>JBAMBK010000398.1:0-40442 GCA_037043435.1 Drosophila suboccidentalis | reverse complement strand
CTATAGGTCAAATGACCACTTTTTCTGTGCGAAATTAATAACGACCATAAAATCATGGCATTTAAACTAAAACCTGTAAGAAATTTATAAGTAAGAATAAATTTGTTAAAAATAATTGAATTTAACCCATTAACGACCAAAAATTAAAATTAACCCTCTTGAACCCATTTATTTAAACATAATACCTAGTATTCAGTCATTCATTTTCTCGTACCTAAAAAATGTATTAATCGCTTAAATCTAATTCATTTTCTAAAGTTAAATCAAACGAATCCTCTTCACTTTCGTTAATTTCCACATATTGGTTGGATTCGTCTTGTATGGACTCGCCTGAGCATAACAGTTGAACGACTTCAGCTGGAAGTGTGGAACGTTTCCATTTTTGTAAGCGTCTTTTCAAGAATGTTGTTGAAATTAAAGGATCGGAGGTATCGACTGCCCTATTAAATACATCTAATAAGTTATTTGTGCGGTTATTTTTGAGGGCGTGATGCATATATTTTGTATATTTTGTGTCGCGATTAAGTAGCTTTTTCTCCAAAAAAAACCTATTGGAAAAGCAGTATTTTCTATTGTTTTGAGTGTATGAGTATTTATGGACAGTAGGAGTCATTGCCAACCAGGGATATAGCTTCTTCTTTGCGCACTCTTTTCGCCATACTTTAAACAAATCAATTTTTTTATGCAGAGGTAACCTAAAAAAACCAGGAATTACTCGTAAGACGCAAAAGAACGCAATTTGAAATAAATTGCAAATAGCTTATAACACTTTTATTAATCTATATTTTAAATTTGAAAGGGGTCAAATGGGGTCATTTTTTGTAAAAGCTCACAGAAAGTCAAAGATTAAAAGAAATTTTACCGTTTTAAGGTTATGTAGGTTAATGAGTTATTTGCAAATGTTGCGACATAAATATAAAGTAGTTTTAGTTAAACACATATAAACTTATATTTCTCTTTATTTTCCATTTTGCAGAAATGACTTATATTCAACACAACCCGAGTAAATCGCAATTAAAGTTAGTTAAGAAAATCTTACCTCGCAAGCAAATGAGTAGAGATCTTGCATTGATTGACTTTGACGCACAGCTGTTTAATGGTGGTCTATTTTTAGAACTAACAAACGTCACGCGTCTTTCTTTTGAACCTTTTTCTACTCAAAAACAGCAATAGCGAATGCAAAACGTCACTTTGATTTTTATCACTTTTGCACAGGAAAAGTGGTCATTTGACCTAGTGTGCAGTGTTGAAAGTGCACTGACTGGTCAAAATGACAGTGACAGGTAGACAAGAAGAAGCTGACTTGTAGGATGACAAGTGAAAGGCGCTGCCTTCTTCCGGTACGCTAAAAGAGTACAGACGTGTTCTGTAGCTAAAGAGTTAAATCTGAACAATCTCGGGACTTGCTGTGCCAAAGTGTGTTTAAAATTCGGAAATAATGAACAATATTAACGCTTCGACATATATTATATATGATATTCAATAATTGCTTTGCTTTACAAATATCCTCCATCCACACAATTTTGATATTAAGTTAGGAAACATCGTACGATGAAATCGATGGCTTCAACAAATTTTTCATCCCTAGCAAATACTGACAAAAATTTTGGCGGGAATGCCCAACCCTGCCTTTAGGCGGGGTTACGCTTAAAGCGATTTTAGTGCCCTTAACTTATATTTTTCCTATATATTGTTACATCATTTTAATAGGTGACTAAATTTCCTATCCGCCAGTATTTTTCTTAACTGTGTACGATAAGATTTACTGCTTATTATCTTTGTCTAAAAATCAGTGTTTGCCAAAATTTATTTAATTGCGCCCAAAACCTGCTTTTTTGACTTTGATGTCATATTTCTGCATTAAAGTAATTTTTCATATGTAACCACATGCGGGCATATATTAGCAATATATTAAAAGTCAAATTTTGTCAATATATTAATTTTTGTAGTTTTGATGGAGCTTTTTGTTGACCCCGCCTAAAGGCAGGGTTAGGCATTACAGGGTTAATTGCGACACCGTTTGTGGAGGGGGCAACCCTGTTAATGCCTGAACTTAACGTGCATTGGGCCTGATCTCTCCGTTGCTTATTTCAAACCCGAGGTACTCAATACTAGTTTTAAGAAAGGAACATTTGGTAACATTAAATGAAAACCCAGCTTTACTAAATGTTTCCAGTACTGTCTGAAATCGATCTAAGGCTTTTTCTTTGGTTTCGGCTATTCGAACGGCAGTCCGCGCTGGTGACGAAAGCAGCACGAAGGGTGCGAAGGCGACTAGCATATATACACAGGAAGAATGGAAAATTTGCTATGACTGTCCGTTCAGGTCGAGCTATATACCGATCGAAATGTATCAATTTAACTTACAAATGTGCATACTAAGACTTTTGGATACTCACCTGGTTCGTGATATAAACAGGTGTAAGTGGGAGGGGAAAAATTTAAATTATTGGAGCAAATGGAACGTTGGAGCCTTTTTGATTTTATTTTAAATTTTTTACTATTCTAATCAAAAATACGCGTCGAATGACACTTCGATCATCGAAATCCGATTACTGGTTCAAAAAATAATAATTTTATAATTTGTTGTCGCCTTCCGAAAATGAGATGAAAAGTCAGTATGTCTGTTTTATGAAATCGTTGATTTATCTTAAATGTTTGAATGAGGACTTGTTCCTGTTCTACGAATTTTTCGAAGTTTAGCGGGAAATCGCTAAGAACCGCTAAAATTAACGAAATAAGCTACAGATGTGATCTATATATCGTTGAAAAGATATTTTGAAGGGCTCTTAGGCATACCTTAAAAGTTTTTTTTTTTAAGTAAGAAGGTAAGCACCTACAGGTAAAATAAGGTTTTTTTCCCCACATTTTGGCAATTAAAGAAAAGTCTACATTTGAAATCCCTTTTATATATGTTATATGTTGTAGACAATTCAATTCCGCGTCTTTTGAAATATAACACCTATCTGTCAAAATTCGTTTGGGCAAGATATTACCTGTTAACTGAATATACCTTTTACCTTTACACTACTGCATGTACACTACTTGCACTGCTTGTAGTGCATGTGGAAATATACTGCTTGCAAGTGGTGAATTTTTTTTGCGGCAGATAAAACATTTTATAATTGCGATTACAGCAAGATCGAAATATATTTATAAATATATATAATATATATTTTTTCTGGAGTATATAGGTGAAAAGCTACAGGTGGAAAAATATTTCTTTGGCCAATAACATTCACAGAGGGTCAAGAAGTTTTTAAAAGGAATTTCAGTTTAAGTCAATTTAGCCAGAATTATAATCCCATAAAAAACCTCTTTACGAAGTAAAAGTCTAGTGTCGAAAACATTTCCATGCCCCAAAATTTCTGATATCCAATTTTGAAACTAATAATATTAAGTTTTACATATAAATAATTAAAAAAAAAAATTTTTCATTCGGCACTGCGCAAAACAGTGAGTTTTATTTGCCCATAAAATTTCAGGTAGTTAATGTACACCGTCATGAACGGTAAAATTATTCAATCCACCCACGGGGTGTATAAGGCTCGTGTGTCTAGACACGCGTATTGGCCTTTTGGGCAGTAATAATAATAATAATAACACTTAAAAAAAATTTTTTTTTGTATAAAACATATATAAAAAAAAAATGATGAAAAGATTAATATCAAAAAAAAAAAATTAATAAAATATATGAATTCGAAAAATAAATTCAACTTTTCACTAAAAAAAAACCTATTTAAAAAAAAAAAGTTTCATAAAAATTTTCTAATTTCAAAGAAAAAATTCTAATTAGATCGATCATAAAGAACAAAAATAAAGAAACAAAATGGGCGCCAGAAATCGAAAGTGGCAGACAGCCCTGCTAATGTCATTAATAACGTTGAGATTGTTGACCATACATCTCAAATAGATTCACTCTATTACGTTATGATAGTTTTGACAACCATTTCTGCGATTAATCTCGCATTAAAAATGTATTTGTTACACAAGAGATCATTAAAGAGGTAATGATCTTGACAAAGTCTAAGAAATACTAAATAAAACAAATAAAAAAAAATAAAAAAATGTCTAAACGATATTTCATATATGCATGCTTACACTAAAAATAAAAAACAGTTTTTGTTAAAAAAAAAAAACCATTTTTATATTTCATAAAGTAATGATATTAATGCATTCAAATGCATACCAAAAATTAAAAAAAAAAACACATTAATGATTTTAATGCATTCCAATGCATTACCAAAAATTCAAAAAAACCAAACATGAAAAATAAAAAAAACCCACTACCATAAATTCAAGTAGACAAAAGTCCTGCGCAGGAAATAAATAAGAAGAATTGCTTAGGCAATATCTCTAAAAGCTTCTATGCCCAACGTACATGAAATCATGTCAAATGATTAAGTACGAAATGTAAGGTCACTACAAATAACAAAATATAAATGTTTAAGAACATTGAAATAAAGTTATTGATGTTAGCGATTTGTACTCCAATGGAATTCTCGACTTAGGTCAGTTTTCCCAAAGGCTTGAATAGCAAGCCGGTGTATCTAAAATCAGCCAACTCAATGAGACACCGAGCAAAAGATCATTGAAGCAATTTCAATAGAATCTTATAAATAAATGGGCAAATATATAATGAATATATAAAGAGTAGAGCTACTCAGCCGGTGACCCAGATAAAGAGAAGCAATTTTGTCTACAACACTTGATTTACACATTCAAGGAGTACAGGCATTAAAACTTTGGCCAAGTAAAAAGACACTTTTATTGGAACAATACGACACTTCATATTATTCTCACATAAAAAGATGTCCAACAAATAAGCCTGACGTCGGAAACGACAAAACAAAAGCTACTAAAAATCTTGAATCTTCCAATCTTTTATATTGAATCTCGTTCTAATGAAAACGTTCATTTCGGACATGGGATCTGAATATAAAAATTCCATCACTGCGGACGGCAGTCCGCGCTAGTGACGAAAGCAGCACGAAGGGTGCGAAGGCGACTAGCATATATACACAGGAAGAATGGAAAATTTGCTATGACTGTCCGATCAGGTTGAAGTTATATACCGATCGAAAGGTATCAACTTAACTTTCAAATGTGCATACTAAGACTTTTGGAAACTCACCTGGTTCGTGAGATAAACAGGTGTAAGTGGGAGGGGAAAAATTTAAATTATTGGTTCTAATGGGGCCGTTGGAGCCTTTTTGAATTGTTTTTTAATTTTGTAATATTTTACTCAAAAATACGCGTCGAATAACACCTCGATTCATTAAAATCCGACTACTGGTTCAGAAGATAATTAATTTTGAAATTTTTGGTGGCCTTCCAAAAATGAGATGAAAAGTCAGTCTGTTTGTGTTGTTTGTTTGTTTGTTTGTTTGGATCAAATCGTTAATTTAGCTTAAATGTTTGAATGAGGACTTGTTCCCGCTCAAAAATCTAGAGACGTTTGTTCTACGACTTTTCCGAAAATTCGCTAGTTTAGCGGGAAATCGCTAAAAACCGCCAAACTTAAAACCGCCATAGCATCCAAACGATAGAAGCTACAGATGTGATCTATATATCGTTGAAAAGGTATTTTGAAGGGCTCTTAGGCATACCTTCTGAAGTTTTTTTTTTAGTAAATAGGTAAACAGCTACAGGTGAAATAAGGTATTTTTTTCCACATTTTGGCGATTTAAGAAAAATCTACACATAAAATCACCTGAAAATATGTTAACTGCTATAGGCAATTTGATTCCGCGTTTTTTGACATATAATACATATCTGTCAAAATTCGTTTGGACAAGATATTACCTATTAGCTGAATATACTTTTTACCTTTACACTACTGCATGTACATATGCAATATGTACACTGCTTGCAGCGTAATTCGGAAATTACCTGTTAACTAAATATATACATTTTACTTAGAATGGGAATAGGACAGCAGCAGCAAAGTGTCATAGCAGCCAGAGTTTAAGAGTGCTGATAGCTTTTGCGCTGGGCATGTGTGTTTGTAAAGGGGACCAGTGTTGCCAGACAGTTTATTTAGCTTGTACAAACAATAAACAAAGTTGACAAAGCTATACTGTTAAAAAATATTGCCTTTTTTAAAATTTCTGATATCTTATTCAAAAATTTCTGATATCCCATAAAAAAAACTCTTTACGAGGTAAAAGTCTAGTGACGAAAACATTTTCATGCCCCAAAATTTCTTAAAATTTAAAACATATTTTTTATTGTGAAAAAAATCGATGCACTCTAATATATAATCAAAACAACGGCACTTTGTCGTTAAGCAAAGCGCCCAACACATTTCAAGGCCAAATGTAATTTGATCGCACTTGAATGCAGCGGGCACAATTAGAGCCGCGTCAGCGTTCTCACGCTTTGACCGCTCTTGGTTATATATGTGCATAACTCACTCTCTCTCTCTCTGTAATACGAATAAGCATATATACATATGGCTGCTCTCCCGCTCTCTGTTAAAGAGCGGCGCAGCTTTAGGCTAAGTTCACTTTTAAAGAATTATTAAAAGACATTGAATAAACACACTTTAAGCCTACCGGACGTGTTCTCATTAAGTTGCAATCTTATATGTCTACAATAACAACTCTGTTACATAACTGAATTACCAACATTTTAGCTGTTTACTGGAATCTACAACACAGTTAATGGAAACACTTCACATGGGATCGTGTGTTGACTTTAAGCACAACACTCGTGCCAAACCCACTAGATTCACATCCATTTTCATTCTACTCTTTATAAACAATATCTACTTTTAAATCATTCAGTTTACAAAATTACAATCGATTTTACGAATTATAGATCTAATGTTTTTATAACAATAGTCCACCGTAATCAACTCAACATCTTTCTTTGTAAACACCTTACATAGTCATTTCAAATTACATTCATTTTAATTTGAAACTCAATATGACAAATTCCAGTTTCATATGATATAATAGGTGTATTTCCTTTTACACACTTTTCTCGCTTGTAAAACTTAAAACCTTTTGTGCAGTTCCTTTAACACAACATGATTTCTTATAAAACTTAAAACCATTTGTGTAGTTCCTTTAACACAATATCATTCCTTACGAGAAAATAATTTTTTAATGGGAGGCATCACAGTTCTCTTAGCTGGAGACTTTCGACCGTGAGATGGTAAATTTAAAACAGTCGATGACAAACTGACCATACCATCATGTTTGGCAACTGTTGTACCCTCTCTTGAAGATCTCATTTCAAAAATATATCCTGATATTTTGCATATTTCTGAGAAATCATTAGATTGGCTATCTGAGCGAGCCATATTAACTGCAAGAAATGATAGAGCTGTTTCAATAAATGATTTACTTTTAAAATCATTTAATGGTCAAGAAATGACATACAAATCTATTGACTCAGTCATTAATGTTGACGATGCTGTTCATTATCCAGTCGAGTTTCTCAACAAGCAAAATCCACCAGGATTTCCATTGCATAATCTTTCTCTTAAAGTCGGTGCACCAATAATGTTGATGCGAAACTTAAAACCGCCAAAACTATGCAACGGAACAAGATTGCAAATAAAAGCTCTTCATAAATATTTAATTGAAGCCATTGTTTTTACTGGTTGCGCCAAAGGAGAAACCGTACACATACCAAGAATACCTCTTATAACGAATAACCAGCCCTTTGAGTTTAAGAGACTACAATTTCCTGTAAAAGTCTGTTTCGCTATAACAATAAATAAGTCACAGGGGCAGACATTAAAGCTGGCTGGACTAGACCTAAGAGATGATTGTTTCTCTCATGGTCAATTATATGTGGCCTGCTCAAGAGTTAGTTCTGCTAGCAACTTATTTATTTTGACCCCAGATGGCAAAACAAAAAATGTTGTTTACAGGGAAGTATTACAGTAACCAAAGACCTACATCGGTTGTAGTTTATCTACTTGAAGATAAAATCCCTCAATAGTTGCAAACTATTGTAACCTTTTGAGCAGAGCTTATATAAAAAAATATATGAAAATATTTTTGAAAAGCCATTAGATTGGATATCTTAGCCAACAACAATAGCACTGGACTTAGTCATTGATATTAACAATGCTGTCCATTATACTATCGAGTTTCTGAACAATCAGAATCTATGAGGACTTCCTTTTTATGGATGTAAGTGGATTATACCTATTGGGGATACCACGTTATAAAAAAATGCGCCAAATCCTTTACCTCTGTGGTGGTGTGGAAGTGAGGAAAACTTTTAAATATATATACTTTTTTTTATTTGACCAAACTTTATTAACAAAAAATAACAAATTTTCATTTACGCGAGCGAAGCGAGCTGGGGGTTGGCGAGCGAAGCGAGCTGTTTACATTTTTTTAAACCGGACAACAAAAGACCTTCTTTTCAATTTTGCGAGCGATGCGAACGGGGGTTGGCGAGCGAAGCGAGCAGGGGGCGAAGCCACCTAGTTCCTTATAAAACTTAAAACCATTTGTGTAGTTCCTTTAACACAATATCACTTCGACTCCGTTAAGACTTTCCTTCTGTTATGGTGCTGTCGTCATTTCCCTCTCGGGATTCTGACATCTATTGTGCCACCTTTATCATCTAGACCCCCGCCATAACACTTCCTTCTGTTATGGTGGGGTCTTCTTTTCCCTCTTGGGCATCAGACGCATCTTCCATTATGCTGTCTGTATTTTCATATAATTCTTCAGTTATCTAACTGTTTGTTAACATTCTTAAAAATTCATGTGACTATTTATACGTTTACTTGTACTGATTTTAACAAATGTCTTATTCCGTCTGAAACTTCAACCACCTCAATCGGACCTTTTAATTTTGGATCAAGCTTAGTTTGATGACGCCTTTCTTTCTTCAACAATAAGTAATCATCTATATTATTTTACAGAAGGTTTGATTTAGTTCTATCAAATCTGTTTGTCATATCGTGCATTATCTTTCATATTTTTCTTTCTTGATTTCTTAAATATTTCTGTCCATCACATCGTCTGCTTCTTCATTTATCATCAATAAACAAAATGGTTTAGCTTCCTTACAAATTAGCAATTATAATGGGCCTTAGTTACTCGATTTGCTGGGCAATTCATTGCCAGTTAAACATGCAACAAAATCTCAAAACAATATTGTTCAACATCACTGCGGACGGCAGTCCGCGCTAGTGACGAAAGCAGCACGAAGGGTGCGAAGGCGACTAGCATATATACACAGGAAGAATGGAAGATTTGCTATGACTGTCCGATCAGGTCGAGTTATATACCGATCGAAAGGTATTAACTTAACTTACAAATGTGCATACTAAGACTTTTGAAAACTCACCTGGTTCGTGAGATAAACAGGTGTAAGTGGGAGGGGCAAAATTTAAATGATTGGAGCTAATGGGGCCGTTGGAGCCTTTTTGAATTGTTTTTTAATTTTGTAATATTCTACTCAAAAATACGCGTCGAATAACACCTCATTCGTTAAAATCCGACTACTCGTTCAAAAGATAATTAATTTTGAAATTTTTGGTGGCCTTCCAAAAATGAGATGAAAAGTCAGTCTGTTTGTTTGTTTGTTTGTTTGTTTGTTTGTTTGTTTGTTTGGATCAAATCGTTAATTTAGCTTAAATGTTTGAATGAGGACTTGTTCCTGCTAAAAAATCTAGAAACGTTTGTTCTACGACTTTTTCGAAAAATCGCTAGTTTAGCGGGAAATCGCTAAAAACCGCCAAACTTAAAACCGCCATAGCATCCAAACGATAGAAGCTACAGATGTGATCTATATTACGTTGAAAAGGTATTTCGAAGGACTCTTAGGCATACCTTCAAAGTTTTTTTTTTAGGTAAATAGGTAAACAGCTACAGGTGAAATAAGGTATTTTTCTCCACTTTTGAGAAAACGCCGCTAACGATTTTTTTTAATTTTCAATATGCTATAGTTTGTACAATTTCGCGTTTTTTGATGTATCATGCATAAATTGTAGTCGATTGGTTTGGAAGATATAACCAATAACTAAATATATACATTTTACTTTGAATTGCAATAGGACGGCAGCAGCAATTACATTTGACTAACAGTCCAGTAACAATGAAATCTATAATTTGACAGTCGTTCTTAAAGATCGCCAGTGGCGCATAGTGTAGAGCGTCCGATTTTTGCGTGAATTCTCAGCTCGGGATCCGGGTTCGAATTCTGGCACGGACAAAACTTTTTTTTTTATTTCTTAAATGCAATTCATTTGTTAGTAGATGATTATTATGCATAAATTTTTGTTGATTGGTTTGGAAGATATAACCAATTAACTAAATATATATTTTACTTTGAATTGCAATAGGACGGCAGCAGCAATTACATTTGACTAACAGTCCAGTAACAATGAAATCTATAATTTGACAGTCGTTCTTAGAGATCGCCAGTGGCGCATGGTGTAGAGCGTCCGATTTTTGCATGCGTCCGATTCAGCTTGGGGTCGGGGTTCGAATTCTGGCACGGACAAAACATTTTTTTTAAATTTTTAAATGCAATTATATTATATTTTCGTAAACTGATTTTGATATAAATATTATTTGTTTTTAAAAATTTTGGGTGCGCATATTGAAAATTTCCCAGCAAAGTAACAATGCCAGAAGCATATGTTATATTTATGTGATGCAAAAATAACCAGTGCTGCCAGACAGTTTAGTTTTGTTATGTGACAACGCGACTTTAATTTATTTAAATGAGTTAAGCATTAGAGTCTCTCTGTAAATTAATTTTATTTATACATTTTACTTTGAATTGGAATAGGACGGCAGCAGCAATTACATTTGACTAACAGTCCAGTAACAATGAAATCTATAATTTGACAGTCGTTGTTAAAGATTGACAGTGGCGCTAAGTGTAGAGCGTCCGATTTTTCATGAATTCTCAGTTCGGATCTCCGGGTTCGAGTTCTGGCACGGCCAAAACTTTTTTTTTTTTTTTTAATTTTTAAATGCAAATAATTTGTTAGTAGATGATCCGAATAGGTTTTTTTTTAATGTTTTTCAATTTTAAAAGGGTGTTGGCAGAAATCTAAGCTGCAAAATAAAGAATCGCTGTAGTCAGATCTGTCTAAGGTGCTAAGTTTCCGTCAAGTTTGATATGTTCGGGAGACGCGGGTTCAACTCCCAGCGTGAGCAATTTTTCTAAAAATTGTTTTTTATTAGCAGACTGTATTCTATTTTCTATAAACACTAAATTCCTTTTGACAAAGTAGTTTTGTCAAAAGCAGAGGCGATTGCAAAAATTTCTGATATCCCCCAAAAAAACCTCTTTACGCGGTAAAAGTCTAGTGACGAAAACATTTCCATGCCACAAAATTTCTGATATCCAATTTTGTGACGAAATATAATTAATTTTTTATATATGTTAATTTATTATATACTAGGGGGCTCCGCCCCCTGCTCGCTTCGCTCGCCAACCCCCGCTCGTTTATTATATATGCCAAAAAAAAATTAATATACATACAAAGTAAAAAAAAAATTGGCATTCGGCACTTTGCGCAAAAAGCTTCAGCTTCCTTGCACCTAAAAAATAACTTTTTGCGCAGTGCCGAATGCCAATTTTTTTTTTACTTTGTATGTATATTAATTTTTTTTTGGCATATATAATAAACGAGCGGGGGTTGGCGAGCGAAGCGAGCAGGGGGCGGAGCCCCCTAGTATATAATAAATTAACATATATAAAAAATTAATTATATTTCGTCACAAAATTGGATATCAGAAATTTTGTGGCATGGAAATGTTTTCGTCACTAGACTTTTACCGCGTAAAGAGGTTTTTTTGGGGGATTTATTTTACACAGAACTTGCGGTGTACAACAAATAGAACCGTTACCTATGCCGTTTAATTTTATAATATTGTCAAGTCACTTTTCATTATATTTATCTGCGGCACTTTCCTTGAGGACGATCAGCTCACAAATTAAAGAAAAATGGAATAGACTCACCGGAAAGAATTATTACACCGGTTGGTGGAGCTACTGTCGAGCTTTTTTACATGCGGATTCGAAATGTCCAACTTCGTAACACTTGTAACATTTGATCGATCCTTCGCACCAGACGTGCTGCTTTCGTTGTGAATCTTTCCATTGCTCTGATCCTTCTCCAATCGAGCATGACATTCGGCGTATTTGTAACCAGCCTTTTCACAATAGATGCACTTCACCTGTGCCGTAAACTTGGAGTTCTTGCTTTCCGGTCCTGTTGTATATGAGCATTTCCACAGAAATGTCAACCGAGGCCATATGCATCATCGTCTGAGTTACGCTTCTTGAAGGCGTGTGCTTGTAGCTGTTGTTGTAGCTCGATACGATTTTTATCATGGGTAACAAGTACCCAGCGCAGCAACTTGTCATCAATTTAATGTAAAGAAATATTCTTTAGCCCCGATAGAAACACGTCCGATAGGTTTTAAGTGTGTTTATTCAATGTTCTTTTAAAATGGACTTGGACTAATGCTGCGCCGCTGCTTCAACAGAGAGCGGGAGAGCACCAGAGAGAGAGAGAGTTGTGCACATACATATATATCATGAGCGGTCAAAGCGTGAGAACGCTGACGCGTCTCTAATTGTGCCCGCTACATTTTGTGCGATCAAATTACATTTGCACTTGAAATGTGTTGGGTGCTTTGCATAACGACAAAGTGCCGTTGTTTTGATTATGTTTAAGATATTTTAATTGCACTGGTTACAGTGCGCTCTCGATATATGTGCATACTACAATAAGCCTTGTAATAGAATGCACGACACCTATTTACAATTCATTGAAAAAAAAATAATTTAAAAAAATTATCTAGTCTGCGACAGCATCAAAAATCGCATGCAATATCGCAGAGAATGCAAACAGGTCGAGTGGAAATCAAAACAGGTAGCGGAGCGGGACCCTACTTGCGGTAGCTCGTGCCGGGAGGTGGGAGTGGGTTTGCTACTGTCCTGAAATTCCTGCAATGTCAAATTTTATTTATAGAGTCCCTTAGATTGGAGTCTAACTCCGATACACAATCAAATTGATCAACATGAATGAAAGAATTCAGTGTTAAAACAGTATTCGATATGAAGCACGACAGCTTCGTTCGTATGCGATCCGATGATTTTTGTGGCGGGGACGAAGGTGTTGTTTGCCCCGTGAATGCGCTCTGTACCCACCCAACCAATTGGACTTCCTGCGCAGAAAATTTATTTATGGAAAGTCCCCAAAGATAAATGTTGCTCACATTATGTTATATTATTTCGGCCATTGGGAAAACTAACAAAATTTACAGACTCATGTTAAGAAAAAATACTAAAAATTCAGAAAACGAAATCATTTTGATTCATTGCCATAATTGTGTTTAATTCAGGTATAAAAATGATTTAATGGCGGACAATCTTAATTAGAATTCATTTTTTTCAATCTATGCAAATGCTTACAATTTTTATCACTGCGGACGGCAGTCCGCGCTAGTGACGAAAGCAGCACGAAGGATGCGAATGCGACTAGCATATACAGTGGCTCACAGCTTATTTCAACCAGCATAAAAAGCAAGTTTATTCGAAATCTTTAATTACAAATAGCTAAAAAAGAAACCGAATCGAAAGTATTCACAGAAAACTAAAGATTTATCAACTCAGAATTTTAAAATATTTAAAATATTCGAAAATTTTTAAGTTTATGTAAAAGTCAACTTTTTAAACTTTTTTCCTCGATTTTTAAAAAAAAATTTTGGGATGCAAAAAAATTCTTAAAACAATTTTAATAGTGTCTGCAAAAAAAAAATTTCTAAAATCTTTTTGCTAGTATTTTTTAAAATTTTTTGAAAATTGCTAAAAATTACTATTTTAGCCACTTTTTCCTCTATTTCATACAAAAAGTAGCTTAAGGACCAATTTTCAAAAAATTATAAAAAATACTAGCAAAAAGATTTTAGAAATTTTTTTTTTGCAGACACTATTAAAATTGTTTAAAGAATTCCCAACATTTTTTTTAAAAATTCGAGGAAAAAAGTTGAAAAAGTTGACTTTTACATAAACTCAAAAATTTTCGAATATTTTCAATATTTTCAAATTCTGTGAATACTTTCGATTCGGTTTGTTTTTTAGCTAGTTGTAATTAAAGATTTCGAATAAACTTGCTTTTTATGCTGGTTGAAATAAGCTGTGAGCCACCGTATACACAGGAAGAATGAAAAATTTGCTATGGCACTGCCGATCAGGTCGAGTTATATACCGATCGAAAGGTATCAATTTGACTTACAAATGTGCATACTAAGACTTTTGAAAAATCACCTGTATCGTAAGATAAACAGGTGTAAGTGGGAGGGTAAAAATTTAAATTATTGGTTCTAATGGGGCCGTTGGAGCCTTTTTGAATTGTTTTTTAATTTTGTAATATTCTACTCAGAAATACGCGTCGAATAACACCTCGATTCATTAAAATCCGACTACTCGTTCAAAAGATAATTAATTTTGAAATTTTTGGTGGCCTTCCAAAATTGAGATGAAAAGTCAGTCTGTTTGTTTGTTTGTTTGTTTGTTTGGATCAAATCGTTAATTTAGCTTAAATGTTTGAATGAGGACTTGTTCCTGCTAAAAAATCTAGAAACGTTTGTTCTACGACTTTTTCGAAAAATCGCTAGTTTAGCGGGAAATCGCTAAAAACCGACAAGGGCTCTTAGGCATACCTTCAAAGTTTTTTTTAGGGAAATAGGTAAACAGCTACAGGTGAAATAAGGTATTTTTTTCCACATTTTGGCGGTTTTTGAGAAAACGCCGCTAACGATTTTTTTTAATTTTCAATATGTTATAGTTTTTTCAATTTCGCGTTTTTTGATATATCATGCATAAATTGAAGTAGATTGGTTTGGAAGATATAACCAATTAACTAAATATATATATTTTACTTTGAATTGCCAGTCCAGTCCAGTAACAATGAAATCTATAATTTGACAGTCGTTCGTAAAGATCGCCAGTGGCGCAAAGTGTAGAGCGTCCGATTTTTGCATGAATTCTCAGCTCGGGATCCGGGTTCGAATTCTGGCACGAACACAACTTTTTTTTTTTTTTTTAAATGCAATTAATTTGTTAGTAGATGATTATCATGCATAAATTTTTGTTGATTGGTTTGGAAGATATAACCTACTCTTTACGAGGTAAAAGTCTAGTGACGAAAACATTTTCTTGCCCCAAAATTTCTGATATCCAATTTTGTGACGAATAATATTAAGTTTTACGCATACATTATTTAAAAAAAAAATTTGTTGCCCTCGGCACATTGCGCTAAATTCTTCATACCTAATAAACATTACATTTTTGCGCAGTGCCGAGTGACAAAATTTTTTTTTTAAATAATGTATGCGTAAAACTTAATATTATTCGTCACAAAATTGGATATCAGAAATTTTGGGGCAAGAAAATGTTTTCGTCACTAGACTTTTACCTCGTAAAGAGGTTTTTTTTATGGGATATCAGAAATTTTTGAATAAGACATTAGATATTTTGAAAACTTCAATATTTTTTGACAGTATAACTTGTCAGCCTTGTTTATTTTTTGTACAGCAAAAGCAAACAGTCTGGCAACACTGGTTCGTTTTACGAATCGCAAAATCTATCAGCACTCTCAAACTCTGGCTGCTATGACACTTTGTTGCTGCTGCCCTATTAAAATTCAAAGTAAAACGTATATCTTCAGTTAATAGGTTATATCTTCCAAACCTATCGATACATTTTTTTGTGTCATATATCAAAAAACGCGAAATTTTACAAACTAAAATATATTGAAAATTAAAAAAAATCGTTAGCGGCGTTTTCTCAAAAACCGCCAAAATGTGGCGAAAAATACCTTATTTCACCTGTAGCAATTTACCTGTGCTCTTAAGCAAAAAAGTGTACAGCTATGCTTAAAAGCCCTTCGAACTACCTTTTTAACGATATATATATCACATCTGTAGCTTCTATCGTTTGGATGATATAAGGGTTTCAATTTCAGCGGTTTTTAGCGATTTCCCGCTAAACTAGCGATTTTTCGAAAAAGTCGTAGAACAAACGTTTCTAGATTTTTGAGCGGGAACAAGTCCTCATTCAAACTTTTAAGCTAAATCATCGCTTTGATACAAACAAACAAACAAACAAAACAAACAAACAAACAAACAGACTGACTTTTCATCTCATTTTCGGAAGGCCCCTAAATATTTCAAGATTAATTATCTTTTGAACCATTAGTCAGATTTTGATGATCGAGGTGTCATTCGACGCGTATTTTTAATTAGAATAATAAAAAATTCAAAAACAATTCAAAAAAGCTCCAACGGCCCCATTAGCTCCAATCATCAAAATTTTTCCCCTCCCACTTTCACCTGTTTTTCTCACGAACCAGGTGAGTTTCCAAAAGTCTTAGTATGCACATTTGTAAGTCAAATTGATACCTTTCGATCGGTATATAGCTTGACCTGATCGGACAGTCATAGCAAATTTTCCATTTTTCCTGTGTATATATGCTAGTCGCCTTCGCACCCTTCGTGCTGCTTTCGTCACTAGCGCGGACTGCCGTCCGCAGTGATTAACTAAATATATACATTTAACTTTGAATTGGAATAGGACGGCAGCAACAAAGTGTCATAGCAGCCAGAGTTTGAGAGTGCTGGTAGATTTTGCGCTTGGCATAATAAGAATGCGGGATCTCATTTATTCAAATAAATTAAACTATTCGAGTCTAATTGTATGTTTCTTATATAGCTATTTAATTGTTTTATTTTAATACGTTTTGACAAAGTAATTTTGTCAAAAGCAGAGGCAATTGCAAAAATTTCTGATATCCCCCAAAAAAAACCTCTTTACGCGGTAAAAGTCTAGTGACGAAAACATTTCCATGCCCCAAAATTTCTGATATCCAATTTTGTGACGAAATATATTATATTTTTTATATACATATGTTAATTTATTATATATGCCAAAAAAAAAAATATATATTCAAAGTAAAAAAAATAATTGGCATTCGGCACTGCGCAAAAAGTTATTTTTTAGGTGCAAAGAAGCTGAACCTTTTTGCGCAAAGTGCGAAGTGCCAATTTTTTTTTTACTTTGAATATATATTTTTTTTTTTGGCATATATAATAAATTAACATTTGTATATAAAAAATATAATATATTTCGTCACAAAATTGGATATCAGAAATTTTGGGGCATGGAAATGTTTTCGTCACTAGACTTTTACATAGCGATAGTTAACAAATGGAAATAAATTCAACCGAACTTGAATAAATTCAACAAAGCATTTGTTGATTGTATGTAATTCAAAAATTCTAAACTGTTTTATCTTTCATTATGTTGATGTGGATAAATCTTAAGTTAAATATTATAGGGTGCGAAAATGTTTTAAAGGGACTGTGTGTGTGCGCATTAGTTATTGGTAGATATATTTTTATTTTTCAATAACAAAAAAATTTATTTTTTGTTGTAAAAAAAAATTTTAAGTTTAAAGTTTCCCTAATGTGTGTCCATACATCTTGCAGGCATTGTTAAAAGCTTCCACAGGGCATGCAAAAGCTTTTCAGCGCGACAGCTGATCGCTTTGCTGCAGTGGACAGGTGTATGTATGTATGAGTGTTGTTGTGTGGTTAACGAACGTTATTGGTTGTTAAAAAATTTTTTTTGTATCATTGCATGTAAATTGTTTTTTTTTTTTTTTTTTTGTTTTTCAAATTATTATTTAATTTGCATTAAAATTTTTTTTTCCACAACACATAATTTAATTGTTTTTATTTTTTTAAAAAAAATTGTTTTTTTGTTCCAATTTAATTTAGAATTTACTATTAATATTTCATTTCGCAAAAAGGATTTAAATTTTAATAATTTTTGTTGTTTTTTTTTTTCACTACGAAGCTTCACCAGTCTGACATAATTTTAAAATATTCACTTGCACTTATTACAATATGTAAGTATGTATGCATGTATTTCTGATTTACATACATATGTATGTCAGTTTGGCTCCGCTTTTGGGAAAAATATATAAAAGCAAATAACCAAAAGTTCTCACTCACGTGTGTTTGTATGTATGTATGTGTCCAACGTTGGAAAGCTTTCCCACGGTGAATGATGTATGTGTGTATGTGTTTAGGGTGTGTGTTAGTGTGAGAGTATGTTATGTGAAATATATATTTTTATCCCATGTATTTGAAATTTTTTTTCTCTTTGCTATTTGTTTATGCTGATGTTTTAATTTATTTATGTTTTTTTTTTTCTCTGGCCAGTTTTTCGAAAGCTCTTCGAATATGAGCTTTTATTTATTTATTTATTTATTTATTTATTTATTGTCAGGCTAAAAGCAGCCGACACAACCATTAATTTAAAAATATAACATTAAAGTTTGAAAAGTATATATATATTTAAATTACAAAATAAATTATAATTAAAAACTCTGGGGAATCTAAAATGAAAAAGAAAATGATTGGCCCAACATTTGTTGCTAGGATTGGGGAAAACCCAGAAAAACCCAATCAGACCAAAATAATATTAATACATAGTTAGTTGGTTAGACTAGTTAAACAAGATAATATAGAGGCTTTAATAGTGAGCGGAGAACACTCGAACCTAATCGTAGGGTACAGTCTGTTATAATCTGCACACAGAGAACGAAGAGGTTCATGCAATTCCCAGTTAGTGAAACAACGTGAAAGATGTAAAGGATTAAAGTTACGAGTTACTCTAAAAGGTACATTGAAGGTTATTTCTTCCAACAAATTAGCCGAGTCTATATGACCGTGCAGTAATTTGTGGATGAACATTACTCCAAGCATAATTCTACGGTTAGTAAGAGAGGGAAGATTGAGTAAGAGAAGTCTACTAGAATATGAAGGCAACTGAATTTCCGAGTTCCAACTCAAGCCGCGTAAAGCAAAAATTAAAAATTGTTTTTGAACAGATTCTATCCTGGCGCGATGGGATTCATATTGGGGAGACCACACACATGATCCATATTCAAGAATCGGACGAACGAGAGACGTGTATAGAAGTTTAGTAGTAAAAGGATCATTAAATTCCTTGGACCATCGCTTAATGAACCCAAGAACTCCCATAGCTTTATTGACTGCAATAGCAATATGTTTGTCAAATTTCAGTCTATGATCAAGAACCATACCCAAGTCATTAACTGATCTTTCGGAATCATTTAAGCATTCCAATATAATGCCATTAAGTAAATACTGAGAAATATTTCGCGAAGATCTGTAAAAAGTCATAACTTTACATTTGGAACTATTAAGATTTAATAAATTAGCTTGGCACCAGAGATAGAATGCATTTAAGTCTGCTTGCAAGAGAATATAAGAAGAAGGGTCGCTATAAGATAGACAAAGCTTGACGTCATCCGCATACATGAGTGCATGGGAGTGAGATAGTACAGATGGAAGATCATTTATAAATAACGTAAAAAGTAATGGACCAAGATGACTACCTTGCGGTACTCCAGAAGTAACTTTAACGGACTTGGAAAATGAATTTTTAAAAATAACTCTTTGTGTTCTGTTGCTTAGATAATTGGAGATCCAGATAAGAAGATTGGTCGGAAAACCAAGAAGATCAAGCTTTTGAGTTAGTAGAGAGTGGTTAACGGAATCGAAAGCTTTACTAAAATCAGTATAAATAACATCAGTTTGCATCTTTTTCTTGAACCCTTTAATCACTAGAGAAGTAAACTCAAGTAGGTTAGTGGTTGTGGATCTACATCTCATAAACCCGTGTTGAGTAGGTGAGATAATAGAGCCACATAAATGTTGAAGATGAGAAGTTATAATTTTCTCAAACAACTTCGGAATTGCAGACAGCTTGGAAATACCTCTATAATTTTGAACATCGGACTTAATACCCTTTTTATGAAGGGGGATAATATAAGAATCTTTCCAAAGCACAGGAAAAGAAGAGAATTCAACGGACAAAGTAAACAACTTATGTAGTGGTCTACATATAGATTCTGCACAGTATTTTAAAACGGAAGCAGGCACACCATCAGGGCCTGGTGCGTGCACTGGCTGAATCAATTTAAGATCGCAAAGAAGCGAGCTTTCTGTGATTAGAGGGCTGTAAATACAGTTAGAACAGCTTAACCTATAAGGGTAAGGCTGGCCAACACGGAGACTACTCGTAGAGTATGT
This sequence comes from Drosophila suboccidentalis, assembly GCA_037043435.1. Lineage (NCBI taxonomy): Eukaryota > Metazoa > Arthropoda > Insecta > Diptera > Drosophilidae > Drosophila > Drosophila suboccidentalis. The sequence continues at coordinate 20,313 of JBAMBK010000398.1, read as the reverse complement.
AGTCTGGAAAAAGTCAGCAAACCTCAACAACCGTCACTCAGATACAAGACCCTTTGTTAAGTTTATTGCCTTATTGGCAAAAACCAACAACAAAATTCGTTTTGCAATTCCGATATTGGAATGCAAAGCTGCGCTTATTGGAATTGAGCGATATAAAAGCTCGCCATGCGGCCGTTTCATTTTTTCGCTGCTTGCTGTGTGCATGTTCCCCTGCCAATTGGAAGTACTTTAGAGGTGAACATTTTATTTAAAGGGGAAACGATCCCATATTGGTTTAATTCAATAGCAATTTATTATTTAGACATTGCAATCCACCACAGAAGCTGGAAATTTTATAATTTTTGGGAAATTATAAAAGCCACAATTTTCGTGGTGCAGCTGCTGCCGCCATTTTTTGGGTCTTTTTTATATATGAAAAGGTATGTTCTGCAATATAAATTGCATTATTTGACAGCATTCTAAATGGTCTTTCTTTTTGCCCTATAGATTGGTTATATTTTTTTAAATAATAACCTCATACCCCCATCCACACTAGCGAACAGCTCTAACCTTGTTGGCCGGCGAGCCTAGAACAAGTACAGTGAGCCCTAGTGTGGATGCAACAAATTGTTTTTGGAATTTTATCATCGGCTACTGGCATTTGCCAAATCTCCATTTTTGGATATTTAAATTACGCGCCCAATCGCGCCACCGCTGGATAAAGCTCTTGAGCGCAGCTCAGAGCGAAAGCTTTTCTTCGGCGTTGGAGTCGTCAGCTGCGCTTGCGCGCAAGCTTATATTCCCCCCCTCTCATCTAAAAGTGTTGTGTGTGAGAAAAGTGCGATAGGAAAATCTGTGAAAAGTGTGGTGCAAAACGAATTTTGTTGTTGGTTTTTGCCAATAAGGCAATAAACTTAACAAAGGGTCTTGTATCTGAGTGACGGTTGTTGAGGTTAAAAGCTCATATTCGACGAGCTTTCGAGAAACTGGCCAGAGAAAAAAAAAACATAAATAAATTAAAATATCAGCATAAACAAATAGCAAAGAGAAAAAAATTTCAAAATTTCAAATACATGGGATAAAAATCACTGCGGACGGCAGTCCGCGCTAGTGACGAAAGCAGCACGAAGGGTGCGAAGGCGACTAGCATATATACACAGGAAGAATGGAAAATTTGCTATGACTGTCCGATCAGGTCAAGTTATATACCGACCGAAAGGTATCAACTTAACTTACAAATGTGCATACCAAGACTTTTGGAAACTTACCTGGTTCGTGAGATAAACAGGTGTAAGTGGGAGGGGAAAAATTTAAATTATTGGTGCTAATGGGGCCGTTGGAGCCTTTTTGAATTGTTTTTTAATTTTTTACTATTCTAATCAAAAATACGCGTCGAATAACACCTCATTCATCAAAATCCGACTACTCGTTCAAAAGATAATTAATTTTGAAATTTTTGGTGGCCTTCCAAAAATGAGATGAAAAGTCAGTCTGTTTGTTTGTTTGTTTGTTTGTTTGTTTGTTTGTTTGTTTGGATCAAATCGTTAATTTAGCTTAAATGTTTGAATGAGGACTTGTTCCTGCTAAAAAATCTAGAAACGTTTGTTCTACGACTTTTTCGAAAAATCGCTAGTTTAGCGGGAAATCGCTAAAAACCGCCAAACTTAAAACCGCCATAGCATCCAAACGATAGAAGCTACAGATGTGATCTGTATTACGTTGAAAAGGTATTTCGAAGGACTCTTAGGCATACCTTCAAAGTTTTTTTTTTAGGTAAATAGGTAAACAGCTACAGGTGAAATAAGGTATTTTTCTCCACTTTTGAGAAAACGCCGCTAACGATTTTTTTTAATTTTCAATATGTTATAGTTTGTACAATTTCGCGTTTTTTGATGTATCATGCATAAATTGTAGTCGATTGGTTTGGAAGATATAACCAATAACTAAATATATACATTTTACTTTGAATTGCAATAGGACGGCAGCAGCAATTACATTTGACTAACAGTCCAGTAACAATGAAATTTATAATTTGACAGTCGTTCTTAAAGATGGCCAGTGGCGCATAGTGTAGAGCGTCCGATTTTTGCGTGAATTCTCAGCTCGGGATCCGGGTTCGAATTCTGGCACGGACTAAATTTTTTTTTTTATTTCTTAAATGCAATTCATTTGTTAGTAGATGATTATCATGCATAAATTTTTGTTTATTGGTTTGGAAGATATAACCAATTAACTAAATATATATTTTACTTTGAATTGCAATAGGACGGCAGCAGCAATTACATTTGACTAACAGTCCAGTAACAATGAAATCTATAATTTGACAGTCATTCTTAGAGATCGCCAGTGGCGCATGGTGTAGAGCGTCCGATTTTTGCATGCGTCCGATTCAGCTTGGGGTCGGGGTTCGAATTCTGGCACGGACAAAACATTTTTTTTTAATTTTTAAATGCAATTATATTATATTTGCGTAAACTGATTTTGATATAAATATTATTTGTTTTTAAAAATTTTGGGTGCGCATATTGAAAATTTCCCAGCAAAGTAACAATGCCAGAAGCATATGTTATATTTATGTGATGCAAAAATAACCAGTGCTGCCAGACAGTTTTGTTATGTGACAACGCGACTTTAATTTATTCAAATGAGTTAAGCATTAGAGTCTCTCTGTAAATTAATTTTATTTATACATTTTACTTTGAATTGGAATAGGACGGCAGCAGCAATTACATTTGACTAACAGTCCAGTAACAATGAAATCTATAATTAGACGGTCGTTCTTAAAGATCGCCAGTGGCGCATAGTGTAGTGCGTCCGATTTTTGCATGAATTCTCAGTTCGGGTCTCCGGGTTCGAGTTCTGACACGGCCAAAACTTTTTTTTTTTTTTTAATTTTTAAATGCAATTAATTTGTTAGTAGATGATCCGAATAGGTTTTTTTTTAATGTTTTTCAATTTTAAAAGGGTGTTGGCAGAAATCTAAGCTGCAAAATAAAGAATCGCTGTAGTCAGATCTGTCTAAGGTGCTAAGTTTCCGTCAAGTTTGATATGTTCGGGAGACGCGGGTTCACTCACGGCGTCGCGCTAGTGACGAAAGAGCAGAGGGTGCGAAGCGACTGCATATATACACATAAAATAAAATTTGCTATGCTGTCCGATCAGGTCAAGTTATATACCACCGAAAGGTATCAACTTAACTTACAAATGTCATACCAAGACTTTTGAAACTTCCTTTCGTGAGATAAACAGTGTAAGTGAGGAAAAATTTAAATTATTGGTGCTAATGGGGCCGTTGGAGCGCTTTTTGAATTGTTTTTTAATTTTATATTCTAATAAAAATACGCGTCGAATAACACCTCATTCATCAAAATCCGACTACTCGTTCAAAAGATAGTTAATTTTGAAATTTTTGTGGCCTTCCAAAAATGAATGAAAAGTCAGTCTGTTGTTTGTTTGTCTGATTTTAGTTGAGTTTGTTTGGATCAAATGTTAATTTAGCTTAAATGTTTGAATGAGGACTTGTTCCTGCTAAATTCTAGAAACGTTTGTTCTACGACTTTTTCGAAAAATCGCTAGTTTGCGAAATGTAAAAACGAAACTTAAAACCGCCATAATCAAACGATAGAAGCTACAGATGTGATCTATATTACGTTGAAAAGGTATTTCGAAAAATTAGGCATACCTTCAAAGTTTTTTTTTTAGGTAAATAGGTAAACAGCTACAGGTGAAATAAGGTATTTTTCTCCACTTTTGCAGAAAACGCCGCTAACGATTTTTTTTAATTTTCAATATGTTATAGTTTGTACAATTTCGCGTTTTTTGATGTATCATGCATAAATTGTAGTCGATTGGTTTGGAAGATATAACCAATAACTAAATATATACATTTTACTTTGAATTGCAATAGGACGGCAGCAGCAATTACATTTGACTAACAGTCCAGTAACAATGAAATCTATAATTTGACAGTCGTTCTTAAAGATCGCCAGTGGCGCATAGTGTAGAGCGTCCGATTTTTGCGTGAATTCTCAGCTCGGGATCCGGGTTCGAATTCTGGCACGGACTAAACTTTTTTTTTTATTTCTTAAATGCAATTCATTTGTTAGTAGATGATTATCATGCATAAATTTTTGTTGATTGGTTTGGAAGATATAACCAATTAACTAAATATATATTTTACTTTGAATTGCAATAGGACGGCAGCAGCAATTACATTTGACTAACAGTCCAGTAACAATGAAATCTATAATTTGACAGTCGTTCTTAGAGATCGCCAGTGGCGCATGGTGTAGAGCGTCCGATTTTTGCATGCGTCCGATTCAGCTTGGGGTCGGGGTTCGAATTCTGGCACGGACAAAACATTTTTTTTAAATTTTTAAATGCAATTATATTATATTTGCGTAAACTGATTTTGATATAAATATTATTTGTTTTTAAAAATTTTGGGTGCGCATATTGAAAATTTCCCAGCAAAGTAACAATGCCAGAAGCATATGTTATATTTATGTGATGCAAAAATAACCAGTGCTGCCAGACAGTTTAGTTTTGTTATGTGACAACGCGACTTTAATTTATTCAAATGAGTTAAGCATTAGAGTCTCTCTGTAAATTAATTTTATTTATACATTTTACTTTGAATTGGAATAGGACGGCAGCAGCAATTACATTTGACTAACAGTCCAGTAACAATGAAATCTATAATTAGACGGTCGTTCTTAAAGATCGCCAGTGGCGCATAGTGTAGTGCGTCCGATTTTTGCATGAATTCTCAGTTCGGGTCTCCGGGTTCGAGTTCTGACACGGCCAAAACTTTTTTTTTTTTTTTAATTTTTAAATGCAATTAATTTGTTAGTAGATGATCCGAATAGGTTTTTTTTTAATGTTTTTCAATTTTAAAAGGGTGTTGGCAGAAATCTAAGCTGCAAAATAAAGAATCGCTGTAGTCAGATCTGTCTAAGGTGCTAAGTTTCCGTCAAGTTTGATATGTTCGGGAGACGCGGGTTCAACTCCCAGCGTGAGCAATTTTTCTAAAAATTGTTTTTTATTAGCAGACTGTATTCTATTTTCTATAAACACTAAATTCCTTTTGACAAAGTAGTTTTGTCAAAAGCAGAGGCGATTGCAAAAATTTCTGATATCCCCCAAAAAAACCTCTTTACGCGGTAAAAGTCTAGTGACGAAAACATTTCCATGCCACAAAATTTCTGATATCCAATTTTGTGACGAAATATAATTAATTTTTTATATATGTTAATTTATTATATACTAGGGGGCTCCGCCCCCTGCTCGCTTCGCTCGCCAACCCCCGCTCGTTTATTATATATGCCAAAAAAAAAATTAATATACATACAAAGTAAAAAAAAAATTGGCATTCGGCACTTTGCGCAAAAAGCTTCAGCTTCCTTGCACCTAAAAAATAACTTTTTGCGCAGTGCCGAATGCCAATTTTTTTTTTACTTTGTATGTATATTAATTTTTTTTTTGGCATATATAATAAACGAGCGGGGGTTGGCGAGCGAAGCGAGCAGGGGGCGGAGCCCCCTAGTATATAATAAATTAACATATATAAAAAATTAATTATATTTCGTCACAAAATTGGATATCAGAAATTTTGTGGCATGGAAATGTTTTCGTCACTAGACTTTTACCGCGTAAAGAGGTTTTTTTGGGGGTTTGTAAATTCGCCTGACCATCCTCTTCAAGTAATAGAGGCTTTTAATTTAAAATCTAAGTGGACTTCGTTTATGCTTACAAAGAATAAAGCAAATCCACTGCTATTTTACACGGCATGTATTTTTGAAGACCATAAACAGGCTTTTTGTATATTTTCGTCTTTAAAAATAATAAGCGAAATAAAGGAAAATATACCTCCGCCGAATCGAAGGTAGTCCCCAAATGTTGCTTTAACCAGCTCCTAGTGATCTGTATTCAATATTTTGACCAGGTAATTACATTATAATTGTGTAAATCTTGGCGCCGCAGGCGAAAATTTTATAAAAAAAAATCGCGCGATTTTTTATATACAATTTTCATTATTTCTTAATCTTAGCGCCGCCGGCGAAAATTTTATACAAAAAAATGTGCGATTTGTATATACAATTTTCATTATTTCTAAATCTTAGCGCCGCAGGCGAAAATTTTATACAAAAAATCGCGCGATTTTTTTTATAAAATTTTCATTATCTCTTAAAATTTTTTTTAGCCATGCAAACATTTTAAAACTTGTGCAGAATGTAATTTAAAGCTATGTACAAGCAGATGCAATTGCAAAGAGCTTCGACCATTACAACTGCCCTTATAACAGAAAACCTGTGGATAGTTTCGTGCAAGTCTTTTCTTAATAAAACAAACAATTTAATATAAAAGCAATAAAATAAAAAAAATAATGAATACAAATTGGGGTGTTATTTCATTTTCTAAATTGGGGTGTTATTTCATATGAAATAACACCCTAAATTTGGGGCATTATTTCATTTTATTTTTGGGCCTTATTTCATATTACTGGGGCCTTATTTCATATTTGAAATTGGGGTGTTATTTCATATGAAATAACACCCCAAATTTTAGGGCCTTATTTCATTTTCCGTTTTAGGGCCTTATTTCATTGGGGCCTTATTTCCTGCAGCCGTGTAAACATGATTGATTCCTAACTTTGTCAAGAGTGCATTAAATTCACCTGCCTTGAACTGTGAACCATTATCACTCACGATAGTTTCTGGGACCCCATAGCAATTAAAAATGTGGTCAACCAGAAATTGACTGATTTTGGCAGTAGTAAATTTTTTTAGAGGGCAAAGCCAATGAAACTTACTAAAATGGTCAAGCACTATTAATAAGCCAATATGTCCTTGTTTGCTTCGCGGGTAAGGTCCAAGTAAGTCAATGTATAATCGTTGAAAGGGGCGAGCAGTGGGACAATAATCTCCCATGGGAGGACGAAGAGTGTAACTTGGAGCTTTCGTGGACTTGAAAATATCGCAATTTCGAATATAGTCTCGCACATCAGCTGCTAGGCCTGGCCAGAACAAATGACGACGAATCTTCTCCAGAGTCTTCTGAATGCCTCCATGCGATGACACAACGCTGTCGTGAGCCTGCTTCAGCACACTATCGCGCAAGCGCACAGGCACCCAAAGCTTCCAAGAAAGTTTTTCTTGCTCGGTGTCACCTGACGCATGATCTGTCCGTTTATAAATACGTTTGTCAATTATTTGAATATCCGGGAACGAAGATTGATTCTGCTCAAACTCAGACATCAATCACTGCGGACGGCAGTCCGCGCTAGTGACGAAAGCAGCACGAAGGGTGCGAAGGCGACTAGCATATATACACAGGAAGAATGGAAAATTTGCTATGACTGTCCGATCAGGTCGAGTTATATACCGATCGAAAGGTATCAATTTAACTTACAAATGTGCATACCAAGACTTTTGGAAACTCACCTGGTTCGTGAGATAAACAGGTGTAAGTGGGAGGGGCAAAATTTAAATGATTGGAGCTAATGGGGCCGCTGGAGCCTTTTGGTCAACTTTTTTAATTTTTTAATATTTCTCATAAAAATGCGCGTCGAATGACACCTCAATCATCAAAATCCGACTACTGGTTCAAAAGATAATTAATTTTGAAATTTTTAGTCGCTTTCCGAAAATGAGATGAAAAGTCAGTTTGTCTGTTTGTCTGTTTGTTTGTTTGGATCAAATCGTTGATTTAGCTTAAAAGTTTGAATGAGGACTTGTTCCCGTTCAAAAATCTAGAAACGTTTGTTTTACGACTTTTTCGAAAAATCGCTAGTTTAGCGGTAAATTGCTAAAAACCGCTAAAATTGAAACCCCCATAGCATCCAAACGATAGGAGCTACAGATATGTTCTATATGTCGTTGGAAAGGTGTTTCGAAGGGCTTTTAGGCATACCTTCAAAGTTTTTTTTTAAGTAAAAAGGTAAACAGCTACAGGTGAAATAAGATATTTTTTCCCACATTTTGACAATTTAAGAAAAATCTACACATCAAATCACTTTTAAATATATTATATGTTGTAGACAATTCAATTCCGCGTTTTTTGACATATAACACATATCTGTCAAAATTCGTTTGGGCGAGAAATTACCTATCTACTGAATATACCTTTTACATTTACACTACTGCATGTACATGTGCAGTATGTACACTGCTTGGAGCGTAATGCGGAAATAAACTGCTTGCAAGTGGTGCTCTCAACCAGTGCTTAAAGTAACCAGTGCTGCCAGAAAGTTTAGTTTTGTTATGTGACAACGCGACTTTAATTTATTCAAATGAGTTAAGCATTAGAGTCTCTCTTTAAATTTGTTTTATTTATTCTGCTTTACTATTTAATTAATTAATTGCTTAATATTGCAAACAGAAAATTTATCTTTATACTTGTGCATTGCATGTGTACCCAATGTTGCCAGACAGTTCATTTTCGTTAAATAAGAATTCGGGCTATCATTTAAATTATTTAAAAAATTAATATACATACAAAGTAAAAAAAAAAATTGGCATTCGGCACTGCGCAAAAAGTTATTTTTTAGGTGCAAAGAAGCTCCGCCCCCTATTATATAATAAATTAACATATATAAAAAATTTAATATATTTCGTCACAAAATTGGATATCAGAAATTTTGTGGCATGGAAATGTTTTCGTCACTAGACTTCTACCGCGTAAAGAGGTTTTTTTTTTAAATACTCTGCATCTTCAAAAGCGTCAGCGTCTAGCTCGACAACAGGTCCTATTTCCAACTCCGCAACTTCTTCGTCCGAAAGGCGAGAAAGAGCATCTGGAACGCAATGATCTTTTCCCTTTCGATGAGAAAGTGCAAACTTATATTGTTGCAGGCGGAAAATCCATCGAGCTAATCGACCTGAAACATTTTGTTGTCGCCTGAGCCACAAGAGACTGGAATGGTCTGTCACAACTTCAAATTCCTGCATTTCCAGATAGCATCTAAATTTCTCGATCGCTAGTATCACTGCCAAGCACTCTCTCTCCGTGACACTATAATTGCGTTGAGCACGGCTCAGTTTTCTTGACATAAACGCAATCGGTTTCTCGTCACCTTCCTCCGAGAGTTGAACAAGCACGGCACCTATGCCAAAGTTACTAGCATCACAATGCAAAAAGAACTTTTTCGAAAAATCGGGATTTTGCAGAACTGGGGTTGAAGTTAAAATGACTTTCAGCTTTTCCATAGCTTCCTGAGCCTCTTCAGTCCAAACGAACTTTTTCTTTGACGACAAAGTTTCTGTGATTGGGCAAGTCAACTCGGCAAAATTTCGAATGAAACGCCGGTACCAACCGCAAACACCTAAAAATCCTCGAACTTGCTTTAAGTTTCTGGGAGGGGGCCAATTTCGAATACAGGAAATCTTATCAGGATCCGTACAAATGCCTTGATTGTTAATGACATACCCTAGATAATTTATGCTCGTCACACAAAAGTGACTTTTCTCGATATTCAACGTCAAATTTGCACGTTTGAATTGTTCGGCGAGACGAATAAGTACTGCCAGATGAGATGAGAAGTCCTCTGACACGACACATAAGTCATCTAGGTAGCCAAAAAGGCAATGGCGTAGATCAGGAGGGATAAGACTGTCCATAAGCCTACACATCGTGGAAGGAGCATTGCACAGCCCGAATGGCATCACTTTAAATTGGTATAGAGGCAAACCAGGGACAGTGAACGCTGTAAGGGGCTTCGCTTCCTCACTTAACTCAATTTGCCAATAGGCATCTTTCAAATCTAGTTTCGTAATCATGTTGGCACGGGGAAGTCGAGAAAATATTCCATCGATGCTGGGAAGTGGATAAGCATCCTTCTTAGTCACGTCATTCAGCTTCCGAGCATCCAAGCAGAGTCGAACTTTGTTTGGTTTCACCACCATTCTCATAGGGGAACTCCAAGGACTTGTCGAGGGCTCAATTACTCCTAATTCCAACATACGATTTATTTCAGCGTACAACAACTGTTCTACGGCAGGACTGACTGGATAGAATCTCTGCTTCACAGGCTTCGCATCTCCAATATCAATGTGATGTTGAATCAGCTTTGTCCTACCTAAACCATCAGTACAACTAGGGAACAATTTCTTCACAACTTCTAGCTGAGATTTCTGCAAACTTGTTAGTGGATACGAGTTTGGATCTGTGGGTAATGATTCTGTCTCTATTTCTACAGAAGAAATAATATTCGGGGCCAACGCAAAAATTTTCCAAAAGTCTATGCCCAAAATAAGATTTTGTTTAATCGACGGAATGACAAAGAGTTTCATAGGCTTCTGTTGGTCTTTATACGTCATCAGCACGTTCAGAACACCTACTACTTCATGGCCCTTGCCATCCGCTGTTTGAACATGCGACTTGATCGGCTTGAATTCTGGAAAAGAGACGAAATCTTGACTGGCAAAGCTAGCACCAACACATGAGACATTGGCACCAGTGTCCAGCAATCCATGTTCTGTCCGATTTAAAAAGGAAACAGTAGCATAGCTACGCATATCCTGTGCACTACTAAAAATAGCGGAAACTAATAAACTACGAGTTTTCTTAATATTCTTATAATAATTTCTTATCCTTAAAGAATTCACCTTAGGCTTACAGGGAACTTCATTGAAAATACGATCTCTAATGGCTAAATAATTATCTAATTTTTCCTTATAAATTTGATCTAAATTACTAAAAAATGGATTAGGCACAACCTCTGCTTGTGCACGTTCTAAAATTTTTATTGACTGCGATATCAGAGGAGCAGTATTTGAAATTGAATGCGGATCTATTTCAGGGGCAACCGATTTTGGTTGGTTGCACCCTTCTGGCGGTTTTCCGACATCCGACGTAGACACGTTTGACATTGGGGCTTATAAACGTTGGGAGCTCCGCAGCCATAGCAGAAGACTCTGCGATCAGCCAGACAATCTTCCCAGAAGTGTCCAAGCTCGTCGCAATTCCAACACTTCACCTTAGGGCCTGCCTGTCGCAATGCGGCAACTTCACCAGCTGGATCAAGTTCCGAATTAGAATCAGCATCTGACAATGCTTCCTCCAGTGCGTATACTTGTTGTCGACTGGCTGGCAGTCTAGGCTTCGACATGTCTGTAGGATTTGTACGCAATTCTTTAATCAAATTTTCATTCATCTGCACAAGCCTGCGGAGATGACCTACGGATTCAATGACTTCAAAAAGCAACTTGTGACGATGAACTGGGAGCAAGTTGTTCTTCAGAATTTCCAACAGTTCTTCTTCGTCAATCTTTATGGCTACACGATCCATCAATGACAACACATCATCGTAAAAAGCCGTAAAGGATTCTCCAGGCTTCTGCTTACGAGAGCGCACTCGTTCTTTGAGCATGAAGTCTGAGCGATATTCTTTGAATTGTTGGCGAAGAGCAGCACAAAAATCTTTCCACACGATTGAAGGAACCTGTTTATGGTGACGCCAGTACCAATCGCGTGCTTTCCCAACAAACAAAACATGCATGTGCTTACAAAGAGCACGAAAATCACTGTCTAGTGTTTCATCTGTCAATGCTTTCACCCTATAAATAAACTCTTCTACTCCCAAACCGTCTTCAGCTCCATTAAAGGTTACGTTCCATTTCTGCATTATATCCGCAATGCGCTTGGGATTCCCAGAAGAATATGTGGGAGAAGAAACTGTAGGTGGTACGATTTCTGGCGGAATGGTGCTACCAGGAGGGGTTAATTGCAACGACGCTAGCATTCTAGATACGGACTGTTCAATCATAGATTGAATAACAGCATAGTCCGGTGCTGTGTTTTGGCGATTATTATTATTTCGCTGTGGTCGACCTCTCCTCTGGCGAATCACTGGCTGAGAGACAGCAGCATCTGTGGGATTTGACGTATTGCTGCCATTCAAGCCTTCTGCTTGTGGATTGGCAACCTCCACATCTGATCCGGCCTCCAAGGCTCTAGCTAATCTTCTCGTCACAGGACGATGTACGACAGCAGCCGTCTTTGGACGTGCTCCTGTAGCTCTAATCGGAGAACAGTTACCGACTACCAATTTGCATGATCCAATCGTGCATGCAGTATTGCAACGTGGACATTGTGCATTGGTTTCAAACCAACTTTCCAAACAAGCTTGATGGCTACAATTTGTCATAAGACACGCCTGTGTATTTGTCATGTCAACAGTGCAAACAATGCAAGAGTTATTTCTTGCCTCAGTCTGAGACTGATCGGGGGACTGCGATCAAGCATAATGATTATTTTTAATGCTTAATAAATTTTTCCTAATATCTGGCCAAAATAAATAAATAAAGTGAACAATTTTCACAAAACCAAAAGATTTCTTTACGAACGAAGGAGAGGGAATTTTTCTGGGCTATTGCAACTACTTATTGAACAGACTAACTACAAGAGCCGTGATTCTTGACTGAGCCTCTTAGCTTTAGTATAAATACGCACGATCAGCGTCCTTTATATTCTTAAAACTAAAACACTCAGTGTCATAAACACATCTTGAAGCCATCTGATCAATTGGTATGGCAAAGGAGAACTTTTATTTTCGAAAAGAAGATACAAAAAAAATTTAACGCAGTGACAATTCGGCAGGGCATCCGGCAGAGCCAAATGCGCAAGAGTCAACGAACGTATACGCAATATTTTCGATCCCTCAAAACGAGCCTAAAATCACGACTTTGTGATACGAAAACAACGATGAGCAAAAGTTGATGAGCGGCTTTACGCCAAGGAAAATTAATTCAAAAGCAACCTCAGTGACATTTCAGCAGGGTATTCAAGTGAACTGAATACTCAAGATTCATGAAAGTTTGAGAAAGTATTAAACAAATTAATCCAATCAGTAAACACTATCGCATTACACTGATACCTTTAAGCCAAGGGTCAGTTATGTCTTCTGACTAACCCATGCTCAAACAACCGATTTGTGAAACGACTAACTATCAGCATTATTCAATAATTGTTGTGTAACTCCGAAACACAATCAAATTGATCAACATGAATGAAAGAATTCAATGTTAAAACAGTATTCGATATGAAGCACGACAGCTTCGTTCGTATGCGATCCGATGATTTTTGTGGCGGGGACGAAGGTGTTGTTTGCCCCGTGAATGCGCTCTGTACCCACCCAACCAATTGGACTTCCTGCGCAGAAAAATTTATTTATGGAAAGTCCCCAATGATAAATGTTGCTCACATTATGTTATATTATTTCGGCCATTAGGAAAACTAAAAAAAATGTACAGACTCATGTTAAGAAAAAATACTAAAAATTCAGAAAACGAAATCATTTCGATTCATTGCCATAATTGTGTTTAATTCAGGTATAAAAATGATTTAATGGCGGACAATCTTAATTAGAATTCATTTTTGTTAGATTTCAGGAAGCTTGTGTAAAGTAAAACACGAATTGTTTTCTTAGGCTTACATTTATTATACGCGTGTGCGTCTTATTCAAAGCGACGATCGCGAGAGAGTGAGTTAAAGTGTGTACATAAAGAATAAGAGCTATGCAGAAGAGGTAAACTTAAGTGTGACCAGATTTCAAGTTATAATGGTTGCCACCAACTAATACATATTTCAATACTCCTTCTCAACAATTATATACTTGATTACATACTAAAAACAATTCATTTCTGTTATACATTTAACATGTTTGATTTTCTGCAAGTTCTTAGTTAATACATCGGAAGTCATATCATTAGTACAAATATATTGAATATCAATTTCATTTTTGGAATAAAGTTCTCTTACGTGATGATACTTTATATCAATGTGTTTGCTGCGATTATGCAAAGTTGGATTCTTAGCTATACATTGTGCACTTTGATTATCGCAGTATAATATGACTGTCTTAATTTTATCAAAACCCATTTCATGTAACAATTTCTTCAGATATGTTGCTTCCTTCGCTGCAGTAGATAGGGCAATATACTCAGATTCTGTGCTGCTTAAGGCCACCAGACTTTGTTTTTTGGACTCCCACGAAATAGCCCCGCCTGCTTTGCGGTTTGCGATTTGCGGTCTGTAGAATCGTTTGCCCAGTCTGCGTCGACGTAACAGTGCAGCGGCTTTCCAGTATCCTGATAATGAATCTTCAGATCAGCTGTGCCTTTCAAGTATCGCAGCACGCGCTTTGCTGCAACTTCATGCTCCTTGTGTGGATTGGCGTTTCGCTGCGCCAGCTTTCCAACAGAGTGTAGTATATCTGGCCTAGTGGTTATTGCCAAATACATCAAAGAGCCTATTAATGACTGGTAACTCTTTTCATTAACAGTCTCGCAATTGGGGTCATCACACTTGACTTGGTGACCGGCCTCCAGGGGTGTAGCTACAGGCTTACACGTTGACATGCCCCAAGCATGTAGCATCTGCTCGACGTACTGTTTGTGACCAATGCTTATGTTGCCCGTCTCGCCTTCACGATCAACTTCTATGCCCAAGAAATGATTGAGCTGGCCTCCATCGACTACGTCAAATTCGTTTGCAATTGACGCCTTGATGTCCAGTAGGTCTTTTTTGGTTGAGCTAGCAATTAAAAGATCGTCGACATATATAGCAATTATGTTAAAGTTACCTTGCCCATTAACCTTTTCATTAACAGTCTCGCAATTGGGGTCATCACACTTGACTTGGTGACCGGCCTCCAGGGGTGTAGCTACAGGCTTACACGTTGACATGCCCCAAGCATGTAGCATCTGCTCGACGTACTGTTTGTGACCAATGCTTATGTTGCCCGTCTCGCCTTCACGATCAACTTCTATGCCCAAGAAATGATTGAGCTGGCCTCCATCGACTACGTCCAGTAGGTCTTTTTTGGTTGAGCTAGCAATTAAAAGATCGTCGACATATATAGCAATTATGTTAAAGTTACCTTGCCCATTGCGCGTATACACGCAGGGCTCGCTGACACATGGAACAAATCCCAGTTTTCTCAGGACTGAATCAAGTTTAACGTTCCACTCTCTACCGCTCTGCTTTAGCCCATATAGAGATTTCTTCAGCTTCAAAACTTTATTTGGGTATTCGTCACTCACGAATCCATCCGGCTGCTTCATGTATACATCCTCCGAGAGCTCACTATTTAGGTAAGCAGATGACACGTCCATTTGATGCAGAAACAATTTATCATTCTTACGGACGAGTATCTCACAACTGGAGAAAATGTTTCAAAATAGTCGACGCCATAAAGTTGTGCGCACCCCTTAGCCACCAATCTGGATTTGAAGCGCTCCACATGACCGCCTTTGTCGACCTTTATGCCAAATACCCATTTGCAGCCTATAGGTTTCTTGCCCACTGGCAAGTCAACAAGCTCCCATGTCTTATTGGCTTCAAGTGCGTCGATCTCCTTCTGAATTGAGGCTGACCACTCCTGTTTCATCTTGGACTTGTTAACATCATTTATAGTCGTTGGGATTACGACGTCCTCTGCCTTCAACAAGTTCAACATGTTGAATTTCTTACGGGGCCGACCTGGCTTGCCGGTTCTTATCATCTTTGGGCGTCCTCGACCACGACTCTCACTTGGTGTAGATGGCTCTGCTTCATCGCTCACAGCACTCTCATAGTGCTCGGTATCGGTACCTTCAGTGATGCAATCTTCTTCGCTTGCCTCAACTTCTGACTCTTGCTGAACATCCTCTTCTTTGACGTCCTCGTGACCCTCATCGACTGTCTGCTGCTGACGAACTGACTCACTTTCATCAATTAGGAACATATCCTTTTCGTCGCTTGCGCAGCCACCACAATCATTTTCCAGAAAGACGACATCTCTGCTTTCAATAACTTTCCTTGACTCTGGACAGTATAGTCGATATGCCTTTGCTGTCATCGAATAACCAATCATAACATACTCGGTACCCTTTGCTCTAAATTTCATTTTGTGCGCTTTATTTAGAGCAATTGCCTTAGAGCCAAAAATGCGTAAATGTGACACAATTGGTTTTTTGCCAGTCCAAACTTCATACGGCGTTTTGCAGTTTAATGCCTTTGTCTCTGATCGATTCCGTAAGTACGCTGCCGTGCGTACTGCCTCACCCCAAAGTGATTCGTTAGTACCCGAGTGCACGAGCATACTTCTGGTCATTTCTACAAGTGTGCGGTTTGCACGTTCAGCAAAGCCGTTTTGTTGCGGAGTGTAGTCAGTCAGTTGCCTCTTAATGCCGTTCTCTGACAAAAAAATCTCAAAATCGCGACTCACATATTCGCGGCCATTGTCGCTCCGAACTGCTTTTACCTTTTTTCCGCATTGTCTCTCCGCGAACACAACAAAATCTTTGAACGCATTCAATACTTGATCCCGTGTTTTTAAAAAATACACAAATGTATATCGCGAGTAGTCATCGATAAATGTAGCGAAGTAACGCGCTCCTCCAGCTGATTGTTTATTCATTGGTCCGCAAATGTCTGTATGTATCAGACCCAACACTTCTTCTCGCGATTCTCCGCGGCTTTTGGGAATGGCTTAACACTTAGTTTACTTTTCGCACACGTTTCGCAAATATCGCCTTTCAAGTCAATACTTTTATTGATCGATTTTAGCCCATACACGATATCTTCATTTGCCATTTTTCTTAAACTTGCCATGTTTAAGTGGCCAAAACGATAATGCCACTTCCACAACTCACCGCTCTGTGCGTTTGAGAACATACAACGGTTCATGTTCGCGTCAACAATAAACAGATCACTACGTTTGTTTGCCTGCAGTATTTTATTATTTTGACTGTTCTTTATTACAGCACATTCTTTGTCAAATATCACTTTGAAACCTTTTTCGACAGCTTTTGATATCGACACAAAGTTAGCTTGCAGTTCTTTAACATACAACACATTCTTCAGTTCAATGCAATAATTTCCCGAATTAAAGCACACTGTGCCAATACCGTCGGCAAATATGAAGTTCTCTCCAGCAAGTAATATTTTCTCTTTGTGCTCTTTAAAATCGACAAACCATGACCTTACACAACACATGTGAGCCGTGGCACCACTGTCCACAGTGGTTGCGTCCATAGGCCAAAAATAAAAAAAATGGTCACAAAATATATGAAAAAAATGTAAGCAAGATTACTCTTAAATGTGCACTCTTCTTAATAGCAACCCAGTTTTTTTGGAAACCTAACGGGATTTAAAAAAATTAGCATTGAAAGCATAAGCACGTGTTAATTTTTGCAACCCTGCTGCGCCTAGTATGCTTTTTGTGAAAGCAAAATCTCACTTGAAAATTGTGTATCTTTTGGAAGAGTATTCCAAAATTGATCATTTAAAATGAATTTTGAAGTTGAAGGCATTTACTTTAAATAGAAATATTAATTATTAGCTTATTTGGAAAACTGTTCTTGTGAAGTAAATTTAATGGAATTAACTTTTTTTGTGTATTTTGTGAAAGTCTTTTTTATGTTTATTTAAAGTTTTAGTTGTGATGCTACAAAATTCTACAATTGGTTTGTATGTCACCGTGTTTGTCTTAGTTTTAAGGTAATATTGTGTTAAAATTAGCTGCAGAAATTGGCAGATGTGGGTATAATCGTAAAAAAATAAAGCAGTCTTACGTTTTCCAAGGTAAGTTTTGCCCTATTGTGCTGTTGTGTTGTTGTCCTGTCTTCGTCTCTAGGGTTTGTATAACTTTGCAAAACTATTTATTTATAAATTAATAATTTTAATTTGGATTGTTTTTCTCTTCGGCTTTGATTTTGGTAGGCGCTTTCTATAAGTGTGTATTTGCACGCGTATACATATATATTTTTGATCAATGGTGCACAGAGAATGGAACCAACGCAGAATGTTAGTTACTTTTTATTTTTGTTGTTTTTATGATATAAATTAGTAAAATTACGTCCATTATTTCTTACTTATTATTTCAGTTTTATAGATATAAGAAAAATAAATCAAGCTGAACTCTCTACTGAAAGTATTTTTCGACGGAAGCTTTAAATATGCGCAAGGACTTCTGAATATGATGGCGCTACAGAAATTTCATTTTATGCCCAAAAATTCCGATTTCAGGCTTATTAAGTGACCAAACATTAAAATTGAATCATTTATCTTGTAAAATGTGAAAGCTATAAAAATTCTTCCCGATCGTTTGTATGGGAGCTATAGGATATAGTCGTACGATTTGGCCAATTTTTTTGTTATATATTTGGGATATTTTTCTAGATTTTTGGTCAAAGTTTCACAACGATAAAGCAACTAGAAGTATTTATGGCCGCGGCTCCATACAAGCCCAACCACTGTGCTGTCTAGACACCACATTGATTTTGTCTTTTTGTCATTTTTCGGCACATTCGCGAGAATAGCAAACGATTGTTTCTTTTCAGCACTTTTATCCTTGCCTTCTTCATTCTTTTCCTTCTCTTTGCACTGCGCAATAAAATGCCCTTCGCGGCCACATCTATAACACTTCTTTGAATTTTTCTTTTCTTGCGAATTCTTTTTGCCCGTGTTCTTTGTGCGCGACACAAAAACTTGCTGTACACTGTTGTCCGTTGCATCGTTGCTCACTTTTTGTCTCTCTCCTTCCTCAATAATTTTGATCTTCAGATCAGACAAGGACGGCAACTCTTCCCTAGTCTCTATGGCTACAACAAAACCTTCGAACGTTTTGCTGAGCCCCGACAGCAACAAAATTGAGAGAATGTCTTCAGAAATTTCCATGTCAATTTCTTTCAGCTTATCGACCAAATCCGAAAACTGATTCACATATTCTTTCACTCCCGATTCTTCAGACAAGCTTAAGCGAAGCAATCTTTTGAACAACGATATTTTTCTTGCAGGTCCACGCGGTTGGTACACAGCTGCGAGCTTCTCCCAAGCTGCTTTTGCTGTTACACTGTTTTTTATAAAGTTGATTTGTGACGCCTTTACACCCAGCAATATACTTGCTAATGCCTTTTCGTCGCGTTTATCAAACTCAGCTTTCTGCTTCTCAGTGTCACCTTCATTTTTAACGACTCTGCCGCAAACCACTGACCACAAATCGTTCTGCACCAAGACGCTTTTCATTTGCACCGACCACACCGCATAGTTTTCACCATCCAACTTATCGATGGCATATTGGCCGTGTCCATTCATGATAGTCAACTTTAATTTTTTACTTTTCACACACAAGGCCCTGGGCCCATAACCTGTTAGATTTCAGGAAGCTTGTGTAAAGTAAAACACGAATTGTTTTGTTAGGCTTACATTTATTATACGCGTGTGCGTCTTATTCAAAGCGACGATCGCGAGAGAGTGAGTTAAAGTGTGTACATAAAAGAATAAGAACAATGCAGAAGAGGTAAACTTAAGTGTGACCAGATTTCAAGTTATAATGGTTGCCACCAACTAATACATATTTCAATAATTTTTTTCAATCTATGCAAATGCTTACAATTTTTATTTTTATTTCTAGCGATGGTTAACAAATGGAAATAAATTCAACCGAACTTGAATAAATTCAACAAAGCATTTGTTGATTGTATTTAATTTAAAAATTCTAAACTGTTTTATCTTTCATTATGTTGATGTGTATGTGCGAATATTTACAGGCGACACTGTATTATCGTAGCCAAAAGCAATTGGATCTTTTGTTGTAATTAATTTTTTCAATACATGGATAAATCTTAAGTTAAATATTATAGGGTGCGAAAATGTTTTAAAGGGACTGTGTGTGTGCGCATTAGTTATTGGAAATATATATTTTTATCCCATGTATTTGAAATTTTGAAATTTTTTTCTCTTTGCTATTTGTTTATGCTGATATTTTAATTTATTTATGTTTTTTTTTTCTCTGGCCAGTTTCTCGAAAGCTCGTCGAATATGAGCTTTTAACCTCAACAACCGTCACTCAGATACAACAAAATTCGTTTTGCACCACACTTTTCACAGATTTTCCTATCGCACTTTTCTCACACACAACACTTTTAGATGAGAGGGGGGGAATATAAGCTTGCGCGCAAGCGCAGCTGACGACTCCAACGCCGAAGAAAAGCTTTCGCTCTGAGCTGCGCTCAAGAGCTTTATCCAGCGGTGGCGCGATTGGGCGCGTAATTGAAATATCCAAAAAATTGAGATTTGGCAAATGCCAGTAGCTGATGATAAAATTCCAAAAACAATTCGTTGCATCCACACTAGGGCTCACTGTACTTGTTCTAGGCTCGCCACAAGGTTAGAGCTGATCGCTAGTGTGGATGGGGGTATGAGGTTATTTTTTAAAAAATATAACCAATCTATAGGGCAAAAAGAAAGACCATTTAGAATGCTGTCAAATAATGCAATTTATATTGCAGAACATACCTTTTCAGCGAACATATAAAAAAGACCCAAAAAATGGCGGCAGCAGCTGCACCA
>JBAMBK010000397.1:600000-967714 GCA_037043435.1 Drosophila suboccidentalis | reverse complement strand
GACGCACAGTGGGGCCATTGCTGATTTTACTTTGCAAAAATCGTAACTTATGAACCAAATGAGATAATCGAAAATTTTAAATGGCATATAATAGATAACTTTTCAAGCTATGAAATAAATGTTTAAGGAAAGTGCCACGCCCCCAAGATACTTACTTAGGGGCTATCAAAGTTGAAATTTGTGAAATTTGTGAAAAAAAATAAATTTTATGGCACCTAAAAATAAATATTTTTTAAAATTTTTGATTTTTTTTGTTTTATTTTTAAGGATTTTATTGTTAAAAATTATTTTCAAAAAATTTAAAAACAATTTTTTTTTTCGAAAAATTTTTTTTTGTTTTTCGGTGTGAAATTTCAGAATTTCATATGTTGACCTAATTCCTATGACATCTATATGATATTGTTGTCCGATTTCAACCAATTTGACATATTATGAATCTGGGGTAGTCTTTTATATCCAGACCAAATTTGGTTCAAATCGAACAACTATATCATATAGCTGCCATAGGAACAATCGGTCGAACTATGGAATTATGCCGCGTGTTTTTATTGTGAGGTTGCATTAGTTTTTTTGATCTCAGGCTTAGCGGTGCAAGTTGGTGCAGACAAAACTATATACGTTATTTAGAGAAATAATTACTGAAGCGTTCTAATGTTAGTGTACCTTTTAAATTCCTCATGCTTGAGAGCTATCGGGTACCAAAGTTAAAAAAATATCCGAATCTAGTGTTTTTTTCAAAGGATTTTGTTTAAATGGGTTAACCTTAAAAGGTTGTACCACCCACAATTTTTACTTGATTGTAAAATCTTTTTGGATTCTTAATCTTTAAAAAATTCTCTATCGAATGCTTTTATTACTTTTTTCAAACTCTTACCCCAAAAAAATTAATTATGCTATTTAATCCTTCCTGCTGCCCTAAAAAACACCTGATATGGAATTTTTTTTTGACTTTGGTACCCGATAGCTAAAAAAATTGAAAATCCTTGGGGATCAAATAGCCTTTAAACCCTTCAGATATCATTTCTCTAAATAACGTATATAGTTTTATCTGCACCAACTTGCACCGCGAAAGCTGAGATCAAAAAAAGTGATGCAACCTCACAATAAAAACACACGGCATTAATCCATAGTTCGACCGATTGTTCCTATGGCAGCTATATGATATATTTGTTCGATTTGAACCAAATTTGGTCTGGATATAAAAGACTACCCCAGATTCATAATATGTCAAATTGGTTGAAATCGGACAACAATATCATATAGATGTCATAGGAATTAGGTCAACATATGAAATTCTGAAATTTCACACCGAAAAAACAAAAAAAAATTTTTCGAAAAAAAAAAATTGTTTTTAAATTTTTTGAAAGTAATTTTTAACAATAAAATCCATAAAAATAAAACAAAAAAAATCAAAAATTTGAAAAAATATTTATTTTTAGGTGCCATAAAATTTATTTTTTTTCACAAATTTCACAAATTTCAACTTTGATAGCCCCTAAGTTAGTATCTTGGGGGCGTGGCACTTTTTTTAAACATTAATTTCATAGCTTGAAGAGTTATCTTTTATATGCCTTTTAAATTATTCGATTATCTCATTTGGTTCAAAAGTTACGATTTTTGCAAAGTAAAATCAGCAATGGCCCCACTGTGCGACGTCGTCCCATTAAGCTAATGTTGCGCAATTTCTAGGAAGCCATTGCCGCTTCCGCTTCAATTAGTAAAGAAAATTTAATGAAAAATGTTTTAGCCAGAAATATAGAGAGTTTGCTTTTACAGCTGCTGCTGCTGCTGCTGATCATGTCGTTCGCATCTTACAAGCTTTTCATGTTTTCCTTCCACCAACAGGTGAGCGTCATCTTCAGCTACATCGGTGTCAGCATCGTGCTCTTCTTTGTATCCCGTTTCTCCCCACAAGAATGGCGTCTCGTTCAGCAGCCGCTACAACAATCACAGCTGCCAGGTAAGTACCCATACTACACTTTACAACACTACACTACATACCTATATATCCACACCCGACGGTGTTGAAACAAGGCGAGGAGAAGTACATTAACGGAAGCACTGTGCTTTGAAAGTTGAGATATTGTTGAACCCAAATGGAAATTAGCTAAAAGCCTTAAACAGTTGGATTTTCATTTCCTATTGAGCTATTTGCTAAGGAATCTGTGAAATTGAGATGGCAGCGTGACACGAGAAGAAAGAAAGACTTTGTTATATAGAGGAAATAACTCTTTAATATTTTATTTATATGGAATCAACGTTTTCATTCATTAATTTAGTTCTTAAATCTCAATAATTATTTTAAAATGATGTGTTTAAGAGTTCAAATTTTGTACTTTTTAATTTCAAAATACACAACTGTATTCATATATTTTTCTAATCTCACGCTCGTGTCACGACACTTGTCCATCTCTAAGAGTCAAGGAATTTTTTTATAATGTGCATTTTATGTAATGGACTCAAACTTTCGGCGCAATGCAAGACAATAATGTACAGACACCGTGCGTGTGTCGTTTTTATGGGCGATATTGATATTTTATGAGCTGCCTGGGAAAACAGCAGATGCCGAGGAGATGAAATAGGAGGAGTACGAATATTACAGTGGCATCTGTGGCAAAACATTGGACTTGTTTTGCATGCGATGGCATGTAATTGAATTATCTGATTCAATTTTGTAGGTGCCTGGTGTCTGGGTGTCTGGTGTGTATGGTGTGTATGGTGTGTGGTGGCATTCTGTGTTGTCGGCAATCAAAATCAAAAACGGAGGTCACATATGAGCACAGACAGACAATTGCCTCTCATAACAATCTATTGGCATCCTGCAAAACATCCTTAATGTAATTTTAGCGGAAAGTAAACAACATTTTGTATGCAGGCAACGTGTTATCAGCAACTGGAAAGTGGCAACTGTCAACTAAAATATATTATAATAAAAAAACACGAAGGGGAAACCACAACACACAGAAGCGAGTGCAAAATACGTAAAATCTGACATGCGAATGCATGTGGCAGCAACATGTCAGCGGCAGCGAGAAGCAGGAAGCAGGGCGCAGGACTCCAACTGCTCCTACTTCGGGGCAATCGATGCTTTTGCAATTGAAGCTGCTTTTGGCATGAGTTTCGCATTGGCTTTGGCCATGGCTTTTGCTGTGCGCTTGATTGCATATCAATTAGAGCAGGCGCAAAAAGTCAAGCCAAACGAAATGATTGACAGTTGAACAGCCAAGAGGAGCAGCAGCAGCAGCTGCAGGATTCTCGTCTACAGACATTTATACATTGACAAGGACAACTGTGACTGACTTGTGTCCAGCATATACTTGTAGTTTTCCTTCTCCCATTGCCGTCTGCGGTTACGTTTTGTGGCCTACTCACACCAATTGGTTTCTGCTCCCTTTTTTAGATCCACATGCACATCACGAACAACTTGCCAATCAGCAGCCACCCGGCATCATTGGTGGCGCCACCGTCCCCCCGCCGCCTCTGCCTGGGCCACCGACTCCTGGCCCGCAGACGGCTGCCTGTGCGGCAGCCCTGCAGGCATCCCTCTCAGCCGGCAGCCTGGCATCCGGAGCAACAGCCAACGCAGCGGCGGTCAATGAATTCAGCATCTTGAACTCCTTCTGGTTCTCCCTGTCTGCCTTCATGCAGCAGGGCTCCGATCTCTCGCCTCGATCCATTTCGGGTCGCATTGCAGCTGCCTCGTGGTTCTTCTTCACACTCATACTCATCTCCTCGTACACGGCCAACCTGGCTGCATTCCTCACCGTAGAGCGCATGGTGACCCCCATCAACTCGGCCGAGGATTTGGCCATGCAGACGGAGGTGCAATATGGCACCTTGTTGCACGGCTCCACCTGGGATTTCTTTAGGGTAAGTGCAATTCAATTGACGGAAGACCTTACACTTTTAAGGCAGAGTATTTTGAGACCATATAAAGTGTAAACTTATTAGTTACATTTAAAATACACTGAATTATCTCAACAACTCGATTCTGAAGTACTTAAACTCTTCCTTACGAGTCAAATCTTTGCCATAACGAAGACAGCCCTTGTGTCTTTTAATTACAATTATCTGACAAATAATCTGTACATTATGTGCTTTGACCTTTGACCCACAGCGTTCCCCAATCGGAGTGCACAACAAAATGTGGGAGTATATGAATTCGCACAAGCACGTCTTTGTGAACACCTACGACGAGGGCATCCGACGGGTGCGGACATCCAAGGGGAAGTATGCGCTGCTGGTGGAGTCACCGAAAAATGAATATGTGAATGCCAGAAAGCCGTGCGACACAATGAAAGTGGGACCCAACTTGGATACAAAAGGATTTGGCATTGCCACGCCCCTCGGCTCGGCACTGAAGTGAGTAGGGAGTGAGTGAGTGAGTGAGTGAGTGAATAGGTCTGGGTATACTCGTGCTCGTAATGAATGAGAGAAAGCCATCAATTTCGTTGGCTTTATTATTAAAAAGTCAAGTCACAGCTAACTGGCACATTTTTATGAAATGCTTTTTGCTTTCTGCTTTCTACTTTTCGCTCCTTGTCCATTTGCAGAGATCCCATTAATTTAGCTGTGCTGTCGCTGAAGGAGAACGGCGAGTTGATCAAATTGCGCAACAAATGGTGGTACGACAAGGCCGAGTGTAGTCTCAATAAGGACAACCAGGAGGCTTCGCACAATGAACTGACGCTGAGTAATGTGGCTGGCATATTCTATATACTGATCGGCGGACTCATGGTCTCCGTGTTCGTGGCCATTATTGAGTTTTGCTTCCGCAGCAAGGCAAACAGTTCCGGATCGACGACGACGCTTGGCGGCATGGCGAGCAAAAGCAACGGCTCCATGATGCTCGGACCGGCGAACATTGGTCCTGGCGTTGTGGCGTCGACACATCAAAGGAACGCGATGACGGACAGCATGCATGCCAAGGCCAAATTGACCATTCAAGCGAGCCGCGATTACGACAACGGACGCGTGGGGGTGAGTATTTATTTTGCTAGAGTATGTTAGCTTAAGGGAGGGTTTCTCTGCTGGGGGATGGTTTGAAATTTGTTGTTATTTTAAGCGCACATTTTATGTTAATTATATGCTAAGCTAACCGACGCACAGTATCTCAATTGCACATCTCTACAGTATTATCCGCCCGCTCCCTCCGATGCCGGCGAGGCTCTCCATATGAATGCCCATGGGCAGGTTTGACACGAACATGTGCAGGAGTCGCGTCTCTGACGCACACCCTGCGCGCCAACCATACGTCGAATAATGGCCAACAGCCGCCAGGAGACGGAGAAGATGATGGCCGCCGGCGGTAGCATCATCAATGGCACTAACCACGACGGCAGTCTAACGCTTTCCCCCGCCAACGGACAGAATGCGACGCTAATGCGTCACTCTCCAGATATTAAGAAGCATCCGCATACGCATCCCCACTCCCATTCCCATTCCTACGACAAGTAAGTGAGGTAGGTAGACATTAAGATAGGAACTCTAGATAATAAGTGCCAATAAAGAGCCGAGACTTTGTGTCTAAATAGCCCAAATTGATAATAATGTCCTGAGTTATGCAGAGCGCAACAAACTTTTAAATCAACCAGGAAATGCAATTAAGGAATTCAAATTGAATTTCATGCGTAGAGAAATTTATTGAATTTAATGTCTACTGATGTGAGAGCATGTAATTGAATACCATCTGCAATTATGTTATTTTTTAATAAGTGCAAAAAGCATTTTTTAATAAATTTTAACACAAAGCTCGCTCGCAGGCATCGGAATCGGCTTCGACGTTGGCAAATGACAAGTGCACAAAAGTATGCAATGTTATTTATGTGGCCACATTCAAATAATTGCACTGCGCAATCAGTTGGCAGAGTTTTAGTCCTGTCAGCAATGCGATGCAAATGAATGGCATAAATTATTGCAATATTGTTAACAGTCAACTCTGGGCGAGGGGATGAAAACGTGCAGTTTTGGGATGGGAGTCTTAAATACTATTTATAGTGTGTACACACACACACCCACACACACACACACGTCAACACCACACGAGTACATGTGGCAGTGTGTGTTCATTGCAATTCATTGCATTCAAATGACTGATTAATATTTTTAATAAACAAACAAAAGTATGAAAATTGCGTAAATTCAATGGGAAAAAAACGAGGCATTAAAAGAAACATAGCTGAAAGTGTTCACAAGTCTCATAATGAAATTTTTTTTAAATGCATTTGTTTGTTACATATTTGTTTATAATTAAACTACAGCAAATACATAGCGAAAACTAATGAATACCGAGAGCAGCATAAGTATGGGGCTTAATAAAAATATTGTAATAAATTAATTGGCGCAAAGAAAACAATTTAAATTGTTATCAAAATTCGAGAAAACAAAAAAAATACAGTGAATAAAGTTGTGACAGGTCAGCAAAATTTAATTAAATTCATTTTAATTGAAATCGTTTTGATTTGATTTACCATATACAAAGTACGGCAATAGTGCGAGTTTATAATAAAAAGATCAAATTGTTTTACAAACAATAAATTGACAATCTATTGTGTGGCGAGCTCAACTAAATGTTAATTTAATATTCAACTCAATTGCGAATGAATCTATTTTTTTGTTTGTATTAACAACTAATTGAATTATTTATCGTACATAATTGAAACTGATCTGCCCAAATTTAAAAGCTTAGTGTAGAAATTGTTCAAAACATAAAATACTAACTATAAAAAAGGAAGAAAACCCTGTATAAATAAAGTAACTATGAGTATAATTAAAAGTCCATGGCATACATGATAGTGTTAGTATCTTTTGCATTAATATATGTGTGTCGCGGTCATTAGTGTAAATAGATTCATTATAATCTTAAAAATATAGTTGCATAAATACCATTAAATTATTTAAGTCATATCAAACAAAAGATTTTAATGGTACTGAGATAACCTTTATAACGATGAAAATTATTGTAATTATTACTATTGTAAACTATTTACGTATTCACTGTTGCTAACTCAAATATATTAGAAAATAAAATTATCATTAATTTGTTTAGTTTCTTTTTATAAACTTTAAGTAGAAACTACTCAAGCAAAAAACAGTTGCAGGCAAAATGCATTTAAAAGTTCAGTTTCTGCTTCAGTTAAACTCATCTGCGACATAAAATATTCAATAATCAAAACTGAAATCAAATAAATACGCAAATCTAATAAAAACCATAAATAAATAACATAATGATATAGAACTACCGAGCTACACGTACATACAAAATAAACACGTTTACATTTGTGAAAAATAAAGGTAAAATTATAAATACAAGTATCTATATACATATAAATATAGTGAAATGCCAAAGAAATACGTTCAACTCGATGCAACGCGATGCGTGTGTTGTTGCAATTAAAAATCCGAAATAAAATCTTAAACAAAAACAATTAAATTGATACTATTACAAACAGCAAAAGGCAATTCAAAGGATTTGCACAGCAGCTCTAATAAAAAATTTAATAAATCAAAAAAATATATAGATACAATATATGAGAGAGCATGAATGTATATCTATAGATCTAGTAAATAAAATAAAAAAAGCAAATCAAAAATATTCATTTTGATTTCAAGTTTACACAACATGTTTACATATTTTATATTTATATTTTTAGTTCAGGGTCAGTTGCCAAAAAACTCTTTATACTCGTATGTGCTGTACATTTTTACATACATATACGATTTGTATGTATTTTTATTTGTATGTACAACTTTTGCCACGGTAAATAGTGAAAACAGAATATTTGATATATTTATTAATATTAAGTAAACATATTGTTATCATACTGCATTTAAATACCAAAAAATATACAAAAACCAAAGTTTAAATATAAATATAGAGAAACAAGTAAAAGCAAAAAGGTGAATAAAACTATTATAAATAATAAACATTTTAAATGCGGTTGTGTTTGCTTTTGTCAACTGGCTGATGATTTATTCATCTACCTCTCTCACTCTCACTCTCTCTTTCTATTTGCAGTCGTGTGATTATACAATCAAAAAGGTTTGTCCAACATTGTTTGACTTATTTGGGCTTTCGACTAGGCGATTAATCCAAATGAGTTAAGACTAATTTGGCTAAGCAAATAACAACAACTACTCTGAGTTGCAGAGGCAATTCGAAAACTCAGCTATGTATCTGAAAGCATTTGTACAAATTGTCGGCTTACCGCAGTTGCCACATGCGGAAACTCCAAAATGCCAACGCACACACACACACACACACACACAATGAAGGAGAAAGTGTTGGAGAAAGACGTCTTCATTATGCTACTGTCGTGTTTAGTTCCGTTACATCAACTGGCTTCCCCTCTTCCCGCTCTCTCCCACAGAACGTTCCTTGTTAGATTGGTTAAACTATTTACAGTCAACTCGAAAGGGTTTCCAACATGAACTGAATGCGTTTGCGGTTTAATTGTTGCCAAGCTGTTGCATACCCTGTAAACTAGTTCAATCAATTGTACTCGGCTTTTAAATGTATATGAGTAAGTATAGAGCATCCGTTAGTCGACCACACTCAATTAGCGCCGTCTTAGTCGCTTTTTGTTGACATAATTAGAAGACGGCAGTGGTGGCAAGACGGAAGTCATGATTCATGACTCATGAGTGCTCGGCTCGCCGCAGTAATTAACACAGTCAGCGGCAACTGCGACCGAACGAAGGGCTGTCGTCCTGTCAGGAAGCTTAAGGATACTTCTGCTCACTCTTAAAGGCCACTGCAAGTTTCCAAGGTGCGCTGCCGCTTCACATTAGCATAAAAGCAACTACGGCTGGAAACTCTGGGAACCTTTTTTTCTCTCTCATCTGCCAAATTCGAGGCATCAGAAAATTAGCTCCCTCTTAAACTTTACTCAGCGCAAAAAAGGGACCAACTGGACAAGGAATGAGAAAAAAAGGTAACACAAAAGGAGGTTCGTAAACAGTAAACCCAAAGCGGAAATTGCAGTAATACCGGATGGAAAACTCTCTCTTTTCATCGTGATGTAAATTCATTCGATGCCAGCAATATTCCAATTACAAAGCACTTTGAAGCATGAAGTAAAGAATTAAAACGATCATTACCATTTACGAGACATATTCGGTAAAACCTTCTACTAAAACTAGTTCCATTTAATCATCTTTAATAAAGTCTTTCTCTCTTTTTTACGCAAAATTTAATATGATATAAACAACTTAACGATTGGCGCAAAGAAGATAAATCTTTATATATAAGTATTACTCGTAAAAATAGTAAAAGTAGCAAGCTTCAGTGACTTTCAAATAAGTTAACATTATCAATAAAAGAAAGTAATCAAAAAGCTATTGCAAATTTCTTTCGGTGTGTGCAAATCAATCAGATTCACGCACTCATCTCTAGTTGAAGTCGAGTTTTGTGAAAAAGTTTCTGGGAAGGCAAACAAATTTGACCCAATCACAGGCAACGTGATAAAATGCCCAACAATTTCTCATTGGACAAGTAAATAGACTGTGTGTGTAGGCAGTCGGCTGCATTAATGGCTTGAATCAATCAAGGACATAGGCCAAATCAATTTTGAGTGGCTTCAACACGGTCAGCAGCAATCCATGAACTACGCAAATGAGTATAACACACACACACACTTTAAGCTTTCAGTGTCGTTAAATTTGTGAGAGAGAATTTCATTCGGTTCGCATTGCACACGCTGCGTATGCGTGATGTCATTGCCTTTGGGGGGCTGTTGCCATTGTTCTGTTCTGTTGTTGTTCTCTTAAACGAATACGGATGCGAATGCGGATGTGGATGAGAATGAGCATGAGAATTCGTATAAAGGAATGCTGAATGTTGACTGACAATGGGCATGGTGTACCTTGCATATTTTATTGAAATTCCACACTCACAGATGCGTTTAGTGTTACAGTTAGCAAAAATCCAAGTAATTTGGCAATTACGTTGCCAGCATTTCAAATTCGTTCGCGTCCAGTGTCCTTAGAGAACCTGAGCATTTCCCCACTGGAGTAGGTCGAGGAAACGCGGCTTAATTACACGTTATATTAGCTTTGCTACCTTCAGAATATATCCACACACACATACCACACACACATACCACACACACATACCACACACACACATTTACACACTCGTATCATATTTTCATGGTGTATAATTGATTTTTGGCTAAAAGTGAGCTGAAGTTCTGGGCGTTCTGAGCGTCCTCGCTTATGTTGCGAAAGCCAAAACGCAGCATGAATATTAAATGTGCACAGAGGGACGAGTTTCGAAAGGGTATTCGTAAGTTATATAAGCTGAGTAACTTCAGTAGTTTCTTCTGGGACGGTTTCTTCAACGAGTCCTTTGAGTAAGGACCTCATACCTGTTGGAGTACTGTCTCTGTCCCTTAACAAGCTCAACTACGGCAATTGTTTGTCGCTCTCTGTTCGCTTTGTCTTCCGTTTTGGCCATTATTAAAAGGTTTTGCGGTTTGGCTGTTAACCAATTTGCTTGATTTCCATTTATTGTACAAGCAACCACTTCACTATACTGACATACGATATACGATATAATAAAATGGCAATGGCCGCCAATTTGGACAGTCAACTGTCTGTTGTCAATATATTGGAAACTTTTCTGCGGTCTGTTGGAGATTGGAGATTTTTACAATTCCATGCATTTCCGCAATTATCAATTAAAAGTATTGCCCGAACGGGACAGAGAGACAAAAATGCGGCATGTAAAATCAATCAGCATTGGACGACGACATCTCGACCGCATTAGCTGGCCAACTAGCAGAGTGAAAGACAGAGAGAGAGAAATAAAGAGAAAGGAGGAGTGAGAGAGAGCAAAAACCACAGACAACTTGCTGATTGCGCTTTGCCATGCGCCTATAATCCTCCAGGCCAGTTGTCGTCCTGCTCGACATCGTCGTCGTCGTCTTTTGTGGCCACTGCGGCATCACGCAGCAAGTTCCTTTACTTTTGTGCTCGAATTAGTTTTTTGGGCCGCCCGAAACTTTTGACGTCTGCCAATACGACAGACAGGAGAACAATTATCGGAAATGCGGTCTAGACCGAGCACACAACAAGCACAGTGAACAACGTAATCTCAGCTAATGAGCAGCTTCGACAGGCTCAAGTGAACAAACAGCCCCCCCGTACAAAAATTGAAAAGCGACCCTTCATTCCCTCCGCCCTCCATAGGACCCCACTCAACACAACTCAACTTGACTTGACTCGTCGCCTGTCAAAATATGAACACGGCATGGAAGCTGCAGCTGACAAACGACGGACGTATCGAGTCTGTTAAACTTGTCATACCCTGTAATAGTGTAAACAGAAGTGTAGCTGAAAAGAAATTGTAATCAAATTAAAAGATGACTGGTTACAGGGTATTTACAAATCGTGCATGTCCTTGAACAGTATTTCTACTAGCTTTCTGGCTTATCTCGTCGCAAATCTGAAGCTATACTTGTGATACCCTGAAAAGTAAATGAAATGAGAGAGTAAACTGAAAATGTCATTGTAATCGAATGAAGTGATTATTGTTTACAGGGTATCTATAAGTCGTACATACCCCAATGCCACATTTCCGCTGGTTTTCTGGTTGTGCTCGTCGCTTAGCTCATGCTGAACGATAGTCAAGTATCAACTCTGACAGCTGATTGATGCATTTTGCAATTATTTCTGACGCCGGCTTCGGGCTGAGATTGAAAAATTGTCAGTTGCATTGACATAAGTCCAACAAATAATAAAAAAAAATACAAAAAAAGTAGAGAAATGCTTGCGAAAGAAGTGCGAAAAATATGCATAAATGATACGTTGATATGAAGTTGCCAATGAACAACATATGTCTGCAATTTATTTTGATGCAGTTAATCGATAAATGAAGTAGATTTAATACTCGAGAGTTATGAAAGTTACTTAAATTTAATTACGAGTAAAAGTACCAGTCATTTCTCAATGTGTCAGGGTGGCATTGTCAGCAAACCATTATTTCCGCTTGGCCCGAAGAACCAACCGTGTTACACGGCTCAGCAATTTTTATTTGCCACATTTTATCAAACATCGAAACTTTATTATAACAAAATATTAGAAAAGTTATGCCAAAAGTGCAAACTTTCTTCTTTCTTTTTGCCATTTTCTTACCGGTTGCCAGTTACAATTTCTCTTCGACATTTTCTACTAGTTTTTTTTTTCAGTTCCAGTTTGAAAAATGCATAGAATTCAACTAATTAAGACGTCGTGAGACCAGCACGACAACGTGCAAGAGATCTTATCTCCAGTGTTGAGGTGCTGAAAAATATTAGAAACTTTTACAGCTCTGGCAGCAAACTTTAGCGTTTGACAGGGATACGAATAGGTATTGGTGAGAAGGGATAAGGAGATGGGGGGATAGGGGATAAGGAGCAGGAGCAGGAGCAGCAAAGCCAGAACGCAAATGACAGCAAATCCTCACGGCATCGAGCAATGTGCGACAGAACCAGAAGCAGAAAGGCAACTTGAACTGGAAACAGAAGTAGAAATAGAATCAAAACCAGAAGCAGAAGCAGAAGCGATGGCAAAAGCAGAACGCATTGCAGATTGCAGCATTAAAATAAATTGATAAGGACAAGCTTTAAAGATAAAATGAATGTTGAAAAGGAATTTGTATAAAAAGTGGAATACGAGTACTGAATTAAATTAAAGCTAAGGGAGCAAAAAAAGCATTTATTTGCATGCTAATAGATTCGATTATTTAAACACATTAGAAATGTTCTTAAAGAGAATATATCCATTTCGTTAAAAAAAACGTATGTTGCCTGTAATTAAAGATCAAGATAATCATTATAAAACATTTGTATAAAGAAAATAAATGTGTATTAAATTAAATAATTAACTTAAGAATATTGCAGTTTAACTAAGTAGAACAGTTCGAGTAGGCGACAATCATCAACCTGATAATTGCTGCTGCCCATAAAAATATGAATTGTATTGTAATCAAGATATGTTTCCTCTTTGGTGTCATAATTTTAATGGGTGCATGGGGTAAGATGAGAATCTCGCAGAGTCTCACAATGGGATGCGCATAATGTAAGCTGGTTTGTAAGCCAGTAGCGAGTAGGAGAAGAAGAAGAGATGTGTGCCACACTCTTTGGTATAATTAAGTATTTACTTTCCGTTGGATGCGAGTGGCGGGAAATGCGAGCTGTAAAACCAAGTAGCAAGGGACACACACAGCGATATAGAAAGAGAAAAGACAGAGAGAGATAGAGCGAGAGAGAGAGAGTGAGAGAGAAAAAGAAAGAGAGAGAAAGGGAATATGCAGCGACTAAGCGACTAAAAACTAAGCGAAAAAGCAATTTAAGCTAAACATTGCCCGATGGCTGATGGGTGTTGGGTGGATTGGTTGTTTGGTGGATTGGTGGGTTAGTTGGTGGGTTGGTTAGTTGACTAGTTGGTTGCTTGGCTGCCGGGGAATGGAGGGGCGTGGCTCGTGGCTGTCACTGTAAATTAAAATTACGCTCTGCTATGTGTAAAATGCAGGCAAGCACAAAAAACACACCGACAGAGAGAGAGATGAGAGCGAAGCCATGTGGCAATAAAAGTGGCATGCATATGTATTTCAAGCAAAGTGCAACAGAAAATCAGTTGACAAATGCCACACGCAGTGGCAGTAGCTGAAGCAGAAGCTGAAGCTGAAGCTGACGCCTGACAGGCGACAGATGATTGTGTATTGCCAGAGAGATAAGATATATACATATAGTATATCTATGGATATACGAGTTTATCTGTGTACAACTACTAGTTTGATATGTATACGCAGTGTAGTACACATCTAATTGGCACAACATGTGTATGCGCTAGTTGTCAGTGCCACATGACGAATGCGTAATTTCGGCATTGGCACATATCTTGCGGCGTGTGCAATATCTCTGTTTATCTGTGCGACTGTCTGCTGTAGCCAAAGCCATAGCGCACACTAAGCAGCCTCAGGTAAACCGAACTTTGATTAACCCCTTGCAGGGCATGTTCCCAAACCAAAAACTTAAGTCAACACACAAAAGCTCTCGTACTCGTACTCGTACTGTGAGCAATTGAGAACAAGCCATCTGGATCGAGATTACCAAACGTTTAAAGTTAGCAACTCAGTTTCGGTTTCCTATCAAAGACTAATTAAAAACTTTGTCCAGTGCCGAAAAGTGCAAAGATTCAAACAAATACGGGCAACGGTTTGGCGGGTGCAAAGTTTTGTCATTTTGAGAAAATTCAACAAAAAGCTAAGGCAACCCAACCACAAAGTAAACCCCTCCCCCCACACAGAAGCAACAACTGTAACTGAAGCTAACCCTTACCCTGTACCCTGTACCCTCTTCCCCTTTACCCTTTACCTTTCGTCCTTTAACCCTTTAGCACCGCAGCTGCAGTTTTCCAATAAGAATATTTAGCTACGGATAAAGCCAAGTTATAGTCGCGTTGAAAACTGCAAGAGAGATTTTGGTCATAAAGTTGAACCATAATCAATGTGCATTCTTTTTTTTATAAATAAAATCATTACATTCGAAATGTTAACAGTCAGCAATAAAAAGAGCAGTAGTTTTTTTTAACTGCCAT
Organism: Drosophila suboccidentalis; assembly: GCA_037043435.1. Lineage (NCBI taxonomy): Eukaryota > Metazoa > Arthropoda > Insecta > Diptera > Drosophilidae > Drosophila > Drosophila suboccidentalis. The sequence continues at coordinate 953,134 of JBAMBK010000397.1, read as the reverse complement.
AGTAAACGGCAGCTGCAAAATGATAACAATCGGAAATGCCAATCAGAGGAGACTGTTAAGCTGGTTGAAATTTTGAATAAAGAATTTAAATGGTAAAGCTCAAAAACACACCAAGCAAATCTGGGTCATAAGTTAGATTCAATAAGGTCCACCAAAATCATAAAAACCCCAAACTTAAATTTATGCATCTTAAATTATTTGTTAAATCAACAGTCAATCCAATATTAAACAACTCTTCTGTATAAATTTTAACTTTACCATAATCATGTCCAACTGAATTTTGAATCTGATCTTATTTTTCTTTCCGATAATAAAGATGTTTAAAGAAAAGCAAAAGCAAGATATGAATTTAAGTGGAAAGGAAAGACAAGAAAAAGAGCAATTTATGGAAAATGTACTCGCAACTTGAGTATTTTTTTGTTTTTGTTGCTTCCTGTTTAAAGAGCACTTGAATTGCAGTTGCAACAAGGACAGCAAGTGGAGAATATGTCAATATGAGTGCTCGTAGAATTTGCTGTAAGTCGCGACAACGTTGATCGAATGATTCGCAATTCGCTCCGAGTGCCCCACATTTCACTTGGCAACGAAATTGTTGCAATCTTTTTTTTATTATTATTGTTGCTGTCACCGCGATAGGCAGGAGGATGGCCAAAAGTAAGCGGCATGTCGACAATTCTGCGCTTGTCTCCTTCCCAGTGGCTCAGAGAGCCCAGATAAAGATGCAGATGCAGACGGAGATGCAGATGGGGTTGGACATGGCGATAATCGATGTGGACGGAGAGTCGGACGGAGTCAGTTGGGCTGCAAAATTATGGCAGCTCATTTGCAAACAAGTCACTCTCGACTGCAGCAACTGTTGCTGTTAATTTTGTTGTCAGTTGTTGCCAATGCAGTTGCAATTTAATCAGTTGCAATTTGCCGCATCCTTCCTGCCAAGGAATGTATTACTTAACTGCAACACCCATCTAAATGACTCCATCTTCTATGAAATGGGCCAACTAAGGTATTATCAAAACTCACACACACAGAAATCCATTTATACACTCACACATACACAACTCCATAATTATGTGCACACACATAGTACAAAAGCTAATTATTCATGGTACTATTCATACTCAATGCATGTGGCATTCAATAACCAATGCAGCTTATGAAATATTCACCGTATATTGATTGAGCGGAATTTGCGGCCAAAATAGCATTTGAACAAGTTATGACTTTGATGCTTATGGCATTTGTATTTACCGTTTGGATAATAAACACACACAGCTATTTAAAAGTCCATTGTCGGTTGTGAGAAGCAAATAAAGCAGAGGAATAGAATGTGCAAGTAGAGAATAGTTTGATTTAGGCCCACTACAGCGTATCTCTTAGTCGTTCATTTCTGATTTGCAATATTAATTTATAAGATATAACAGCTTTTATTGCTAAAGCTAAAGAAAATTATAATTTGTTTGATTTTGACCCTTTTGTTATCGCTTTTCGTCACATTAATGTGGTCAGAACAAAAAACGCGTTTATATAATTCTCGGACGAATCTCTCTGTTGCTCTAAATACCCTGTACACATATTTATACGAAATGGATTTTTCTGATCTTAATAAATAACATAAAGATTTCGATTCTTTCTAAATTCTGTAAATTCTTCACTGTAAATATTTTTGTAATATATAACATAATTATTAGAGTTATCATCATAAATATTTTTGTTAAAAGCCATATCTATCCAAAGGGTATTTCACAGTCGTTATCTCTTAGTTACATCCGTCTTGGCTTGCTTTCTCGTCGAGTTGCTTAAGCACAAGTCTCACAATAGTAAGTCGATCCGCCCCAGAATCACATATGTTACACATATGTGAGTTGTCGTTTTGGGTCCAACCCTTCATCGCTCCCATGTTCATTGTCCGGTGCACATTTGCCGTCCATTTTATCCATTTTGTTCGTTTGTCAGGGCCATTGTCACCTTTTTTTTCGTCTGTGTGCCTACAGAAAACTAAAGCAAAAACGGTAAAAGCAACTGTCGGTGGCTTGTTGTCCTTTTTATTCTACTTCTTTTTTGAAAGTCGGATGTGTGTGTGTGCGATTGTGAGTTGGAAAGGGAAGCGAGCATATTGTGCAAATCCAAAAACCAACTGTCAACGCAGCAGCTTCTTTTTCCTTAGAGTCTAGCTCTTGATTTCGTGCGTGTCCTGTCTGAGGCAGCTTCCAGCTGTCAGTTAACCGCTTCTGGTTGCATCTAATCGCATAAATATGCTGCCAATGAGTGTTGTTCTTGTTGTTGTTGTTGTTGCATATTTTATGAGCAAACAGGACATGTTTTTTCTTTAAGTTCCACTTTGGATATGCCACAGGAGAGCCAGATTAGCAACAACAGCAACAACTGAGAAAGAATTGCAATGTAGCTTAAAGATTTCAACTCGAGAGTTCATTTCATGTCAGGCACATCCTTTGATCTATGTGTGTGTCTGTGTGTGTGTGTGTGTGATTTGACAGAACATTAAGAGCTTACTCGATAAGGCAGGAGGAGAAAACAACTAAGTATGAACAAATGTAGCCTGAAATCGATTAAAAAATACCCTTTTGACAAGCAAAAGTAGAATATTGATGATTTTATTATATGAATATCTATTTTAATAAAAGGGAGTAAATAATTAAAATATGAAAAACATGAGTTTTTTTTTGGAAAATAAGTATGATGTTTACATATTTCTAATTATTCATTTTAATCAATTCACATTTTATTCAATATGATTTTTTCCTGAATATTTAATTTTATGTATACTCGATTAAATACTTCATAGGGTCAGTCATCTTCTGTCTTTGCTATACCCTTTATTCTACCCTTTCGTCACCCCTTTAATGGGTCAGACACATCACAGTTGCCATAAAAGCAGCAACAGAAAACTTTTCTTTTTTCTTTTTTTTTTGGCATGAGACTCGGTTTGGCTTAATGATAATTTCAATTATTGCCCAAGTCCTGCTGACTTCGGTCCCTGTGGACCCAGCACCCAGTGCAATCAACCAGGCTCAGACCCGGGCCCAGAACGAGGCCTCGTCTGTGGACAATGCGTTTTTGCCAGGCAACCAACGGAAGTAGGAGCCTTGCTTTGCTAACTATCTGGCTATCGGCCTGGTTTACTCAATATGACCAAACGCCAGTTGGCCACGCTCTTGGCTCTTGTGTGTGCCCAATGTGTGTATACACATGCATATTTGCAAACAATTTGCATGTGTGTGAGTCTGCAACATTGCGTGTGTGTGTGTGTGTGTGTGAGTGTATGAGTGTGATAATGGCAGCTTTAGTCATAGCCTCAAATGGCTTCAAAATGAGGCAATTTAAAGCGTTCACCGTAAAATCAATGCAATTGTTGTTACTTTAAGCTATTTCTGCATTTAGCACCAAATTATGAAAAGAGAAGATTTAATTTAAATTTGTATTTTCTGCAGAAAATAAGCAAAATGAACTTTAATAAGTTTCATTATAAAATGTAAAATATATATAAAATACAATTTAAAAGAGAAGATTTAATTCAAATTTGAATTTTCAATAAAAAAATAAACAAATAAACCTCCTTCTCCTCTCCTCCTTTCTTTACCAAGACCCGAAATAGCAAACATATATTTATTGATTTTAAAAAGTTTGTAAACTTAAAGTAGAAAAATATTTTTAATAGCTGAAGGTAAATGTTTCCTAAGAAGCCTGTTATTATTTTTGCATTCAAGTCGAAGTAGCATAATAAAATTTGTGAGTACAGCAAATATTCAAGTAATTTCTCCCATGGTATGGAATAAGGGCTATTGTTAGCTTTTGATTTTCTCCTACAAAGTGTTGGTATTGCTCTTTTTGTTCTCGGACTTTTGGGGCAACTTCTTAGAACGATGGGGAAACTGTCGATGGAACAGAAACTCTTTGTGCGTTCCGTCGACTTTTTGGCTGTTTGCGTTTACATTTTTATTTTCATTTTCATTTTCATTTTGATATTGTAATATATTTGCTTTCAGCGCATAATTGACATGGGTCGTTTATTCAGGCAGCAGGCGTCGATTTTTTTATGTTTCCCTTTCCTTTGAACCAAGCCTCATTTTTATTTTATACAGACATTGAAGCGAGCAAATTTTTTAACAAATTGGCCACGCTCAGGTTATTTTTTGGCAGGAGCAACGCAAAAATCGGAAATTCTCAATTCGGGAAAAAGGTTAAGCCAACTACTCAGCGGTTGGTATCGGTTTTTGTTTGGACAGCTGCCATTTTATTGGCAGGTTAGGCAGGTTATTAAATTTCTTCCTTCTTGATAAACTTTTTGATGGCTTCATTTTGGACGTTCGCATATTTTATGCTCTATAGAAATGGATGAAATGGGTATTCTGAATATTCGAAAAGAGGGGATTATTTATTTATTTTAACTTTTCATTGCTTGTCCGTAGTTTTTTGCAGTTCTCTTTTTAATTCTTCTCATTTTATTGATTCTCTTTTATTTTATATCATCTCATTTCAACTTTTCACATTTTGATTTGTATCTTTTAGGGTATCTTCTAGCCCATCACTCGCAACTGCTGTTTTAATTTTGTCTCGTCTTTCGTTTTGTGTGTTTGTGGATAGCAGACAATTTGCATTCTGATATAGACAGAGTATCAAATCTCAGCTCTATATGCATAATCACACCCCAAAGTGGCATAGCTTGAAATGAATCCAACATACTGTAAATGTGTGTATACACACATGTATCCATGTATGTGTGTGTGTTAACTTGATGGCAGAAAGGATATGTCTGTGGAGTTATTACTGTATTAATTTCGTAACTTTTTATTAAAATAATAACAGCTAATTTGTTAAGGGAACGAACTAGTCGAAAGTATAAACATCAAAGTATTCATGAGTGTGTCAGTGTGTTTGAGTGTGTGAGTGTTTGAGTGCTTGTCCTTTTCGCAGAATTCGGCGGTTACCCAAGGCGCAATACGCTCGCAATTTGGGCCATTTCTACGCAACTTGCCAAACAAATATAAAAATAAATTACTATAAGGATCCGCACACACACATAGTTAGATGATACATATGTGTGCGTGTGTATGTGTGTTTGTGTGTGTGTGTGTGTGTGTGTATACGCACAGCTGGTTGGCTTAGTGTCTGGCTGTATCTTTTCTATTGCCACGTTGTTAAAATCTATTAGCCACATTTAGTGTGGCTCATAAAATTCTATTGCATCATTTGTTTCTGGTAACTGGTTAGAAGGCAGGTTAGAAGGCCACAGATCCTTGATAGTCAGTCCTTGGTCCTGGGCTTGGCTGCCTTGTGTGCCTTCTATCATTTTTCGGTTTTCAAACAACAAAATGCGCGCGCCAAAAGTATTTCAAAATAAAGTTTGCCTATTAAAATAATTGGGTTTTTGCTTAGAAGTTCCTTACACCCTTCCACCCTTCCACCCTTCCAGCCGCCCTTTGTTACCACATTCCTCTTCTCGTTCTCGTTGTGCCGATAAACAAAATGGGTTAATGGATCTGGTCATGGTCATGGCTTGGAGTTCTGGGTTCCGTTTTAAGTGCTCTGTGTGAGTAACCTCAATGCTCAACTTTAGCCTCTTTTTGCATTTAGCACAGTTTCAGTTAACACACACACGCACACACACACCCACACGCACACATATAGATCAAGTGGCCATAACAATGTAACTGTAACTAATTTGTTGAACGCCAAAGCTTATATCGCATTACTTACAATGAATATGAGTGTATGTGAATACTTATGTATGTATGTATGTATGAGTGTACGCATAATGCAGTGCAAACTATGCAACAGCACGCAATTGACTGAAAGTTCCATTCATTCGGATGGCCAGAGATTTGCATTAACTGCAAAGCTGGTCAAGTAACCAGCTGCCAACTGGCCTGAAACGAGTAGAATGTGCCAAATGTCAATCACTTTGGGTATGTAGTCAAATCAACTGTCAAATAAGCGTTGCACATGCGTGCTTCTATATATATATACATACATGTGTGTGTGCGTGTGTGTGTGTGTGTATGGGTGTGTGTTTGTGTGTTGCACTCAACAGCAATTGAATTGAAATCAAACATGCAACAGCAATCGAGTTACACAACGAGCTCACTGGAACTACTATAAATGCCCTCCACTCCTCTCTCTCCACTAACCCCTTTAAATGTCCCTATGCATGTGTGTGTGTGTTGGTGTGTTAGTGTGTGTGTTTATGTGCGTGTTTGTGTCATGTCAGAGTCAAAAGGATCGTAACAAAACTAATAGCAACTGGCACCGGAGACCAACAGCTCGTCGAACTGGGTGAAAACAAACATTGTTGTAAATCCTGTGAAACTGTGTCAAAATACCAGTCAAACTCTGCTTTTCCTTGTTGTTGTTCTCAACTTCACACACACACACACACATACCTTGACACACACATCTATGAATATTTGCTATCGATATTTCATGCATTTCACAGATTCCTTAACTTGGTCGCATTCAAGCTAATTAAAACTTTGTTAGGCACACAAAGCGAGAATTAATATGACCCAGCTGTAGGTGTTTACTATATACACTCATAAAACAGCGTAACATTTAAGTTGTAATATAAGCCAGTTCTCAAGCTGCTTTTGGGCCAACTTTAAAACCGTTTTCATTTTTTTAAAGGCTCGTTTGGTTTGGGCCTCGGCCAAGACACTTCAAATCAGCACCTCGCTATACATTTAAACAGCAAATCCTTTTGCCTTTCAGCAACCACACACAAATACACACCCACACACATGCACGGACACCCACACACACACACCTTTTCGGTTGAGGCCCATTTGAATGGCTATTTTAGTACTTTTGTTGTTGCCTTCGTGGCGTAACGATGTCGTTGACAATATAGTCGTACCTTTTACTGATTTTTATTTCGCTTTCGATTCCCATTTCCATTTGGCATTTTATTGACTGACCACGCCCACCAATGGGCGGCCATTGGGCAACCTTTTCTTCTCATTATTACTATGACTTTGACGCACACACAGCTCATAAACGGCCCAAATGAGCTTTTGAGCGCCGTAAAGCGCAGTTATAAAAGTATTATACATACATGCCACGCCCATTTCATGTAGTATAGTGTAGTCTATCATATGCGCAGCCATATTTTATGGCAAGAAAATTTCATTTGCCAGAATGGAAAAGAATACGAGTAAAACCAAGGAAAAAACCTCAATTATTTGGCCATCAATATTATTGCATTGCCAATAAATAGGCTATAAATTATACAATAAATGCCATTGCCAGTGTCCTTGAGCATTTGTCGCGTTCAGATTATTTAATATAATTTAAATTTATGTTTGTAATTTAAGCCAGCAAAAAAATAAAAAGAGAAGCTGAGAAACAACACTGTGAAACCAGCAAAGCACGAGGTCCTTTTGGGCCTCGAGGGACTCGTTAATCAGCATTTTTATGCTTGCCTTGCTAATGATGTGTCTCTGTTTATCCTTCTCTCTCTCTCTCTCTTTCACACACTGTCTGTCTCAGTCTATGTTTTTTGCGTTATTTTTTCACCTGGTAGACAAGGCTCGTCGCTGTTTTACACCTAAATTAAGTTAAGTTATCCTTGGGGCATCCTGGTCTGGCTGGAGAAGATATTGCTCTGCCAATTGAAATGCTGTCCACACACAAAACTTATTATAGATTAGCCCGTCGGTCCTACCCGTCGCTGGGCGCGGCAATTAATTTGTATACCCTGTACTCATCTGACAAAGGTCAAAAGAGGGTATCGAAATACATTCGTTTCGCAAATCTTTTTCAAATAAAGCGAGAATTCTCTACCCTATAGTGACTATAGTATAGTGTATGTAAATTCTTGATCAGTATGAATAAGTATTATGAATATTCTTGTAATTATTATTCATATATTTCGAATTTTTAGCTTGTAATACTACTTAAATTGTTGATTATTTTTTCGTCGGTTGCTTTTTGTTGACGTTAAATAAATAAATAAATTAATTGAGTCGCCTTTTCCTGCAAGGCATATATACATTTTTTTCCATTACAAACCTACAGGGTATCTCCTATTTAAACACTTTTGATTGCGGTGATATTGTTTGTTTAGTCAGCAGCACTGAAAAATGAGTTTAAGCTTGTTTTGACCCTTTTTACAGCCACGTTTTTAATTATTTGCTGTGCTGAGCTTTAATAATGACTTTGAGGTCAATCATACCGCAATTTGCCACGCATTTTTCACATTTTCAAACTCAAACAGATTCCGAATTTTATGCAGATGAAAGCCATATAAATTGTAACTAACTGCAGTTGTATAATCTGATATTTATATATAGAATTTGATGGCGAAAAAGAAATCAATGCAACCACAAAGTGGCACATGACTGACTTCTTTATAAACTCACCGACAAATGGGAAACCTTTGGCCAAAAGTCAACAACATACATTGTAAGGATTAGCGCATGGATTGACTTTGAAATGTCAGCCACGTGGCACACACAACCACACACACACACACACACACACACACATGTGGAGTGTCCAACAATAAAATAAAAATTCCGATAAGAGTAAAAATGGCAACTGGGTGACTAGACGACGGGGATGACTCTATGACTCCGTATGAGACTGGATGTGACTGCGGCTGTCGTCCTGCGACTCCTTCCGGAATAGCATAAATTTCAAGTTTATTGCATAAATTGTCGTATTTTGAAAATCTTATTGCCTTTATAATGTTGCCAGCAAGGTAACCAGCTAGCCAGGCAGACAGTCAGACAGTCAGACCCAAGCCCACCTGTCTGCCCTAATGCCAAGGCTCAGAGCTCTCTGGGCTCTGGCGGCTGAGAACTTAGGACTCAGGCTGAGGTTTGGTTACGGAGCTTCGCTTTTTGGCGTATCATTTGCTCGTTTGCTGGCAAATGGCAAATGCCTAGGCGACGAGTCGCTTTGGTGGGCTCTCGAGTTTTTTATTGCGATAATAATCATAAAACATGCACTTAACAAGCTGCTTGAAATATGAGCTCAGCCCAGAGCGGAGCAGGCATCTAACTTAAATTTTAACATTTTATTGAGGTTGATTTATATAGTAGCCAGTTTAGTACATATGTATGTATAGTATATAGTATCCAAGTTCCTTTCAAGCTATGCATACTCACAACAGAGCCCTGAAAAATCAACGAGCACTTAATTGATGGTAAACTCTGTGCTTTGCTTGAGCTCAGGCTAATTCATTTGTTGGCACAAACAAATTTGTTAACAAATTTGCGTTAATGCCATAAGGAATAAGGCATAAGGAATATTTATACCATTTCAGCCCACTCCCACCAAAGGGAGTCAGTTATGTGAACATGTGCTGCCATTAATTCAATTCTGTGAACTGCCTCTACCACAACACTCCCCTCATCGCCCGCCCTTCATCCCAGTAAGCCTTTCGACCTTCAATGAGGCATGTGCCACAGCCAAACAACTCATTAGCCTGGCTCTTACTGCCACTGCTACTGCTACTGTAGCTGTTCTGGCGAAAACGGAGCAATTGCTACTGCGGTTTATTTTTGACTGTTATTATTTGTGTAATGAAATAAACGCACGACTTTCATCTTCATAAAATGGTATTATGGCATTAACAACGCAAATTTATGGTGCACCATCATCCAATACCAACCGAAGACTGGACACAAAAAAAGAAGAGTGTTTTCTTCTAGGGACTGGGGAACAGGGGAGGGATGGAGTTGCTTAAAGGCTTCAAATCCTGGCAGATATTGTAATTCATTTGTTGCCATTTTAGCTGTACTTTATAGTAATCAGATCTTAAACAAACTCAAACAATATTCGAAATTTTATCACTATTCATCTTGCAGAAGATTTTTGTTTTTTTTTTTTTTAAATAATATTTCATTTTAATTTCATTTCATTCATTTTAATTTTTTTTGTAGATTTAAAATCTTTCATTTAATTGTGTGTCTTTAACTGTGGTGGATATATGTTCATTCACAACTTTTCTTTTCTATAACGAGGAATGATGGGAATAGAACCTTGTTATTTAACTGAAAGATAGCCACGGGATATTAGATTATGGGTATTTATTATCATTAACTAGACTTGATCTTGGTTTTAGAATGTCATCACTCTTTTTTTGTCAGAGTTTAAATATGCTCCTGTAGTTACAATTACCACAAACTTGGTTTCCATTTTTTTTGTACGATTGCATACCTAATCTCAGGTCTAGTTTAATTTGAAGCGAATGCGTTCTGTGGGCCGTGCTATCGGCATTCGAAATACACACAATATATGTAGATGTTGCGACTAATTCTGGTACAGTTTGTGCAGTTGGTGACCCAATTCAGTGAAATATCATTGGTAAATGCAATTAGTGTGCATAATCTGTGGTTGCCTATGCTCCACACATGTACTGCCAGAGGAGGTACTCATAACACACACATACATAGACCTTCATATATGTATGGTTTATAGCTTATGGCAATGCCACATCACACACATACATATTTATGTTGAAATTGAAATTGAAATTTTTTTTATACTCATTGCTTGCCAGAGACTCAAGGCGAGGAACGACAGAAGGACAATACGGATGGAAGAAGAAAAGTTTTGCTGTTGATGTATGGTTGGCCTCTTAGCAAGTTCACAAGGCGTTGATACGTGTGTAAGATACATGTGGCATTAACAATTGATCAAGACGATGATGCTAGACGAAAAAGTATTATGTGGTAGATGGCCAAAGAGCAAAAGAAAGTAAAAAGTATAAAGTGAAATAAGCGAAAATAAAAAGGAAAATTGCAAAGTGAAAATAATAGCAGGTGCCGAATTACATGAAAAATCACTTAGGAAAATTAAATTTCACATATTTTTTACTTCAACACCACATCGCATCGCATCGCATCGCATCGGCATTAGGTTTTGAAGTTGTTGCCACTCTTGTCCTTGCCACCGGCAGCTGTGCCTCGCTACCACAAACATGAGTAATGTGATGTTTTCGGTTGAGTTTTCCGAAGAGAGAGGCTGTTATTAGTATTTGATGCCAGGTGTGCGCCAAAGTGTTAATGCATTATACAATAACATTTTCTGCCGTCAGCCCTAGCAACTTTTGTAGATTTGTAGATTTTTTTGAGAGTCAACTCAATCAATTGCAAGTACCAACATATCAAATTAAATGTTACACAACCAAGGAAAGCTCCTACATATTCATATTAGGCGAAATTCAAAACTTTACTTAATTATAGAAGAATTTCTGTTTATCTACAAAATCTTAATTTTATCTAAATGCTTTTAATACAACTTTATGGTTTACTTTTGCAATCTTATCAAAACAATCTGTCTACTTCATTGGATCAAAATAGAGTTTCAGATATAATTTAAAAGTTTTTGAGTTTAATTTTGTTCAACAAAGTCTGCAAAAGATTCAAATAGATGAGAATTTGTGAAGCATATTTTATGTACTTGAAGTTTGATGCAAGCAAATTCCACTTGTTTTGGTTTGTTTACTACAAATATTTTACTTTCTTTCGCTGCTTGAATTAATCTATTGAAAAGCTCAAACTAAGAGAATCTTCCCTATAGTTACCATACTTACTTTTTATATTATTTCTGGTTGCTCGTCTCGTTTCATCGTTTCATCGTCTCAATCGAACTTCAGACTCGTCGCTGTTTACATAAATTTCTTTGCAAAAAGTTTTGATAAAAGTTGCTCACTAAGTTTTATGAGTGCCGTAAAAGTTTATTAAAAGCAGCAACAAAAATATTATTGTTAAGAGTGAAAGCAGCAAGCGAAAAAAATATACTGTCAATAATATTGAATTTGTATTCGAATTGTATAATGAGGTTAAAAAAAAAACATTAAACGATAGCCTCTTTAGATCTTTGCTATCCTATTTCTAGCTTATCAATTACAGTGATTAAAGACTGAATTAAATTTCAATGAATCAATTTGGATGCTCAGACAGATTTGGGGGCGACACATGTCGCAAGGGCCAAGGACGCCCACAATTTGCCAAAAAAAACAAATAAAATAAATAAATAAAAAAAAAACATGTATTTTTAAAAAAAAGATTTGCCAATCGACATTGATTGATGGAAATGCTGCGAATTGTGATGCCAGTCGCTCTTCAGCAGTGCAGTGAAGCTAATTGTACATGTTGCGTATACGCCACATATGACTGGCTTTCCAGTGACTTGCACTTAAAGCTCATCATCAGACAACTGCAGCAGCAGAAGCAGCACCCAGAGCAACAACTTGAATGCTCGCAATTTATGTGGAGCAATGAAACATTTTTACAACAATTTTTGTGCAACTAGCAGCAACGAATGTCAACAGCAGGCGATCAAATTGTAAAACTCTTGCACATAAATCTTGAGTCCTCTTTTTTTTATGTGTGCTGTCATAACTCTCACACACAAACGCACACACACTCACACTCACACACTCACATACACACTGAACACACACCTGCATGGACAAAAACTTTTTTTGCTTTCTGCTGGATTTTCTTTTTCTGATTTTTTTTTTTGCAATTTTGTGAAATGCGTCACGCATTTTCATGTGCATTTCTCGTTTTGCTTTATTTTGGTTGATATCTGTGTTTTTGTTGGCCAACAACAAGTAAATATTTTGTACAACATTTTGACCCGAAACAAGCCTCTTTTGTCTCTTCACCGACATTCTTATAGAAGCAGAACAACCACACGAACTCACTTACATTACGAGTACTCGTACAACGGGAAAAGTTTTAGCGAAATGCCAGAAGCAGCTGCCAAAACTTTGACTCAATGAAATTCATAAATATTTGACGCAAATACTTGCAATTTCGTCTTAATAAAATTTCCAACAGAGTCAACTGTTGCCACGCCCAGAATCCAGAATCCAGAGCCCAGAAATATGGCGCACAGCAAAATTTCATTGTCTGGCCAAAAATATTTTTATTAATTTCATTTGGCTGCCAAAACGTACAGGTAATTGGCCAAACTGTTTGTTAGCAAAATGCCGGCTGCATAATGCAAAACGGTGGTCTTTGTGGCGGCAGAATATGTATATATAGACTTTATATATACAATACATAGAAGAGAACTGGCTCTATTCTATGCTGTTTTATTATTATGCAAATTCTGCAGCTTTCGCGAACTTACAATGTCATTTCCGTACCCAAAACGCGATGGTCGCGGCACATTTCCGTGGCAATTGCCGGCGTTCATAAAGGACCACGCTGTCGATCACAATGGACCACAATGGTCGCTGTGGAATTAGCCTGCCCGCTAATTGAACGAACTTCATAATGAGCGACGTGAAAGTATGAAAGTACACAAACTATAACATAAAATAATTTTAAGCCAGTTGTGCATATTTTAGTATTATTTTTCAACATGAAATTTCATTGGTTTCGAAAAATTCTTTAAATATATCTTTAATTTTCTTGCCTAGTTTTTTTTACCTCGTTCGCTCGTAAAATCAGCGTTAAGAAAATTTGTCAAATTCGACAAATGGTCGTAAATCATTGCTGCTGCCTCTTGCCAAACTCACACACACAAACGCACACATACACAAACTCTCATAGACATACACGAATCGAAGTTTAAGCCATCGTCACTCACACTCTGAGCCGTTGGTAGCCATTGGTTTGGCTGGGAGACTTTTGTACGTAGCTTTGTTTGTGGGCTGCCAGTTGCCATTTTGCCGTGCTAATTGTTACGCTTGACAGGTGCGTTTGACAGTTGAGTTCGACAAGCTTATACAGGCGTCCAGTGTTTGAGGTTGCCGTGCGGACACGAAACAACAACAGAAATGGCAAAAAATACAAAATACGAAACACGAAACACAAAAATACATACGACAAATTTCGCACCCAACTTGTTAATGCTCGAGCTGTGCTCCAAAAACAAAAGAAAAAAAAATAAATTCTTAAAGTTTTGTGACGCAGCTGACACTTCAAGTGAAGAATGGGTGCTTCAAAAACAGCTGAACAGTAGAATAAACCCTCTGAAAAGACGCTTTGATTTATTGTTAATATTATTATTTGATAGATGAAAAAAATATATTTACATCATATTTAATAGTTTAATTTATAATAATAATTTTATTTTTAAGTATTTAGAAATGTAAATTCAAATTGAATTTGAATTGAATTTTGAACGCGCTTAACTTCTTTGCCGAGTGCCGAGTGCCAAGGACACACAACCCACACATGTCCACTTAATGCACTCAAACAGGATGTGGGGAAGGTAATATGTTTGGGTAGAAAGAGAGGGGTAGCGGTAGGGAGGTGGCCATCCACAATCAGCCCATAATTTCACTAATTAGTGCAAAAATTCGCTTTGCTGCGACGACGTGGTAATTAAATTGAAAACTGCGCTAAGAAGTATGCAACGTTTAATTATGCTTTCATGCCCAGCAACAACCCCGAGACCCAAATGGCAAACGACAACCCTGAACACGACGTGTTCGGTTATGCAGGGTGGTGTGAGGGGGGAGGGGAGAGAGGAGAGAGGAGGGGTGGCTGCTTGATGCCAGTGACGTGTCAAATGATAAAAATATGTATATATTTTGTTAGAGGGCTTACAACTTTTACTATGAAATGTTAGTTTTAGAATTAATATAAGTATTTATTAGTATATGATTACAAAGTACGCACTGTATAAGCTCTTGTTGTTGTTGTTGTTGTTGCTGCTGGAAACTTTATGAAATTGTTAGCATGTTTGTGCTGTCTGCATCAGTTTATCAGCAAACACACAGAGACAGGACACTCTGGTTTCCCCCACACACACGTACACACAGAGGAGTGATAAAAATGTAAGCCACAAAAGCGTGGCCGAAACCACACACACTCACACTCTCACACACACACACAAAGAGGAAAGAGAGAGAGAGAGACATGACACTCTGCTTTCTGTGTACGTTCGTTTGACTAACAAGCAGAAGACAGTGACAAATTAGTTTTGGTGAGCTGCTTATGGGAATTTTTGCAATTTGCATAATGAGCGCTCTGCCCATTTGTGTAGATGTATGTGTGTATGTGCATGTGTGTGTGTGTGATGGCCAAATAAAAATGAAATAAAGTAAAAATATTGTTGACACTTCTTTGCAAAGTCTTGATTTAATAGCGTCAGAATTGATATTGTTTAAGGACCTGTCGTCCCATTAAATTGGCCAACTTGATGAATTGTTGGCCGAAGGTGGCTTTATTTTTAAACAAGTTAAAGCCAAGGCTACCCATCAATGTAAACAAATAACTTGCCTTTGGTTAAAATAGATTTACGACAATCTCTTTCAAGCAGATCAAGATTAGCAGTGCATATCCCATAACCTGAATACTCAGTAGATACTTGTACCTGTCAATTGAAGTTGCAAATTTAATAGCTCTGCTATTTGATGCTGTTTCTCTCATTGTTGGCTGCTAATTTAAATTTTATTTCCGGCAATTTGCTAAATTTTGTTGCGATCTCTGATGACACGCTCATTTTATGGCCATGATATGAGTGAGGGAGCGGCGGGTTAACTGAAAACTGGGGACAGGAGCAGCAGGACGACATCCTGATGCTGTTGACATTCATTGAAATTCATGTCATGTTGCTGTTCAATAATAAAACGCAAATATATAAATAAAAAGGCCAAAAAACGAAAAATAAAGGTAAATAAACGCAAAAGGGTTTGCTAATGGTGGCACACCCAAAAGCTGTGTGTGTGTGTGTGTGTGTGTGTGTAGATGCCTGAGATGTCAGCTATAAAACGGCGTTGATGGCTGTGACGTGCCGGCATGAAAGTTACTCTCATTGGGCGCAGAGGGGAGACAGTCTCAGTACTCAGTGCTCGGTGCTCGGTGCTCGGTGCATACGCATTAAAGCCGCCATTGACATACGGGCTGAATGTGCTTAAAGCAAGAGTCAAGTATTCTGGCCAAACCCATCCCATTCCGTTCCGTTCCGTTCCGTTCCGACCTGGCCCGGCCAAACTCAACTCGGCCCGGTGCATGCATTTCAATTAGACGCCGCTTCTGTAGCCGGCAAAATGTGCAACAAAATTAAAATGCGCACTTATGCAGATTTGCACATTGAAACTGTCACTGCAACAGCAGCATCAGCAGCGGCAACAACAGCAACAACAACAGCAACAACAACAACAACAACATCAACAACAACTGGAGCAGCAGCTATGGCAACCAGGTAGCTACCAGGTAGGTAAACAATGGCTCTCTACAGTGCGTTGCAGTTGCTGCCTAGCAGGCTCTAATTATTTTTCTGCCGCTGCAACTCACCTGACTCACCTGACTTGCTTTCACCTGCATTAGGGTGCAGTCTCCCCCCTTCCCCCCAACAATCTGCTGCTGCTGCTGCTGCTGCATCCCATTCGGTTGGCTCTTTGTGACTCCGTTCTTGTCTGCCTTTTGCACAATGAACGGCTAAAATAAAGCAGATACCACATTGCTCTGTTCCCTGTCCCCTGTCCCCTGCCCCTTGTTCCTGCCCCCGCTCGTGTCTTTGTTCCAGTCCCTGCCGCTAACTGCAACTCTGAGTTTAATATGGCATTTGCATAAAAATAAAACTGTTTGCCCATTTTCGCATCAGCGTTTTAATTAAAGTATTCAATTGCACGGCATGTGTGAGATGCGTCTAATTGTGGGAGTTGCATAACATGTGAACAATCATAGATTTAATAAACTTGTAAGGCTTTAAATAATGAAAACCATATAATATTTTAACAATGGGGATGAGTCAATTTTTTTAAATTTTCTAATGAACCAAACTATTTTCTATTGTCTTCCACGTATTACAAAACCTCTAAAATGAATCAAAATATTTCTTAAAAAAAGACTCCCATCAAATTTAAGCGTGAATTAGTATAAACAATACCTTACGAATTATCATAGATTAAAGTGTGCTAATATTCATTTATCGCAACCTAATGTATGATAGAATATTTTCTCTGACTTTAAGCTATCAAAATTGATGCCTTATATTTTTACACAAATTTGCACTAAAGTCTCTCAACTTTGTAAGAGAGCATAAAAGTTGGACATTCATTTTCTTCTCTTTAAATTTTACCACAATTTTTAACTTTGCACGCATTTAAGGCCAGTTTATCAAAACTTATACTTATGGCTTGACAATATGAATTAACATTGGTGTGGCAAAAATAAATAAATACAGCGCCCTAGTTTGTCCCGGCTCAGCAATCCATTGTCTGCAATTCCCATTTGCCATTTTCAATATTTATTTTAACATTACGAGTGGAAGCTGAAGAAATGAAGAAGAAGAGGAAGAGGAAGAGAAGGAGTGGCAAAGGAATAAAACGCCAAAAGAATCGAGAACGCAACAGGACACACTACATACAAGTTCGAGTATAATAAAAGTAATATGCTCGCGCAAATGCATTCGGATCCAAGAATATCAATTTCAATAAAATACAAGAGCATCAAATACAACCCGACACACATACACATACACACACACACACATATATAAATATATATGTATATACATATGTATTGAGAGTATTTCTCATATTTTCTCTTTCATTTTCTTTTAGTTTTCTGTTGGCCATAGTTTTTTGTCGAAACTGTCAATGCTGTCAAGGGACGAAAAACAAGGCAACACTCGCTGTGCTTTTGGGACACACTCCAGGACACTCTAGGACACGCTCCTTCTCTCCTTTCACGTTTCCAGATATCACACATATTTGCTTTGTATTTTTAAAAAATTAAAAATAGAAGGTGAAGGAGATGAAAATGGAGAATCAATTGTACTACTCGCTCTTGTATACGTAATTCGAACCTAAACAACGAGCACAAAGCTAAGAAAATTCAAAGCATGCCAAGAAAAAAATCCCCCCAAAAAAATAGAAAAGAAAACGAAACGAAAGAATGGAAAAGAAACCAAGGCAAAGCAATCAAAGTCAACTGTTGGACTTGCCCCGTTGCACTTTTAGTAATATTATATACAATTGTAGTGCCAGCTGATGACAAAATCCAAGGCTTCGAGGAGACTAAAATACCCTGGAAAATGGGAATAGAAATAGTAGAAATATCTACTATTTGATTGACCTATCAAATGTCAGTTCACCTCTGTCAGTCTGCCTATAAATCTGTCTGTTTGATTGACAATTTGTCTGTCTATTTCAAAATCTGTCTATTTATCTGTCAATCTGTATAATAATCCAAGATTAGCTCTAATTTGAGAGTCGTACCTGGCTCTAGGATATCTACTACTTGGTCAAGCATTCTGAACTGTAAAATTGTTTTCTCATAGTTTTTAGCCTGTTCTGTTTGAATGCAGATTTTGTAACTTTTAAAAAATGCAACTCGCATCTACTTGAATTAACCTAATTAAACGAGCACTACCAACTCTTAAGCTTGCTTCAAAGGTGCATCTAAATACATATTGAAATGTATACACGTATCCTGTTTTGTAATAAGTAATTTGATTCTTCAAGAGAAACATAAAATTCGTGATTCCTGGTGAGTGCATTGCATTTATTTGTGATGCGGTCTATTGCACGGGAAATTGAATTTTCATTGTGGTTTTCACCTTAGGGTGTTGGGGGAGGGTGTTGGGTCAGGTGCTAAGCATTTGACATAATGGACAGGACAGGACAAAATAGAACAGAGCAGAACAGGACACCTCTGGCTATAACCACGTGCTTGATAAGCTTTGTGATCCCGGCTGAGACTGTTGATTGCATTTGATTTATTTGGCAAAGGACATGCCACAAATCATAAACGCATTTGGCATTCCGCACACATCAACCCGACCATGTCCTGTTCTGCTCTACTCTCCCATCCTCGTCAGCGTCCTCGCTCTCAGGTCGCACATGCCACATTTGTTATACTTATGTAAGCTGCGGCTCCTTGAAAACAGGTGAACAGTTGAACAGGTGAAAATTGCCAACATGAGTTGACAACACGCTACGAACCAGAGAGAGAGAGAGAGAGAGAGATTAGGAAATGAGCAAAAGGCGATACTAAAAACTATTTTCGATGTCATGTAGTTTGGCAGGTCCTTGTGAGCAGCTCCTGGCTGCAGCCTCGTTGCCTGCATTTTTAGTGTTACAGTCACGTCCAGCAGTACTGCATCAGCAGCCAACCACAACAACAACAACAATGGCACACACAATACATCCAGTATGAGGCAGCCAGATAGCCACAAATATGACAACAACAAGCTCAGATGGAAGACAACTAAGTGCTCTGCTGGGCGTGTCCAGTTGACCGAGCCTTATATTATTATTATGGCCAAATTGAGCGGTAAGCTTCTGCACCAAAATAATATGGTCTGCCTAAAAGTGTTTAGCACAGGTTTTGTATCTCGCATAGTTACAGGCCTCCTCTCGTGTTAGCCTCATTGTGCTCTTGGCTAAATGGCATTCTAGGCCTGAAACTGTTTTGCACACAATTTCCAGAGTTTAATGGGCAGTGCAATTAATTTTAAATATTTTTGTATACCGTGTAACTGAAAAAATCTGAAATATTCTTGATAAAGTTGAGACAAATTGATGGACTTGACTTTTAGCTTGTATAATTTTAAAGATAATTTTCAAGAGGATTATTTATTATATTATTTATATAATATTTATTATACATTTAATATATTCAATATTCAAATTTAAATGCAAAGAGATAAAATTAGAAGATAAAAAGTCCTGGGGATATTCAAAATAATTTATTTAATGTAACCTTTGATTCAGGGATTGTGAAAAGCACACCAAAACCTACTTTAATCAATCAATTTGTTAGGGATTCTTCATCTTTTACCTTTTAAATAAATGTAAAATTAATTCATAATTTTCCTTTTTTACAAGGAGTCATTTTTAATCACTTCGAGTTCTTTACAGGATAACTGTTAGCTGATCCACAAGCAATTTCTCTGTGCTAATAACTTGAAGTTTAATTGAAATAACGTTCACACTTGCTAACACGTACACACAAATGCCACATGCCCCACTTGCCCCGCTTGCCCCGCCCAGTGGCAAATCTCAATCGAAGGATCAATGCGTAAATAGCTCCCCTTGCTTTTGACGTCGCTTTGCCAATGACGTTGTCATTGTCACACACACAATCTCACACATACTTACGCACTCCCTCACATCCACACACCCCCACACTCTCTCAGGCACAGTGAGAGTCAGAATTAGTGAGTCGCCTTCACCTGTGCGCCATGTTCAACTTAACGCAATTAACATGTCCAACTTAATTGATGCAATAAATTTTTGGGTTTCGTTCAACATCAACATCAGCTTTAGCTTTAGCTTTAGCTTCAGCTTCAGCTTCAGCATTTCGAGCCTTGAGCTATGCCTGCGGCATGTGTGTGTGTTTGGTGTGTGTGTGTGTGTGCAAATCTACAGTGATGTGAGCATGTATGTCTCACTTTGAGTGTCTTCTCTGTACGTGTCGCTGCCTTTTGCGTGTTTCCAAACTAAAATGCCAAGCCCAGTCGACTTACAGGCTCGTCTCTGTCGATTTGTCGGTTTCTCGTTCTATTGCTTTTCAAGGTGGCAATATGGAGTTGGCCGGGGGTGTGTGCGCTGGGCGTGTCATGTGTTGCGTTTGCACAACAAATTTGAATCAATCTGTTGAAATTGACTTTAGGCGTTCGCTTGATTAATCACCATTGTATTCCAATGGCACGAAAATATCAATAACAAGTAAATAATGTGATACCGCCAAAATACTTGACAAAGGGTTGACAATACTGAATTCCAATTAAATGTAAATTATATCGTAAGTGGTTCGTAAGGCTAAGATATAATACATTATTGTTTATTTTTTACACAGGAGTCGCCTTTTGATGACAGTATATAATTAAATTTTTGATTAATTCCATCTTATTTCCATCTTAGAATCAATCGAATAATTTCTAATAACTAATTTTCTTTTTATTCTCGTTTACTTAACTACTACTCTATCTTCTTCTGTTTTACTCCTTTCAGTCTTTTACCTTGGAACTGTATCAACAGTTGTCGTCTGTTGCCTTAACCTGATTACCTTCGCCCATTCCCCTTTATTAAACACTTTTAGTTCCAGCAACTGCAGCTTCGGCAACATAAATCATTCGCATAGCGTGGAAAAACTTCTTGGAAAAATGTCCGCACCAAATGTTTCGCATTTCGTTTAACAGCAAACAACAAAATTTATAGCCAACTCTCAAAAAATAGCCAACAAATCTACCAAAAGCTACACGAGTTTAATAAAGATTAAATATCGAAATGCTGCGACATTAAAGCTTAAATTGGAAACTGATTCAATCGCCTTTTTTTATTATACTTTGGCAATTTGAAGAAGTGTGTAATCAAAGGAGAGCAATAAAGGGAATATAAGAGTAGTCAGGTAATATAAATCTTCGTTACTTAAACTGATCGCAGTTAGTTTATTTTTTATACATTTACTATATTTATTTGAGCTCGTTAATGACAAGGATACTGTATTAATTTTTAGTATAAGCATACCAATAAATAATTTGAAGCCATTTTAATTAAATAGCAACTCATTCAATGGTTTTGTTAACATAATTAATGTTTATCTGATTCCATTTCGATCTTTTGTCTCGCTTTTTATTAGCAACAATTTATGTTTCACAAAATTGCATTTAAAGCGAATGCAATATACAAATACAACAATGCACCCAAAGGCATTGTGTGAGTCTATGTGTGTATATGTGTGTGTGTGTGTGTGTGTTTGGGTTTAAAAATGTTGTAATTATTATGACACGGCCTTTCATGCATTGGAGATTCTAGCGAGCCTCTAACAAAGGCACCGCAGATGTGGATTGCGTTTTCATAACATTAATTAATTTTAAATAAGCCACACACACACACACACAGACGTGCTCAAATACAATCTTGGCTAATATATCAATAGTGCGTGTGTGTGTGCGTGGTATGTAGCCTAACGGCATTTAGTGCAGTTAGTGGTAACACGAACAATACCCTGTGGTTCGGGTGGTTAGCGCAAGCCTAGAGAATTGACTAAGGAACTAGTAAGGAGGACTAGTCTCACTTAGAACACCGGCCCATGTATTTTTCTAACGAATTTTTGCTCTACATGTCCGCCTAATGTACCGAGCGGTACGGCGCTGCATTACTCTTAGCTAACGAAGGCCTGGCTCCAAGGGGTTTGAAACATCGTTAGGTTTAAAAAAAAAATATTTTTTTATTCTTTTATTTACCCTGATATACATAATTATACATGTATACATATTTTTGGCTTTTTTTTTTTTATTCCTTTCTGTTTCAGTCTCGTTCATGGCCCAAAATCATAGTTCAAAGTAGCGTCTGTAAAGAAAAATTGTGATTTAATTGTGTATAAATTAAAGATAAATCACTGCGGACGGCAGTCCGCGCTAGTGACGAAAGCAGCACGAAGGGTGCGAAGGCGACTAGCATATATACACAGGAAGAATGGAAGATTTGCTATGACTGTCCGATCAGGTCGAGTTATATACCGATCGAAAGGTATCAACTTAACTTACAAATGTGCATACTAAGACTTTTAAAAACTCACCTGGTTCGTGAGATAAACAGGTGTAAGTGGGAGGGGCAAAATTTAAATGATTGGAGCTAATGGGGCCGTTGGAGCCTTTTTGAATTTTCTTTGAATTTTTTACAATTCTCATTAAAAAGACGCGTCGAATGACACCTCGATCATCGAAATCGGACAACTGGTTCGAAAGATAATTAATTTTGAAATTTTTAGGGGCCTTCCGAAAATGAGATGAAAAGTCAGTTTGTCTGTTTGTCTGTTTGTCTGTTTGTCTGTTTGTCTGTTTGTTAGTATCAAAGCGTTGATTTAGCTGAAATGTTTGAATGAGGACTTGTTCCCGCTCAAAAATATAGAAACGTTTGTTCTACGACTTTTTCGAAAAATCGCTAGTTTAGCGGGAAATCGCTAAAAACCGCTAAAATTTAAACCCTCATAGCATCCAAACGATAGAAGCTACAGATGCGATCTATATATCGTTGCAAAGGTATTTTGAAGGGCTCTTAGGCATACCTTCAAAGTTTTTCTTTTAAGTAAAAAGGTAAACGGCTACAGGTGAAACAAGGTATTTTTTTTACACATTTTGGCGATTTAAGAAAAATCTACACATGAGATCACTTTAAAATATGTTATATGTTATAGGCAATTTGATTCCGCGTTTTTTGACATATAACACGTATCTGTCAAAATTCGTTTGGACAAGATATTACCTATTAACTGAATATACCTTTTACCTTTACACTACTGCATGTACATATGCAGTATGTACACTGCTTGCAGCGTAATGCGGAAATAAACTGCTTGCAAGTGGTGAATTCTTTTTGCGGCAGATAAATCATTTTATAATCAAAAATATAAAATCGTTTGTTCTACGAGACTTTTTCGAAAAATCGCCAGTTTAGCGGGAATTCGCTAAAAACCGCTAAAATTTAAACCCCCATAGCATTCAAATGATAGAAGCTACAGATGCGATCTATATATCGTTGAAAAGGTATTTCGAAGAGCTCTTAAACATACCTTAAAAGTTTTTTTTTAATTATAAGGGTAAACAGTTACAGGTTAAATAAGGTATTTTTTCCCACATTTTGACAATTTAAGAAAAATCTACACAACAAATCACATCAATTGCAATTTTAAAATTTCTGATGTCTTATTCAAAAATTTCTGATATCCCATAAAAAAACCTCTTTACGAGGTAAAAGTCTAGTGACGAAAACATTTTCATGCCTTAAAATTTCTGATATCCAATTTTGTGACGAATAATATTAAGTTTTACACATAAATTATTTTAAACAATATTATATTGACAAAATAGTTTTGTCAAAAGCAGAGGCGATTGCAAAAATTTCTGATATCCCCCAAAAAAACCTCTTTACGCGGTAAAAGTCTAGTGACGAAAACATTTCCATGCCACAAAATTTCTGATATATCCAATTTTGTGACGAAATATATTAAATTTTTTATATATGCTAATTTATTATATACTAGGGGGCTCCGCCCCCTGCTCGCTTCGCTCGCCAACCCCCGTCGTTTATTAAATATGCCAAAAAAAAAAATTAATATACATAAAAGGAAAAAAAAAAATTGACATTCGGCACTTTGCGCAGCTTCTTTGCACCTAAAAAAATAACTTTTTGCGCAGTGCCGAATGCCAATTTTTTTTTTTCCTTTTATGTATATTAATTTTTTTTTTTGGCATATTTAATAAACGACGGGGGTTGGCGAGCGAAGCGAGCAGGGGGCGGAGCCCCCTAGTATATAATAAATTAGCATATATAAAAAATTTAATATATTTCGTCACAAAATTGGATATCAGAAATTTTGTGGCATGGAAATGTTTTCGTCACTAGACTTTTACCGCGTAAAGAGGTTTTTTTGGGGGTTTTATTATTCTGTATACTTACATTTCAAGAGGAAACAAGAAATAGCGCCATTTTTTCCACATGAAAATATAATGTGGAAAAATATTAGAATTACATTATTTTTTGTACATAATTATGTTTTTATAAAACAATACTTACAAGACTTTGTTTAATTTTACAAGCGCCACGTCTTAGGATTTTCGCACTTCACCGAAAAACTGAAATAAAACGCGCCGAGTAAAACGTGCACAAGCGGACAAGGCAGATAAAAAATAACCGAACATAAATCTCTCTTCGTGTATCTTCGTTGCCTTTGTCGCTTCTCTTGCTTTCGTAATTTTTCTGCTTTTCGTTTTCGTGCCTAGCGTCCTCTGCATTACCTAAAGCTAACGACTCAGCTAGCGATGGGTGATGCATCGCGGAGTTAGGATTTCTTAAAATTTCCCTAGCGCCCTCTGCATTACTTGAATCTAACTCTCGTACTAGCTACCAGTGATGCATACCGGAGCTAGAACTGCCTGGTACCTCAACACCAGCCGAACCACAGGGTAGTTTCGTCCAGCGATTTCTGATATAATACAATTGCAATTCGCGTAATTGTGTATGTATGTACTCAATATTTGCATGTATCACTTACACACATTCACATACACACAACCACAAATTCACACACACTCAACCTCAACATACATTGTTGTTGTTGTTAGTTGGTGCACTGGTCTAATGTTATGATATTAATTAACGCTCCCCCGAAGGCGTTAGATGAATACACTTCGATAAAAACAATGGGCTCAAATGAGTTTGGCGGTTTCGCCTGTCACCTTTTGGCAGTTAATTGAATTTAATTAAAACAGCAACACACAGTAAAGGGTGGATCAAAACACATTTTAATTACAACAATTAAATTATCAATTGTTTTATGTCATTTGGAGAATTAAGTTAAGTTAATTATGACATGAGCAGTTGATTAAATGTTAAAAGTTGAGATTTAAAATTTTTGTGTTCGAAAACTACAAGGATTTCCAAATCCATATTTTGAGGCAAAAATCATCTTAGCATTATTAATATAATTTGAATAAGACTGAATTAAGAGGCCAAGCCATGTTCAAAATGATATTCTGCTTGGAAATCGGATAAGTTATGGCAAAGTTATGAAAGCTAAAAGCTGGTTACATTTTCGAGCTACAAGTTGAAATTTTCGTGTGAATTTTGTATTTAAAACTACGTTATTTTTACCTTTTTTTTTTAAAAAATACTTTTTGGATATATTCCGACAACTCAATTTATTTTTTGAACTTACATCACTAGTTGATCTGTCACTTAAACCTGCTGTGCAGTATTTAAAATCGCATTGTCAACAGGAAAAGGTCGCAAATAATTGATTCCAAGCTCCCCGAAAACAAGGTAAGAGAGAGGAAAAGCTTAAAAAAATTAAAATTTATTTACATTTGAGGCATGCGGCAGAGAGCCTACAGGTTGCACTCGCCAGGGCAGGTTGGCTCATCAATCACCTGGCGGCGGCATCGGCATCGGCATCGGCGCGACTAGTAGGCAACTTGCTACTCAAAGGGTACACTAATGATTTATTACCACCCCCCCAGGTGTGCGTGGTAGAGGGGGGATGTGCACACAAGCATGGCTAAATACGAAACTCAATCATTTAATTAGCGCCAAACAAAAGAAAATTAATTAAACTTTGAACTTGGTGAGGTGAAGTTTTTAAGGAAATTTAATTCAATTTGTGTTACGCCCCCGTAGACAAACACCTTCCCCTCCCCTTCTCACTCCCTCTACGCTGCTCTTCTTGTGTCTACGCGACTGACATTTGCATTATAAATTGTGGATCCTCAATTTTCATACATGAGACAACGAAAACGAGTGCCCATCGCTGACATTTTGTTATGAGAACACGTAAAAAATTGCACATCCTCGCAAGGATGTCAGCTTCAGTACGCAGTACATGAAAATTCATGATGTGCCGCGCCCAGTCTGACACTTTTTATACACCTCCCCCTTTTTTTTTCATTTGATTTTTATTTTTTATTTTCACTGTGCGAAATTAGTGCCTGGCTAACGGCTAAATTTCGCTTGGTTAACAAAAATCTGTGCGACGATATATTTTTAAAGCGAAATTTTAGCAGACGCCACGCCTCCACCCAAGGGTCAAGAGGTGAATGCGATGGTGACAGGTGAGCGACTTTTAGACGCGTGTATATGTATACATGCATGGGAATGTATGTATGTGTGGTCGCGTTAAAGTGACGGTATCGCAACGTACTCGAGTGTGTGCATTTGAATTTTTATTTCGGTTAACTATTCAAAAATGCTGCAAGTGAAAAAAGAAAGGCGGTACGACTAACAGATACCCAGTAAGAAATCCTCACTGGCATGTATACGAATTTCTATATTTATAAGACGATCAATTCACTATTTTAAGAAGCCAATAATTATGTTATATTATTATAATCTGAATTTAACGAATTTCGAGTTTCTATTACTTCAGCCTAAACAATGTAAACATCCTTTCAAATTTGACTTAAATACAGAGTATGTAGAAAGTATTTGAAATATATGTATCTGATGCAAAATAAAAAACTGAACACCGCCCCGAAAATTGCAATCGGACTTCAGAAGTGCTCAAACATTTGCATTTTTATTGAATTGCAATAGTTTTACAGGGTCAATAGTGCTGTGCGTGGAACCTTCTGTCACGGAATCGGTAAAGTTCAGGCAGCTGGAAAATTGTATTGAATTTCGGCTATTAAGTCGTTAAAACTTGCTTGTTGCCATACATCGATTGACCTGAACCCAGCAACAACAATAAACAATAAAAAACAGGAACAAAATAAATAATATAAATAAATGATAATCCCCCGAAGCACATGGATCATAAAACTGTGTGGCAATTGAACTATGTGTAGGAGGGGAGCTGAGGTCGGTGGACACTTCTATTATGGCTGCCATTGATTGCCTATTTGTCGGAACACGTGATTGGTAAGCGACAGCAGTGACTGCAAATGGCCAATAGCCAAGCAAGCGTAAAAACTAAGTCCCACACATGCCACATGGCCCCCAAAAAAAAAGAACTAAACTTGAAGAACATTTTATCGCAAACTTTTGCGCTATTTAACCGCTTTAGCGGCACTAAAGCAAACGCCACATTAACATGAGATTTCCAGTCCCCTAACTCAGTCCCAAAAACTTCCCGTTTCACTTCACATTCCCTCGCCAAAATTGATTCATAAAAAAAGTGCGACGAGAGTGAATCCATTTGGTCTCTCTGTGCTCCGTGCTCTGTGCGACAGCCCGAAAAGGGGGAAATAAATAAATACGATATGTGATGTGATTGTCATTGTTGAATTTTAAGTACATTTTAAAAGCCTTTTACCAGCTTTTCGCATCATTTGTTTGTTTTATGCCTGCCTAGAGAATATTGACGATATCAGCAAATGGTTTTTATTTATTGACACGTGTTCTCTAATCGAAATGGCTGAGAATGAGAGCAAGGATGAGAGAAGATCAGCATTGAAAGAGAATTTAACATGCTTCATTTAATGCCATTTTGTCCTCAGTCGCCACATTGTCTCCTCTCTCTTCGGTCTGAATTCTATTAATTTTGTATGAATTGCAACAAATTGTTAGTCAAATCAAAGTCACAGACACTTAATGGCAGCTTATTAAATATTTAGAGAATATTTAAAATGCAGACATTTAAAGTCGTGCTGATTTAGCATAATATAAGATAGGTACTCTTATACCGTCTAAACATAGTCTATTTTACTAATTGTACTAAACACACATTAGTTTTGTAATATTTTAGTAATTGTGATAATAAAGCGGGGTAAAAATGTTTAAAAAATTAAATGGGGATTTCAACTGAGTGCTATTAATAAAGCACAATTGTTGTAATCCGAAAAGTACATTAGCATTATTTTGGCATATTCGCAGTTACTTGGCCAAAATGGATGCAACTAATTTGTGCAAAGTTGCGAAATGGCGACGTGGCTGAGGGGTGGAAATTAGGGCAACCAGGGATCCAACGGACCGTATGCTAAACATGCTAAGCTCACTGAGAAATTCATTCGAAAATCCAGGCGCATGCAGTCGGATGTAACTTTGGGTTACTCTGCGTGTTATAAAGCGAAGAACAGAGCCAGATAGAGAATCATAATAATAAGATAGACAGAGAGAGAGAGAGAGAGAGAGAGAGGGAATGTCTGCATAGATACAAAATACCATTTATGTACATTGCTTCATCTGAATACACAGATATACATATTTAGTAATAGCCAAGATAAATGCTCATTACGGCGCAATATTAATGATAATATGTGTTACACATTCGTGTGTGTGTGTATTGGTGTGTGTGTCTGTGTGAGTGGTAGTGTGTGCCTAGGGCTCACTTCTGACTGGGGTTATAATACCCTTTAGGTATGGCATGTGGGACAAGAGTGTAACAGAGTTGGGTTTAAACATTAATTGGTAGTTGCCTAGATTCTACCAATGATCTATGTAATTAAATTTCTTTATAATGCAATATGTTATATATATTATATAAATATATAACACATATTTCCGACTATATTATATCACATAACACTCCACTTCTATTTTACTCTTGACTAAATCTGACAGGGTATTATCTTCAGCTTTCAGTTTTTCCTTCTAGAATTAAAACATGTTGAGTGGCATCGTTTCAAAGTCCCCTTTATTGATATATTTAAGTGTGTATGTGGTGGTGTGTGTGTGTATGCTTATGTCTGTGTGTGTTGCTGTATGTAAATACATTTGGGATGTCAATGCTGCCTACCAACTTACAGTCAACTGGGCTGTCTTCAAGTGCCGTCGCAAAATTCAAGTTAAAGACACATTTGGATCTGGCCCAACAACAAAAGCTCAATTCAAAGAACAAAAATAAAGAGAAAAAGAGAATCTTTCTGGGCCATTAATTTTAAGGTTAATACTTTACCCCAAAGTCATACCAAAGACATATCATCGATTTTATTTGACCTTCGACGCGCCGACAAGCGAAATAATGACAATGTGTCCCAGGACTGGCCACAATCACCCACTTCACCCACTTCACTCCACTCCACTCCACTCCACACGAATCCACTCCAGTCAAGTCCACTTCAGTCCTCGCCATCTAAACAAGCCGCAGAAGAAGAATAAGAAGAAGGAAATAAAATTCACATATTGCGAACATGTCATCATTATTTCAAAAGTTGACAAACTCATAAACCAACGACTGATGACCACATGTCAATTAAACTTAATGCACGGCTCACTTCTTGTCCAAAGGACAACTGCACAGGACTCTCCACCTGTTCACCTGTCCACCTACTCAGGTGGACATTCTCATTCATTGGCTGTCAGCTGACTTTTTGATACCCTGTAGCTGTCAAATATAATCTTATATGTACTTTTAAGGGTATATTAATAATGATATTGATTTTGATCGTACAGATTATATAAATTTCGAATTAAATTGTTCAGAATAAGCAATTTATATTCTCTATACGTAATTATCTTTATGTCCAATATTTTAGTTATTCAGTTTTATTATCATATATAATATTAATTTATGATAATTTTCAATACAAGGGAGTTATTATAATTAAATTAAGGTTATCTTCCACGACGATTTTTTATACACATTTTTATTGTATTATAAAAAAATATCGGGAAAAATACTAGAAACTTATATATTCGCATCAAAATGTTGAGCTATCGCTTTAAGCAAGCGATTTATCTGTCATTCAAGTTGTTCTGCTTATAAGGTATCAGTAAGTTGAGCAATCTTTGCATAAGTATGTCAACTGATTGGTTTATTTTTGCTTCTTTGTTAAACATTGCTCATTGACTTGAAGAGCATTAAAATAGCTCATAATTACATTGCTTTGTCATTGACGTTGGCATTTTGAACTTGTCATTTAGCGGCTGCCTCGGGGCTGTACAAAAGAACACAAAGTTAAACAAACACGCATACACGCCAACACACACACAAACACACACACACTTATACTAGCTAGTTCATTTGGCCTAATAGACTGCGTGGCCAACAAAATGCCAGTGAATAAACAGTAACAAAACAACAACAACAACAACAACAGGAGCAGGAAAATCAGCAACATGAGGCAAAACAAACGCAATTGACCCGCAGGACATGTAAATGCAATTAAAAAGCTGTCTTTGTTGCACATGCAACATCAGTTGTTGTAGTTGTTCTTGTAGTTGTTGTTGTTGTTGTTCTTGTAGTTGTAGTTGTAGTTGCTGCTGCAGCTGTAGTTGAATTTAGCTGATGTAAAAAAAAACTGTATTCGCATTGATTGCATCCATATTGTAATTGAGTTAATGATAGCTATCGAATGTTATTATTTTCATTTTTTTTTAAATTAATTTTTAAAGTCGCTGAGAATTGATTAATTTGCTTGTGGCGTCAATTGTTGATGCTGTTGTTGTTGTTGTTGTTGTTGCATAATTGTGCGCTTTCCGAGCGGCACTTTAGGCATCGCTAATAAACTCAACACTAAAAGCCTCGTTCAATATTCAATTATACCTTTAACGCACACACACACGCACATAGAGAGAGAGAGAGAGAGAGAGAGACACGGACGTGTTGTCGCCGCTGTTGGCGCCATTTTTAAGCTGCCATTGACATTTCCGTTTCCGCCATCGCGCTTTGAGATTCAATTAGCAGCAAACGGCGCCATTGTCAAAATGGACGCATATGCTGGATGTGGCAACTACTAGACACTTTCAAGTGCCACTTTTAGTTCCCCCAACACACCTCCTCTCCTCTCCTCTCCTCTTTCCCCGGGTCATTGGACACCAGAGAGGAGCATCAGGTGAGGCTGATTCAAAGCGGATTCGTTTTTCATATTACACGGCAGCTAACAGTTTACAGTTTACTCGACTTTAAAGAAGAGTAGGAATTCGGCAGAGGAGAAGAAGAGAGAAGGATAAAGATTGGCATAAAGTTTCTTTTGTGTTACAACTACAAATCACATTTAAATGCATACAAATTCTCAATTAAAATACACTCAAGACAATATTTAATTAACTTTAACTAAACTATTAAATAATTGGCTTGGCAGCAGATAAGTTATACAACACAGCCTTGTAGGGGTGAGGTAAGCAAGTGCAAGGGGGAGGAAGAAGCACTTCCAGGGCAATTACTTAAAGGATAAGATGGCAGAGAATGCGAATGTTCGAGACACACTGGAATTTTCATAAGAAATCACTGCAATCAATCAGTTTGCAATGGCAACAAGCAAAATCAATTGAAATTAAAAGATGATTTCACTTCTTCTCTATGACGTGGAACCCCCCGCCCCCGCCCCCTCCCTCTCTCCCTTCCCCTCTGCCCACTAGACTCAAACCCCCTAAGCAATCGCCCGCAAGAAAAATCACTTACATTAATGAGTTCAAGTTGTTTTTGCCATGTGAAATTGGTTGTAGCTGTTGTTGTTGCTATTGTTTTTATTGTTGTTCCTGTTGCTGTAGTTGTTGCTGCTGTTGTTGTTGTTGTTGTTTCTTTTCTCCGGTGATTTATAATGTCAGCAGCCAGAGGCAGAAGTTACATTTCCATGCACAATTTACACCAATCCACAAGGCAAAAACAAAAACAATCAACGCACAGGCGCACACACACTCACACACACGCACACTTACTTACATACATATACACACACACACACATCCTGTAGGAGCAAAGCAAAGCCTGTGACTGGGCTAATCAATCTCGTGGCATGTCAGACAGTCAATTTGTGTGTATGTGTCTATTATTCGTTTGTAAGAAGTTAGTCTAATTAAATAAATAAGTACACGTGATTTATTTGCCAGACGGCAACAAAAATGCAACTCACATACACACACACACACACACACACTGTTTATGTATATTTATATGTATATCTAACTAGCATATACCCTCTACAACGATCTAAAGTGGCTCTAATCCATCATCGGGCTCATAGAAAGTAAATGAGTTCATTTGTTTTATATATTTGTTTCTTTATTTAGCGCATAAGTTTAAGTTAATAACCATAGCAAATATTAAGAGATATATATTCAAAAATATATAAAATATTATTGATAAATAAAGTAATCTATTTTTATTGAGCTGAATACGATGAGTCAATTATAATTGCTGGCTTTAAAATAAAATAGTTTGCCATACATCAAATAATTATTAAAATTTATTATAATAATTTAATTATTTTTAAATTATTATTTATATTTATTATAATATTTTATTTTTATCGTTAATATTATTCTTAAATGCCTCAAGTATGTGGCAATTAAATTAAAGCTAATCCTGCACGGGGCCAAGTCAAGAGCCAACATCCTAAACCACAGGCTGCACAAAGAGTTAAATTAAATTTCAAATATATTTATTAAAGCCGCATTCGGTTGTTGGGGAGGCGGAAGAGGAGTGGCGAAAAGGGGGCGAGGCTGAACAACATGGACTTTGCCTGGGCATCGAAGGAAAAATTTAATTAATTGCAGCAAATGCGGCGGCAGTAAATTGCTGCACTGCTTTTGCTTTTGCTTTTGCTTCTGCTTCAGTTGCAGCAGCAACATCATCTTCAGTTGCTGCAGCTGCAACAGAATGTGGCGCCAATGCCTGCTTCAGCCCTCTCGCTCTCCCACTCTCTCTCTTTCTCTCTCTCTCCCTTCCTCTTCTTCTGTCGCTTCAGCATCGAGTGCAGTGCAATCAGCGCGCCAAATCGGCGTGGCCTAATGATTTTCCTGTTATGCCATCACCAAAAGAAAACATAATAAAGCAGGACAGGACGGCGACAATGACAACGACATGGACATGGACTTGGAGGACAAGGAGGTAAAGAAGATGAGAGAGAGCAGGAGCAGGGACAGGAGTGGACAGGACAAGCACGACGAGGACTTCATTACCAAATTGAGCGGCTGCCGCCATTGCTATTGCTATTGCTACTGCAGACTTGCTTCCGCTTCCGCCTGCACTGTCCACTGGCTAAAGTCGAGTCGAGGAAGCTGCACAAATACAAGGGCCCCGATATATAAAGATATCAACGTGGCAAGCAATCAAGCAGCAGCAACAGCATTGCCGATGATTTCCTTTAGATTCTCAATCGCAATCGCAATCCCAATGCTCAATACTCAATACCAATACCAATACCAATGGCAATCGCATCGGCCAAGTCTTGCCTGGGGCCACAACTTTGCCTTGAATATCCATCAAATCTTACCCTGACTTTTGAGGCCATAAACTTTTGATTGATACTGAATTTAATCAACACGAGCGCATCTCTCCCTCTCTCTCTCTCTCTCTCTCTGTCTCTTTTTCACTATCCCTCTCTCACTTTCTCTGTATTGCTCTGCATATCTTCTTCTCGAATGGTTTCCTCTCTGCTCATCTTCTTATATAATATTTTTAATTTACGCCTCGCAGTACAATTCTGCATGGTTTATCACAGAGATTGGCAAACGATTCTGCTTCGCTGCACTTCAATTAGTTGCTTCCAGTCAACAATATATACATATATTTATATATAAAATACGAAAGAACAACAACATTTTAACTTTTATATATATGTACATAAAAATGAGTGTATACTATGTATCTGTCATGATTACTTGTCGATTTGGGTCCTTTGTTCATTTGGCAAATGAGACATCAGCTAAAAGCCTTCGGCTTAGTATTTGACCTGGCCCCGGGGTTGAGAAGGTCGCTTCCAAATTTCAATTTTACTAAAATTGGTTGACACACATTGCATGCACATGCACACACAGATATATCTGTAATTGTATGTGTGTGTGTATCTCCACCCAAAATATATTCATGCAAATGCACTTAAAACATTTTAAAAGCGCTTTTGCGGTTCAATTTGCATAATTCCAGCACACTATAAAAATGTACAACATTTTACCACTAATGGCGCACAACTTGCACACACACTCACACACACACACACACACACACATCCCTGCATGCATACATTTAATTATCGAAATGGCAACCAACCTTGTCCCTTGCCCTTTTTCCCTTGCCCATTTCCCCTTACTTCTCCCTTGCTGCTTGCCTCTTTTGTCTACTCAAATACTTGAACTACATTCCTGTTAAATGTCCAGACTCTGACCCAGACTCAGACTTTAAATGCCAACGACTTGGGCGCCAATTGCAGACATATCCAGGTTCAGTTTCCAAAATGTCATATCTATAACTATTATTATAAATTTAATTTATACTATTCTCAGTTGAAAATCAAACCCCATTGAATGCCAATTAAAAGCTGAGACAATCGATGAACATTTAAAAATAATATAAATGTAACAAATTCAAAGCTATCAATGATATTCAAAATTGTTGAAAATAATTATATTATTAATGTAACTCTTATAAAAAATATGAAGATTTTGGCAAAAACCGATTACTTAGTGTAAGTTGTTTATTAAATTCAACAATTTGGTTTGTGTCTGTGACTAGTGCAATAATTTATAAGGATTCCAGATTGTTAATATCGAATTTAAAACGATAGCACTCTTTTAATGCCATATAAAATACACAGAAAAGTGCACAAGTGGGAGTTCTCAAGTGATGCTGTTTGGGGAGCTGTTGATTAACAGTTGCTTGATTTACGCTTCTACGTGGGCATTTAACATTATGTGGAATGTAACAGCATTGCCATAAAACTGTTAGCTACCCCAGTGCGTTTACATTCATTCTGTTAGCAACTAGCTGTTAAGCAATAACATAGGCCTGTTAAGTAGCATGTCCCCTGTTAGCTGGGAACAGTTGATGGAATACACAAACAGGGGTTGCTGTACATTAACAGCTCTGTTAACTCTTCCCCTCGCTGGCATTTCAAGGACACACAAAAATTGAACTTCTCTGCAGCAATTTTGTGATTTGAAATTTGGCCAAATTGCTTAGGCAATTGACAAAATCAATGAAAATTGATACTGAAATGAAATCCCTGTAGAGTGTCTGCTCTCATTTGCTCCATCTGTGAGTAGACGTCTGCCGACTGATTGACAATGGATGTCCTTGCTCTCCACTGTTAAAACTTGTCGGCAAATACGAGTGTAAGCAATTTACTTATAACGATGACATTGTATTTTCCTAATAATATAAACTGCACCCTTATAGGGATGAGTCAATTCAAGTGAACCGAATTTAGGTAAAATTGGCCATATTATGGGGGCAACTTTGATAACCTAAAATGAGATGAAAGCAATTGTGAAGGACTTTAGCACTAAATTGAACTGATTGTTCAGAGAATGTCCTAATTACTCCAGCTGTGAACTAAGTGCTTCATTGTGTAAAATTAATACATAAGATAAGTAATATTAGCGTCATTTCAACATGTAGATACCCTCTACAAAAGTGAAGAACTCAGTTTTGCACTTGGGAAATACTTGGAAATTAATTAAAATTTATCAGTTAAGTTGAATTAAGTGAAAGGCAGGTTTTGAGGGAATAGAGTATATTTTTAAAGTGCTTGTATATAAATTTTCTTTACAGAATTAAGAAAAATTACTATAATGAGCAAAATGTTTTCTTAGCATAGAAAATGCGACGGTTTATCAAATTTGTTTTGCAACCTGCATTTTCTTTTATTTTTTGGCCAACTTACATAACATTCTCGATTGGTCGGGCTCTTGCACCCAATTACCCAAAACATTAGAGTTTAGAGGGATTCGTTTTGATCATCAAACATCAAAGCGACGGCTGCTAAAACGTTTTAAGTGGATTCGCTTAAGAAATATTAAAGTTAAACTTAATGCCTTTTTCATTTCATATAGGAGTATGTTTTGGGCGGGCAAAAAGAGAGCGAAAAGGCGGCTAAAACAAGAAAAATGAGGATAAGAAAAAGAAAAGCGAATGGCGCTTGACCTTCCCTTTAGCTGGCGTCTTATGCGGGCCAGAGGTCAATCTCCGGGGTCCTTGCTCCTGCCCCTGACCTTCTTCTCACTCATGACTCGTGACTATTTCCCTGGGCATTTCCAAGGAAACGCGGAGCGACCTCGTCCAGTTTGCATGCCATTCAATTGGGCTTAGCTTTGCTTTCTTCTGTTTTCCTTTGCTAATCAATATCAATTTTCACACACGAGCTGCCAATTGGACATTTTTGACAAGCATAATAACTATGGACTATTTATTTTTATTTTATTCTTGCGAGGCTCAAGCGGAAATTAAAGACGCAGCCCTTGAAGCTAGACGAAAATTGTAGCCTCAGGCGAAAATAAATTGAAATTTTCATTGCAAAAATATTCGCAGGGAAAACAGGAACGGCAGCCCTTAAAACATTAACCCCACACTCCAGATTTCAGAATCCAGATTCCATATTCCCACTTGCAATGCATTTCATGTGTTTTGGATTAATTTCCTGCTATAGGGAAATATAACTCGAGGGGACAGAACGTGACAATGATTTGATTAAGTGTTGGGGCACTAAGAGCCTAAGGACTCTTTTAAAAAATTAAACAATAATAAAAATATTAAAATGAATGAATAAGTGATGATATGAGGTGTATGGATAACAATATAATAAGTTGCGAAAAAACTTCTAGTGTCTATGCCACGAAAAAAAATACCATACAGATGTCTAAGCTCTAGACAGGGAATCATTTTTCGGATATAATTATTTTGAAGTCGAGTCCTCGTTGTTCAGTTGCCTTAATGACTCGCTTTCTCAGACTCATCCTCGTCTGCAAGAATTAATTTCAGTTGTTTCTGTTCAATTGTTATCCTTGTTGCTGTCGCACTGCTCAGTTCAGTTTGTGTGTGCTGTCACTTGCAGGGACGAGTTGCGAGTTGGCCAGGCCAAGACAGGACGGGCAATGCGGGCAGAGCTCGTACTCGTACCTGTGTGAACTTTGCGTCATTAACTGAGCAGAGGACAGACAGCAAGGACAGCGAAGCCAAGGAAAGGAAAGGTGAGGGCAGGACAGAAGGACATTCAACTGAGCAACAAATGCTGTCACCAGTCGCCTTCGTCCTCGTCGTCGTCCTCATTCTCGTCCTGCTGCTTGCGCTAAAAAGCAAAACTCAAACGGTTGCTCAAGCTGTTGCCTCTCTGCCTCAGCCTCTGCCCCATTCGGTGGCAGGAGCATCCTTAGACGAGTTAAGTAGACTACTAAATGACGACGAGCTTGATGAGACTCTGCTTTGACTGCTTTCTCTCTCTATCTATCTCGCTCGCTCGCTATCTAATTGTCCCTGTCTAACTCGCTTAGGTGTGCTGCCGAGCTGGTTGTGAGGGCCGGGCCAAAGTACTTAAGTGTGTTTTCAAAATTAAAGCCTGTTAATGAGATTGGCTTTACTGAGTCATGTTAAGTGGCTTAGACTGTATCGTAAGTAAGCACTTTGCCATAAAGATCGGCCCCCAACCCTTAAACCCCTTCCCTTCCCTTCATTCTCAGTCTTTGTTCCAGGTCGGCGACTCTTATTAAAAATAATGCTCACAATGGCTACCAAAATTTAACGACTCCAAGCCAGCTTATAACCAGCATCCAAGTTCATTTTGTGTGGTCAGTTGCAGTTTGAGTTTCAGTTAATGAATATGGCCTAATCGATGCCAGAGACTTAGCCACGTTTCTCCTTTTAAGTTCGATGGGTATGTGTGTGTGCAATTCAAATTGGGTCACTGAGTTCAGTTGAGTATCAAGTGTTGAGTGTTGTTAGTTGCAACTGACAATGGCCTAAACGGAGTGTCTAAAATAGTTATCTTTTGGGCAATGTAATCAGTTGATTTTAATACGTGTATTAAATATGAATGTACACAGAACAAATTGGCAGACATCAATGTGATATCAAATTTATTTATCAAATGACTTTTTGCCGCTTAAATTGTTTAACAAAATAAGTAGGGATTAAAATAACGA
Source organism: Drosophila suboccidentalis (assembly GCA_037043435.1). NCBI lineage: Eukaryota > Metazoa > Arthropoda > Insecta > Diptera > Drosophilidae > Drosophila > Drosophila suboccidentalis. The sequence goes on along the minus strand of JBAMBK010000397.1, from coordinate 914,967 downwards.
CTTTGAAATACCGTGTTATTTATTCGATATATGGGCATTTCCAGAAAAAGGTCCACCACGACGAAAAACGTAAAATTGATTAAAACCTCTCATCTTGTGAAATTTTCTTCCAAAAATGTATTCAAGTTATTTATTTTATCAATATACGCTAGAAGAAATTCAATATGATGAACATATAGATTCTACATTGGAATAAATTCACCTTTTCCATATTTTTGCCTATTTTCTTAAAAATTGATTTTCAAAATGGACCGTTTGTATTTTAACGATTACACTAAGTCAGGGAGTAAGATTGTAACATACCCCATTTTAATATATAGAAATATATTGAAAGTTTAATTTAAAACAAGTTCTAAGAGCTATATATCGGAATATAGAATAAAATTTGATGAACAAACTCTTGGAAAAACTAGGTGGAAATCTTGTCACGTTCGCGCGATGTCACGTTACAAATTACTAATAAAACTTGTAAAATATATAAAACGGTAGTTACATATCAAAATTATTTCTAAAATGGAAAACTACATTATTTTATTATGGTTTAAGAGTATTTTCTTCCAAATTACTCGCCACATTTCGCAGAGTTTCGCATTTGTCAAGATGAAGTCAAACATGACTTCCATTTTTCGTCGCGTTCGCGATGCATTGTTTTCTATAAATAATTAAAAAACGACAAGTCTTCAAAGATTGTCTTTTATCACAAAAATAGAGTTGATAAAATGCATTAAACATGTGAGAAAACATTTTTGAAAATGTAAATTTTTGCCATTTTTTTTTTTCATTAAAAGTCGTACGAATGTCGAGTTCGCGATCCTGGAAATACCCATATGTAATTGTATTATTAAACATTCAGAACAATGAGGACATATAAAAAAGTTTATATTTACTAAAAATCAGTAGCTATTTTAATTAGATATTTTGTGTTGTGAAAATCAGGGGAATTTTAAAAAAAGATACTTTAGTTGTTTTTGATGCAGTTGTACTCTAATATACCCATTTTAAAACATTTTCAAAAAGGGTACACAAAAATTAACAACAAAAAAAGGAGAGGAATGAAAAAATGAAATTCGAAAATTTATATATTCCAATTGCGTTTGACACGGAACACTCAACAGCAAATAACGAATAGCGAATAACGAATAACGAATAACAGATAACAAATAACAAATAATGGCACACACCTAAGCGAAAGGGCAATAAAAACATTTACTGTTTGTGGGGGGAAAAGTGGAGGAAAAGAAGCCACAAAATAAATAACGTCGGCTCACGTGTTTCGAATGTGACAGATTTAAGCCTTTTGTCACGATGATGCTTGATGATGAGTTAACAAACAGCTAACGATGCAGCTCTGCATAGATATAAGGATACATACAGCTACAGATACTATAAGGAAATACATATATTTGTATGTATATTTGTAAAGAAAATGCTAAGAAATTTGTCAACATCAGTTTTGTTGAGCACTTAAGGCTGAGTTAAGGCCCTGCGGATGGGTTTTTCCTCATTTTTCCGCTGATAAATGAAGATGGCAAATGGCAATGGAAGTTGCAAGATGGAAGATGGAAGATGGAAGAGTTGGTAAACATGTTAAGCATCTGTCTGTCAGGAAGTTCAACCCTTCAACTAAACTTCTTCTAAATAAATAAATAAAATTAAATTAAATACGATATTTCTCAAGATAATTATTCAAGTTCATTTAAATGATGCCCTTTGACTTTTAAGGCTTTACCCTTTGACTGGCTGGAATATGTCTCACTATAACCATTCACTTCATCATCAGGAGCACGATTATCATCATCATCAACATCATTAGTCGCGCTGAACGTGAAGGAATCTGCTGCAGAGTTTTCCAAGTGCCTCCTCGTGCTCGACATTCGTGTCACGCAGCAAAGTTGTTACTCAAAAATGTTCCTTGCCCCGAAAAACGTGCATCGAGCGAAGATGGGCGTGGCATATGGCTGCCACTCAGCCCGCTGCCCCGCAGGTGTTGCCAGATAGTTTTATGCGACAAATAGACATGTAGCTGGCAAATTGTATGAATGACTCTGAGTGGCTTTTTGCCAAGCCAAATGAATCTCGGCGAAACTAAAAGGAAAATGCGATGCAACCCACACATAATAAACACCACATTTATTTAAAGTTTAACTTAAGGTTAAATCCAAACAAAATATATATATGTATATATTATTTCCATAACCTGTTATACATAGTATTTAAAATATAAATTTATATTGCCAAGTTATGAATAACTCAGCTTAATAATTTTGCTTATTTTCATAAAATTAATATCAAAAACAATATAATACCTTCAGAACTTTTTGTTAATTGTTTTGAATATGTATTTTAATAAATTGATAACTCACCCTGAGTTTTTTTTATTTATAGCCTTGTCATACCATAATGAGTACTTACTATAATAACTTTCCATTTTCCACTTTTTATCTTATATTCTAATAATTATAAACCGCTTTCGCTGACTGAAAAAAAAAAGAAAAAGAAAAATGAAATGAGCAGCGCATAAAGTTTATAATGTTATCTACTCTCTTTATCATTCCCTTTGCACGTCAGCACGGAAGCTAGATGAAAAGCAAGCGTAAGAAAAGAGACAAGAAGAGGATGACGATGATTATGTTGTTCGTGTTGATTATGTTGCTGATGGTGCCGGCGATAAAGTGACTTCAATTTACAGTCATGGCAACAAATCGCCAGACAAAAGTGCGACCAACAGATAGTTCTTTTTTTCTCCAACTCTGAAGCTTATAAGGAAAAAACTTTTTTCAGACTTCTTAAGGTAAAATATCCCAGTACGTCTATACGGAAAATAGTAATAAGAAAAGAAATGCCAACTAATTTAATATATATAAATAAAATGAAAAACTTAGATTCTTGTAATTTAAATAGAAGGTGTAAAGTGTAATCGAAAGTAAAAGATTGGTGCTGTATTAAAGATCAAATATTCAAGAAGTCTATTAAGTTCAGCTCATATTTGAGTTTCATTAGAGCTGTCTTTAAACTAGAGCTATTAAATGCCAAGCCGTTATATTTTGTATATAGCTAATGGAAGAATCCAATTTGCTACCTTCCATGCAATAAATGTGGCTGCAACATGGCAAATTAATAAGGCAATATGCCAGGAATTATTATAGCAAGCTATGCAGGCCTTCAGCTTATTGTATTCCAGTCAGCACAACAATATATAAAGGAAAATGGATATACATATTTTTGTATGGTAAATGTCTGGGGTAAGTGTAGAGCAGTAGTCGCTTCTTACTTAAGCTAAAAGCTTTTCTGTATACATTTTAATTAATGTGCAACATATAAATGCACAGCAAACGGCGCGGCCTTAACATTGTTGTACTGGTCCATGGTCTGGATCTGACCATTTCCATGTGGGGGCGGAGCATGAGAGGGGAGGGAGAGAGAGAGCAAGTGTTCTTTGCTGGAAAGCTCAGAGCAATGGGAGACTTTTGCCAAGCATACACATACACATAGTTGTAGTTAAAGCAGACGACACATAAACCAGCGTTAAGCACAAATTAATGGCATTAATTTATGCACCGTTCAACATGCGGTATAAACACAGCATCCTTCTTCCGGCAGTCCATCCACCTGTCTCTACCGTACGGTGTGCACTGTACACCCACGCAGTGTTCTCTCTCTCTCTCTCTCTCTTTTTCTGCGATTTTAATAACTTAACAAAAATGTATGGCGGGGCTTGCAGTGTCGGCTAATTAGTATTTAGTAATTGAAAACGCGCTCGGTACTTGAACAACGACATCGATAACGACAACTACAGCAACAACAACAACAGCAACAACAACAACAATAACAACAACAACAATAACGACAACGACAACAACGTGAACATCATCAGGACGGTGGGCACTGTAATCAGCACTACTTAAAGCCAATTAGCCGCAAATATGCCCAGTAAGCCCTTACTCACTTCAATCCCAGTTCTCTCCCCCACCCCTCTCCAACATTTCCCCCTTCCCAGCCAACGGCCAACGGCAGCCACAGCCTCTCTGTCAATGGGGCATGAAACGCGTCCGTTCGCATTTTGTTCGCGCCACGCCTTTTTGGGCACGTTTGCGGTTGTTGCCGCTGTTGCCGTTGCCGTTGTTGTTGCTGTTGCTATTGCCGTTGTTGTTGCTATTGCCGTTGCCGTTGCGATTTTGTGATACGGCGCGGTCCGTTCGTTACGACATTGTGTAAACGCCAAACTGCACTCTAGTTCTGTCTGTGTGTATGCCTATGTATATGTACAATATATAGATAAGTACACAGAAAAGAAAAACCAAAATTCCGGGATAAAATCATTCTAAAATTCCGTAAATCAAGTAAAAAATACTCTATTTATATTCTATTTTTATTATTTTAGCTTTATAAGACTTTTTTCAGTGTAGAAAAATATTTTGTTTTTTTTTTTAAAATTATTTTATGTTGTTTAAGCATAAAAATAAAATTCTGAATAAATACTTAAAAATTACATGCTAAAATCAATAATTTGAAACTTGATTATTAGAATGATATTTTATTTTTCTCTGTGTATGTGTGTGTGTTGGTCTATGTAAATAATTGGCAACATTTGTGCTGGGCACCCACACACACATACACACGTAGCTCGGCAAACATCCAGGACACGCCCCGTTGGGCAACATTCAAACTCTGTAACCAAATGAAATTTGCAAGGCCCTCAAAAGGTGTTGACAATTATTTGCATAACAAAGCGCAGTGCACCACGAAACGTAAAACTGTTCATAAAATCAACATCGGGGCCTTAACTTAAAGCTGACCAAATTAGTTGCACGATTGTAGCCTTTTGACGTGGCCTCCGAATGCAAACCAGTTGCTATGCCAAATAATGCTGAAACAACGAACAACCGAAAATCGAATCAGAAAGTTGCCTTTTGATATCATTTCTAAGAAGATCAGATAATAAGGGCAAATTTGAAACGTGTAGTTTGGAAATATTTGTAAAGAAAAAGCAGATTTTCTAAAATTAAATATAATTTCAGTAATAAAATCAGCTTAGAATCTTTAATAAGAATTTAAATTAATTTTTAAATTGCCGCCATTTCGACAAGTCCAGGAGAGCATTTAAAAAAAAGGACTAAGTAAATGTATTGACAAAAATCAAATAACAAGACCACTTCATAATGAAAATTAATGTTTTGAAACGGCTTGATTTTCCAATTTTTTAAAAATTTGTCTATTTTGTATTCAAAAAATCACAAAAAATTAAATGAACAAGGTGCTTATTTAAGATTTGAATGCCTTGGTTAAGCACTTGCATATCACGCTTGATACTTGAGCGGTTGCGCAGCTTAATAATGTCTCATAGCCTTGTAGACCGTAAAATGTCTAGACACAACTTGGCCAAAAAGTTGGGAATTTCGTGGAAGATTTGGTCATAAAAACCGAGGCAAATATGCTTGAGACACTCGCAGGACTTCCATTTCCATCCATTGCCAGGCATTTTGAGGTCTTGGCATTTGCATACTTATTAAAAATATGAGAAGACTTGGCAAAACAACAAGAACGACAACAACAAGATGAACAAGTTGACAGTTATGCTAAGGCGCTAGGAATTATATATTTAAATTATGCCATGCACCAGTAAATAAGCAACTTGGCATTTGTACGAGCTTATCCTTGAGCAGGACACAGTTTCGCGAATCCTGTGTGCTTGGAATGCAAAATGTGTGAGGCGGACAATCAACAAACAAATAGAAGAGAACTAACCCGACAGACCAACAAGCAAATAATAAACAAATAAAAAGGAACCTTTTTGGGTCCAACTGTTGGTCCTTGATTAGATTATCCTACCTTGCCACCCTTGAGCGCACATCAAAGCTCTCTGCGGTTGGACTTCAACCCTTTGAACAGAACACCTCAAATTAGTGCACTTTGTAGTTTCAATTTCATTTTAATTTTGATTTTGATTTTCGCATTCGCATTCAGTTTTTTGCAAATTTGTTTTACAATAATCTCTTAGGCAGTTTTCTCACGTTTCGACCAAGATTGAGGACTTGGTTTTGTTGGTCAATGATTTGCTCCGTTGACCTAATAAATTAAGTATACGTACCCAAGATCTTGGTCTGCCCAGAGTGTCGTTTATAATGAGGCAATAAACACATTTTGATTGTGAATGAAATGAAAGGAATCCTGAAGATTGTTAACAAATTTGCAAAGTTTGTATTTTGAAAGATATTTGGGTGAGTGCTTCGGGGAATGGGCGAATGTTTGCTAAAAATCGTTAGCTCACATTGTGTCTGCACATTTGGCAACGAGCTGTGAGGCAGCTTAAATGGCTGACCTTATTTGACCAACAACACTTTTCGGCAATAGGCGCCATAAACTATGCATTAGCTGGCGAGAACATGTCCAAAATACCAAAATACCTTCACAGTATCAGAGCATCAGAGCATCTGAGCATCATCGTCATCGTTGAGTATATACGAGCATAGGAGTAGGTATATACATATGTATGTATGTATGTGCATTTTCACATTCCCGTTAAGCTGTGTGTCCTGCGGTGCTGTGTCCTTTGTCTTTCGCTTGCTCTTTATCTGACTGCGGGCACAATGACGCGGCGTATGAGTAATGAGTGTGATTGTGTGTAAATATCTTCCTAGCCTGTCTCTCTCCCACTCTCTCACTGTCATACTCTTTTTATATGCTCTAACTCCCTCTCTCTCTGTCTCTGTGTGGGTTTTCTCTTTGGCTCTGTATGCTTGGCTGGCCAGCAGCAGTAGCATCTACATAGAAAATATTACGTATACGCAACGCGTAGCATTTAGTGGCAGCCATAGCCACGCTTCAACCGTTATATATAATAAAGTGTTTGCGACTTTTTCATTGCTCACGTACGCTTTTCATGACTGACTTCTTATGCTAAGGTTTGCGTTTAGGTTTAGGTCACCGTTGCCCTCAAATACGAGTATGTGTGTGTGTGTGTGTGATAAATTAGAGGGTGAGGCAGCAAGTGCTTTATTTCATTAAGTTAGCTTCGCTGGGCTCACAACACTCACTTTGTTCTGCCGCTAAAATCTTTTCGGTCAACTTTTGTGCTTAATATCTTGTAGTGCATTTTGGTGCCTTTTATAGTTTCGTCTTCGTCTTTAATTTGCTTATAAAATGCAAAGAAAGAAGAAAAGATTTTCTTTCCTTGCTTTCTTTTGTTGTTTGCCCTAGCATATTTGCGTATTTATAAAGCAATATAAATATGTATTCTATCTATTCTATGTATTCTACGGTACCTTTTTCGTGAATTCACTGGCCCAGGCATTTCTCCCTGCTTGCATATACGCAGGAATTTTTGTTTTGTGGCCCCCAAAAAGCGCAAAAGCAACTGCAAATTTCGAATAGCAATAATATTTTAGGGTAAATATCTGTCTCATGCATCTGTCTGTCTCCCTCTCCAGTCAGTGGGAGCGAGAGTGCGAGAGAGAAGGAGAAAGTTACTCTGAGTCTCTGTCCTCATTTATTGGAGATGGAACCCGGTGTCATAAATTCCTATTAATTCGTAATGCAAATTTGTGAAAAGTAAAATTCTCTTGAATTGTATTCAAGGAATTCGTTTATTAATATTTCATATCAAACAACACCACATTGGTGTGGATGTTGTGGTGCCAAGGTGCACCACCGTATTCTAATAATAAATTTTACAAGTATTGCGAGTACATTTCTTTATAGGCCTTTATAGGTGAAATGTTGCACAGCAAACTCGACAAATTAATAAAATTGATGGTGGACACACAGACACAGACAATGACATACAATGGCACTATAATCCCAATGTGGACACACACACTTGTACACGGACATGGACACGGATAGACACGAGGCTGGCTTTCTCTTTGCCGGCTGCCAAAAACGATTAAGATTGCTATAAATTCTAATTACCAGAGAATTACGAGTTGGAAAATTACATTTTATTATATGATAAAAGTTAAGCTTCAACTGGACGACGATAATGTATACTGAAATAGATTTACATGCGTATTCCCAGCGCAAAGCAAACCACAAACTCCACTTAATCATGTGTCGCTGCTACTCCTGTTCTCCCTGCTCCTCTCTCTTGTCCAGACAGCCCACTCCCACTCCCACACACCACCCGCCCTGCACCACTTTTCAACTGTATTTAAGTGTCAGAAGTGCAATTTATTTTTATGTTGTGTAGCGTTGCTTGCCAAAAAATAAAAATAAAAGCCAGGCAAACAAGCACAAGCACTGCGAACCACAACAATACACAACATAAGCAAAGGTTAGAAGCCTGTCGAGGCGCAGGAGGAGTTGGAGGAGCAGGACTTGGAGGAGCAGGGAGAGAAGTGGAAATATAAGTAAGAGGAGTCGCGGGGTCGCCAGAGTGCCTGGGTCAGCTGCTATGGCAATAAAAACCAAGCTGAAACTGAAGCTCTCTCCCAACGTTCTCTGTGTGTGTTGTTTGTGCCAAGTGTATGAAAAGTGTTGATATATGTGAGAGATAGTGCAGACGCTCCAACAAAACAAAAAATGGAAGAGAAAGACATCAACAATTCCATACAAGACAACAGTTGGCTGAATATGCGTCATAAGTACTTCTATTTAAACATTTTAATTGTACACGATTATCTAGCAATTTAACAGTAGTTTCGCTTCTACAGATAACGATTTTTTTCTAATTTATTTTTAGATTCACATCGGTCATATGCAACTGGGATTGCATGCTTGCAGCTTTACAGGATGACGCTGGTTATTCTGGAGCGAAACTTGACAGGATAATTTTTGGGCATACTCTTTGAGCCAATTTTCTGTGCATGTCTCGCTGTAATTAGAAGTTTGCTAGACCGTTTGGTAAATTACTCATACTATCAAAAAGTAAAACAAATGATGTCTGTTAAAAGAATTATGAGAAGACTGAAAATCCCTCTAGAGAATCTTAAATAAAAGTAATAAATATTTAAAAAAAATATTCTCAGTGGCTTAAAATCGAATGTATGTAGCTCCTCACTTTTTCAGAGAATTTTTAAATTGAAACTCAAGTATATTTATTTACACTAACTAGTCTCTTAAAATTTAGCGTAGAAATAGTTTAATATTTAGCTAATTCTACCATTAAAATCTTTTATATACTGTGTATCTTAATTCAAGACTGCGATTCTGCTTTAATTATATCTCTGCTACAGTGAACAAATTAGCTGAGGTCAAAGTCAAGCTGCTTGGGGCAAGGTTCAACATACTCGTAGACTTCATTTAATGCACCACGCAAACATGCAACATGTGAGACACAAAGAAAACAAGACATGCAGCAAAAATTGCAATTGCATTTGCATTTGCATTTGCACAGAGGTTTTTAGCTCATATATCATATGCTCGCAGGTAAGTAAGAAATTAACTAATTGCAACATAATTTATTTATTTACTAATTAAGTTGCATGTTGTAAAAGTTTTGTCGACAAAATTTGCAAACGTTGCGCAGGCCGAAAAACGAAAAATGAGAAACAAGAAACGAGCTGCAGCTGCAACATTTTGCCAGAGTCACGTTTCGTGCAACTAATTTGTAAATTTTCATCTAAAGTCATGTGGCGCCTAGGCAGGAGGCAGACACAAGCCTCACTCCACCTGGGCAACTGATAATGCTCTGTATCTCTGTGTGAGTGTGAGAGTGTGAGTGTGAGAGTGTGTGTGTGTGTGTGGCAATTTGTCAAAGGTGAAGGCAGGCAACACGGAAAGCAGTTGCATGCCATGTGGGACGTGTGTGGTTGCAATGCGGTTTCGGTTTAACAGCTACCAAGACAGTTGCCACTTGCCACTTGCCACCGCCGCTAGCTGAAGCTGAGCTGAGGGCATAAAAAGCGACAGATAGAGAGACAGACAGATAGAGAGACAGAAGTGCAAGTTTGACGGCAATGAGGATAGTTTTGTCAACTTAAGTTGGCTCATAATAAAGTTCCTAGGAGTCGTGTTGGGTGACACGTGCCACTGGCGGTTGCTTATTGATTGGAATGTTGTTCCGTTCTTTTTTTATTTTTATTTTTTTTACTTCTTGCTACATCACTCATACGCCCTGTGCGACGCATTGACTCAACTATCAATGGGTGAATTTCAATTTCGAATGCTCCAGAACTCTCGAGGCTTTTCATCAAAATTCAATTGTTTCAATTTACGGACACTCGACGCCACAAACAGTGGCAGCAACAGCAGCAGCAGCAGCAGCAGCAGAGCAGCAGAATTCGTGGCAGCGGAAAGCAGAAAGCGCAGCGAATAGTGGCATAGACATGGTGCAACCTCCATTGTTGACCCTTTTGTCTTGAGCTTTTCAGTTGGGCAGTCAAGCGCCAAGCGAAAAGCGCTCGCCGAGCAGCCAAGTGGACATTTATCTTTTGCAGTCACTGTGTGCCACTTCTAACAAATAGCCATGCACCAAAAATTTTAAAAATTCTCGCATATCGCATTTATTCGGGCTCTAGTGCTGCATATGTTTGCATAACATTTTATCAAGCGTGCAAATCCTTAGAAAATCCTTTAGTTTATACTTTACTTTAATAATTAACTAGACTGTTAGCTAGTGATGTAAAAATACATCGAAATATAGATAATTAGACTTTCGTGAAAGCAATTTTCAAGTACTTTTACTTAATAATTCTCTTGCCTATAAATAGAGTTAATTAATTGAATTTAATGAATAATCTACAACGAGAGTAGTTTGCTTATCGTTGTTAATTTGCATTAAATTCAGTTAATTATGACATTAATTAATTAAATGTTAATGCTTAAGATGTAAAATTTTTTAACTAAATGCACTAAATTTTAATACATGATGAATTAAGAGGCCAAACCATGATCATAATGACAATCTGCGGAAAATTCGGTTTAGTCTTGGCTAAGTTTTGAAAGTTATGGCATATTTTGCATTTTCGCTATATTGAATTTTACATTTTTTTTACATTTTTGGAATACACGAGCCAGGCAGCAACCGCAGCAGAACAAACAGCTGGATGGGACGAGACGTGAGGGGAGGACCAGCTGCTGCCTTGGCTAACAAACAAAACAAAAACCGCTATCATTACTGTTACTGTTACCGTTGGGCTTACAATAAGTAAACCGCTTTCACCAGCGATCCCTGCTTGATCATCGAGTCCTTGTGCATCTGGTATTGCAGATTGTGCGGCGGTAAGCCCAAAAGTTTGCGCAGCTTGTGTCCAATCTCCATGACGGCCAGTTCGTTGTGCCCATTGACGGTCCAAATCGCTGCAACGGATTATGGGCGAGACTCGTTTGTATAAATATGTTGCACATATCGAGGGAAATACGTGCCACATTTGCTACTCACAAATTTTGTTGCTCTTGCTGCGCAAGTTGATGACGGCGCCACAGATTTCCTCAGTATGCTGCACAGCCTCACCAATCAGTATTAGCAGCTAGGGGTTTACTTACAGATGACGGTTGACAGCCAAAAAGGACACCAAGGACAACTCACCACGTCTAGCCAGAGCTTGTCCAGCTCCAGCTTACTGCAGCGACCAACGCTAATGACCCAGCGACCGCCATACTTGTTGATTTCATCCTCCCACATGGGTCTGTAAATCAAAATAAAATAAAGTGTAAAAATTATTGCATACATTTAGGCACTCGCGTTGCTTAAAATGTTAAAAAAGTCATAACTGTCGAAGTAATTATCCGATCTTAACGCAATTTGGTGTGAAGATTGATCACCATAAGACAAACAAAATATATATCGTAATATATTGTATTACAATAAATATACCCTTTAACTCTACGATTCTAATTCTAAATAATGCTCTTACTGTATGCCCTTCTTGAACAACGAATAATCACTGCCAATCTTCAGCTCAGATGGTGGTTTGATGTGATTGTAGAGGCTCCAGAAATCCTCGACCATATCAAAGCTTGTTATCTCATTCTGCATTTCCTCCCAGCTCTTGTTGCGATCATTCTCCAAATACCACAAAGTCCATGTGTTCTCTAATGGATGCTTAAACGGCATTTCGACCATCTGTTTGCCTGTCTTGCAAATGTCGCCATCTGAATAGGACTTTAGCTCCCGGCTGGAGCTGGAACGCGAATCAGTCTGCTGTTCGGAATCACTGTCCAACATTGTGAAACTATTCTGTTTGGCCAAGAGCATTGATACGAATTTTAATTTTTAAAACGTCTTAGGGATCTATAAAGTGGATTCTACAGTCCACTTTACGATTATTTCAATTTCAGCTCACTTTAAAATACTTTTACACGACACGATATAGGAAATATGTGAGTTTACATAAACAAATCTAACAGTACTGAGCACCGGCTGATAGCTAATGCATAGCACAGTTGTTTCTCCACCGATCATTAGGAAAATATCAGATTAAAGAGCTGATATATTATAAAATGCATAGACTAAAAATCAATTCTGTAACTTTAAATTTGCGCTTGCAATATGCTTTTTTTATCTTTGATCTGGCAACACTGTTATCGCAACTGCATCTGCAATCCCAATGGTAAACGATCTCAATTTCAATTTTCTTTTAACACATTAAAATACGCAAAATATGCGTTAAAATTTTATTGCCATGCATTATTGAGGCCAATGGATTGGATTCGATTGGAGTTGGGCCATCAATTGGAACAGCGATATAAATAGTATAGGGTCGGTTCACAGGCTCACTCAGCTGTGGTTTCCGTAACACATTTGCAGCCATTGTTGGATCATGGTCAACGGCCTGGCATGTGCTGGAGCTCAGACTCGGAGTCGGACAATGCAGGAGAAGGTTTACGATTCCTGCCACTCATCGACAGGATGCGGGATGCGAACGCATCATTTGCGTTCGCCTTGCATTGATTTACTCGAGTTGCTCTCGTTATTGTTGCTGCTGTTGTTTGCGAGAAAGACAGACAGACCGACAGATGGACAGACAGATGGACGGACAGTCAACCACATTGAAGAGAAATGACTCTATCTGAGCGGAGTTCGCGTGATATGAAGAAATACTTGAACGAGTTTCGCTTCTGCAACAATGAGCAAATCCTGTAGGATAATACCATTAAGTAAAGTGCAGTAAATACTTGCCACAATACAAAAAAAAAACAGAGTTCAGCTTAATTTAAGTGCTACCTACTTTAAAGAGAGAGAGACAGAGCCTGTGGCAATGTGGCAACAATTGGCAACAGTCAATTGTCAGTTTGTTGCATTATTATCAGCGCTTTACGGCTCATTTGCGTTTTAAACATGTGTAAACAAGTTAAGACGCCATCGAAATCACACTCCGTTCCGTTCCATTCCATCCCGTCCTGACTCCAGCCTCGTATCAACCATATTTCATATCATGGCCAGGATACGATCTGACACGTTGCTGGCTCGCGAAACTGACAGTCGCAACGTCAACTCATCGTTTTTAACACTTCGCACAGTGATTTATGAAAATTTCAAAATGCCAGTCGAGTGTCCCAAACACACACACACACACCTATTTAATATGCTTAAATTGCGAATACATGCTCGCACACACATTCTCATATTGTGAACAAAATATAAAGCATACTTTGCAGCGCTCGTTTAAAATATGGCTTTATAGCCTTATTAAGCGCTCATTACTCACGCCGCCTGGTTAACACTATATGTATGCAACTGGCAGTCCACATACCAACCCACACACGCACACACACACACATTTATTTATAGGCTAGTTATTTTTGGTATGAAGAAACCTGCCGCCCGTGGTGCACGTTGTCAGTTGTCTGTGGTCAGCTATGGGGAGCCCAATGACAGTGCATGAAAACGGTCAGAACGAGGCCACATTATTGTGGCCAAAAGTGCAAAACTGACTGTAAATGAAAATCAAAGACAGAGAGAACAAAGCGAGTGAAACAGAGACAGAGCATGTAGCCAATAAATCAAAAGCGCATCCAAAGATTTTTAACTTAATTTAATCAATACTATTAAATTAACTCAATTGAATATTTATTTAAAACTCGTTTTTATTTTTTGCAAATATCTGTGCAAATTTGCAGTGAAAAATGCATGAAATAATAGCATTAAAACTAATAGGTTGAATAAACAATCTAATTATGTGTCGCAATAAAATGACCTCAAGCTGCCTATTATTATCAATAATTCCCAATATGATACTATACGTTCTCTCTAATTTTCATTGCTCTATACAAAATTAAAAGGTCTTTAAATATTTGTTAAAATTGTTCGCTCAGGTGGCACGTTTCTGTTGTGTTTTGTGTTCTGTGTCTTTCGATCCCTCGGGAAAGCCATTGAATTGGAATTCGCAGTCGCGTTTTGTGTATTTATTTATTGCAGCATTTGCATTGTTGTGCACACCAAGCAGCAGACAAAATAACACAACAACTAACACATCCACACACACACACACACACACACAAACAATATATACACATAGACAGAGAGCACAATAAATTTAAAATCTAATTACGCGCACCATTTAATATCGAAACGAAACGCTGGCGGAAGCGGATGTGGATATCGGAATGGGAAGTGGCAAGTGCTGGATGTGGATATGGATGTGGATGTGGTAGTCGAGCCAAACCGAACGTGAGCAAATAACTGTAACTTCAAAATGGGCTAAAAAGAATTACCACAAACATACAAATAGATGAGCCGCGTCCAAAAATTTTCTGAAAGCAGCCGCATACGAAAAATGTAATTACAAATTTGATAAGCTAGAACAATGCCAAAAGAACGAACCGGAAGTGGAAGTGGCAGAAGAAGAAGAAAAAGCACTATTTATAAGAAGAATAAGGAGAAGAAGAAGAAGTAGCAGCAAAAGAAACCACAACAGGAATAGTGATTCTTAGCTGGACTTGAAAAATTTACTAACAAATTTCATAAAATTGCTTGTGGTTGAGCTTTTGACTTGTGGCTTGAAAAAACGGAAGGGGAGGGCGGGGATATCAGGGAATAAGCCCAGAACATTTGTTCAGCTCTGTCGAATAAACAACACTTTGTGCTTGTAATTTACACTGAATGGGGGGCAACCCTGGCCAAGAGAAACCACAACCCAAATGGTCAACATTGCTCAACTTGTGAAAAATACATTATGGTATAAGTATTTAATTGCACACCATTTTTGAGGGTGTATATATGTGTGTGAGTGTAAATGTAAGTGTGTGTGTGTGATTCTCTCTCTTACAGAAATTTAAATAATACGCAGAAGGAGTTTCATACATGATTTTGGGCTTGCTTTAAGCTTAACTGAGACAAAAGGCAATTGTGGATGGGAAGGGAAAGGGAGGGAATAGGGGCCAGGGAACAGCTGACCAAACAAAACGCAATTAAAACTAATAATTAATACGGCTATAGGCGAAACGCTTTCCAGCCGGACATTTGTCAGCGGACGACGCCCAGTGACCTTCCGGACTGCTTATAATAAAATTATGCTTCATTTATATGCAGGTTGCGTCATTTGACTGATGCCTTCTAATGACTTCCTAACAATTTTTAATATCTATGCAAATGAACGTAAATTGCTGGACTGTTTCACGCCCTGGCGAGACCACTGCCACTCCCATACCCCCTGATCCCTATCCAAATCATGTGGCATGGGGCCCCTCGCGCTTTAGCTCAACTTTGGTTAACCGTTTAGCCAACGCTAACCACCACCAACAACAGCAACAACAGGAACAACTGGCCAGAAGTTGGGACAGCCAACTACAAACAGCTCTCAGGCGTTTAATTAAATGACATTATGGCCATTTCGCTGTCGACCAACGAGCGCTGAGCGCTGAGCGTTGAGCGCTGAAGTAGGCAGTGAAAAATGTTGCAAGTTTGCCACTAGAGTCCCCAATGGACTCCGCCGAAAAAAAGAAAATGTACAGTGGGAGCCGTATTTCAATTTATGTTGCCATCGCGTCAGTAAGTACAAGTATCTTGGGTCATAATCATGTTTATAGGAAAACATTCTGAAAAGTTGCCCACGCTTAGCACCTCGCTCAATGCGGAAAATCCTCGGCACTCGCATAAAAACAAAAGTGTGTTCTGAATATGCTCGGCACTTCAATGGTGTGAATAATTCTCAGAGAACTTTCTTTTATGCGTTTTGTTGCTAGTTTGGTTTCACATTGCCCAGCTTCTGGTTGTCAGTGTATAATGGGTATTAAGGGGACCGTCAGTGGTTGTGTGAGGTATGGGTTTAAGGCCGTCCGAAAAGCGACTTGTTAATGTTCATAGTTAATCTTTGAGACAAAATGTAAATAGGGCTGCTTAAGTCGAGGTTGGCTAACCAGTTGAAAATGTTGGCAAACAAAAACTCTCTATAAATTTAAAGTCTTCAAAATAATTGACATTTAAGGTTTAGTTTTTTAGATGAGTAGCAGTGGGACAAAAGAGTGATATGTTTTTGTTTTAGTTTTCGAAATTAATAAAAAGTTACATACCCAAATTTACTGAAACAGATACGTTTCTATAACAAGCAAATTCAACTGATATTTCATTCTGCAATAACAAGCATAAATAATGAATTTCACAGCATAAATAATACTTGCATAGGCTCATTTTTAACTTCTGTTTAAGTTATTTATTTTCTTCTGCAATTAGAATTGCTTTAGAATTGCACATAACTACCGCTTTCTCATGTAGATCTGTTCCGCTTTTTCATGTTCACCAGCTCCCTGGGCTCAGTTCTTTGGGGGTAGTCGTATTTGCATTGCAAATAATCAGAATTTTATGTTCTTAATGCTGGCAAACAGGCCAGCGGGCAAGACAAATTAAATCATTAGTTATGCGTTGCGCAAAATTAATGCGCTTGTAAGATTTGGATAAGGAAGAGAAAAACTTTTAATTGCACTCCAGACATATTTATATGTATGTGTGTATATATATTCCCTAGGGAATCCCTAATGAATTTTCGGCAGAGTTCCCTAGGAAATTCCTCAGGTATTCCTGCTGGATTTTCCCTAGCAAATTCCCTAGGAGTCCTGCTGGATTTTTCATAGGGAGTCCTGCTGGATTTTCTCTGGTCAATTCCCTGGGGAATATTGCTAGAGTTTTCCCTAGGGAATTCCCTAGGAAGTCCTGCTAGAGTTTTGCATAGGGAATTCCCTAGGGAGTCCTGCTGTCGTTTTCACTAGGAGAATCCCCTAGGTAGTCCTTCTGGAGCTTTCCCCAGGGAATTCTCTAAGGAGCCCTGCTGGAGTTTTCCCTATGAAATTCCTTAGGGAGTCCTGCTGGAGTTTTCCCTAGGGAATTTCTTAGCTAATTCTCTATGAAAAATCCCACAAAACTCCCTATTTACTTCCGTAGGGAAAATTCGTCAAAATATTAATCAACGCTTGCTAAGCCGGGCAATACTTACATTGTAGATATATGTATATGTCTTTATGTTACAAAAGTATTCGTTGTCCTAAGCGATGGAGTTTGCTTCTATTGGAATTGCATTGCCGATTGACTTGGCGGAGTTTCAAACAAGTTGCCGGCTGAATTAGGAAACTTTTTGCATTTGCAACAAGCGGGCAACTTTAAAATGAAATCAGGGCTAACAAGCTGAAACTTAAATTGCTACAAAACTCAGAAGCATCAGCTTCGGAAATCGCCTGATGACCGTCTGTTGCCAGATGACGCCTTTACTCCGATTCACTTCGAAATTGGCTTTAGCTATACGTAAATTGGTAACGGTAATGGTTAATGACAACTAAACTTACACCAAACGGAATGTGTCAATTCACATGCTTGTCATGCATTTAAATATATTATTTTTACTATTTTTATTGGCCCAAAGCGCCAGCTGTTGTCGAACACAAAATGGACAAACAAATAATGGATGTACTCATAGTTGCAAACGCATCAAAACTGCAATTAATCGCCACATTCCGATAAACGAATTCAACATCAAAACGTCACAAAAATACTTGCATTTATTTTTAAATATTATTAAATGGAAAACTGTGAAATGTATGTGAGTATTGGTAATTTAATATAAATATTTGGTGAATTTAAGTGGAATATGTTGATCGGAATGGAATATTCAATAGTTGTAAAATATAAAATGGACAAAAGGACCATCGTCTGTGCATCTGCCAGATTAAAATGCTCATTTATGCATATTTATTTAAATGAAAATGCTCTTAATTTAACTTCTGCTGCTTTATTTAAATAGTAATTAATAATTTAAGTGCTGTGCGGCATATTTAATATGCAAGTTGCATTCATTGTAATCTTAGTGAATGCAGGAAATTATAATATTTATTTAATGACTGCTATAAACTTTCCACAATAATTACCATTTGCCACGTTGCCCATATACACATTCATTTTATATATATTTTTATAGCACAAACACAAGCATACAGATGTGCCAGTTTGTGGCTTAAAACTTCAAATACAAACAACATTTTTGGTTCAACATAAGCGGCTTACAATGGTAACAACCTCATACATCTGAAGCTAGAAGTTACACACTCTCACACACATTCGCACACACACTCTCATACACTACCAGCAGAGTTATTTTCACCCTGTTTACTCTTTTTACCTATTTGCAGTTTGGTTACCTGCAGTTTGACATCAATGCTTAAATTGGCAGAAGGTGTATAATAAAGTTCTGTTACATACCTT
The DNA here is from genome assembly GCA_037043435.1 of Drosophila suboccidentalis. Classification (NCBI taxonomy): domain Eukaryota; kingdom Metazoa; phylum Arthropoda; class Insecta; order Diptera; family Drosophilidae; genus Drosophila; species Drosophila suboccidentalis. Next base: position 896,402 of record JBAMBK010000397.1, on the reverse strand, counting down.
ATTCCAGTAAAAATCAATATAAATATCAGCAAAAACATTATTATATTTGATTCACTAAATTCTTTTTCTTAGAATAATAAATTAAATGGATTTAGTATTTCTATTTTTATTTGTCTATTCACTAGTTGATTTCAATTATCTGATTTTATTTAAAGAGGTGTTCAAATATAACTGACGTTTCTATAAATGTACTCTCAAAATTGATTCCATTTCATTTTAAATTGCCAATTTAATAGTTAAGTCAAAAATAATTGCTTAAATATTTAATTCCAATAAAAAGAAAAGCAAATACAAATTCGAAAAGGTGACTCAATGAGAAAGCTGCCTTGTTATTCTAATGGAATTGTCGATTCGTCTGTTAATTATTCATGTAAAGCGGATTATAAATATGATTCCATAAATTTTTATCACCAGCTTTAAGTCAATTGATTTGGACAGTGCTGTTTGGTATGTACTTCCGAGTAATTTTAAGTTTGTTATTTTTCGGTAATTTTCTAGTTTAAGCTTCGTTGCCACAAATCAAATGGTGGAACGCCTGCACAAGGTCGCCCTGCGGCATTCTTAGCACTGACAACTTGGCACTTTTAAATAAATTTTCGATTATCGCGGCCATTAAGGCAATAAAAATGTAATAAATTTTCAATCTGCGGCACTCGCAGCGCCATCGCCCGTAAGTTTAGCTCTCATATCACTGCAGGCAGCCCGATAAGATTTATCAAATTTACTAAATCGTCGATAATGTGGAATGGACAGACAGACAGCTAGCTCACAGTCTCAGTCCAGATCTCTATTACAACGATTGACAATGAAACTTTAAATTTGGTAGCCAGGGGCATTCAGTTTAGTTCAGTTAACTTGCCAACAATAATAACAGCACAACACGCATACGCCTAGTAGGACGGCCGGACAAACAGACAGAAACTGCCTGGGCGGCAGCTCGTTTTGATTACAACCGTTTCCAGTTGCTTTGGTTGTTGCCATTGAGTGTTGCCTTTCTGTGTGTGTGTTTGTGTGTTTGAGAGGCAGCAACTTCGATTTCAATTTTCATACTCGATTACCTTTCGCTGGCCTATTGCTGGGCTCTGGTTGCTGTTTTCCATTTTTGATTCTGATTCTGTTACTGCGGGCATTCGAATTCTTTTTCCGCGCCAAACTTTTTGCTCTGGGAAACGCAAACATTTTATTAAAAAACTTTTGTTTTACTTGGCGGCAAGTGAGAGAGAGAGAGAGCGAGAGAGAACGAGAGCCAGTGAGTGAGAGTGGTGGTAGAGCAATTGAGTCCTGGGCCTTCAGCCCTGTGGCGAAAGTTTACACATAGAAATATGATTTTACATTTGCTTTTAATTTTAACTCTTGCAATCACTTTTTGGGCTGGCCTACCTTGTCGAGCTGCGGTCATGGCCCACAGAACACAGAACTCTGAACACGCTGTGCGTTCTCTCTCTCTCTCTCCCTCCCGTTCCCGTTCCCTTTCCCTTTTTGCGAAAACATAATAATAAAAAAATAACTTTATTTTTCTTTGCTCCCAAACAATAACCATAAATGTCGGTGCGCATAAGATGCCAGACCCGTAATTGATTGTTGCACGCGGCCTCAAAAAAGAATTTAATAAAAAGTTGAGAAAGTTACACGCGGTGCGAAAAATATTTATGTGCACTTGCCTTTCGCTCACAATCAAATGAGAAATGCTAAAGAGATGTTAGAGAGAGCGCTGAAATGTTATGGTATGCCAGAGAGATTGCTGCTATCTCTAGATTTTACTATATGCAAAGGATAAAGTGGGAAAGAACTGGAGAAAACACTTGGAAATTTTTAATTTTTTTTTTCAAGTTGCAATGCAATAATGTTGGAAAAAAATTTAAATTTTAGTAGGAACACTATCAAAAACAGGGCAAAGGAGATGTTGGAAGGATTTCTTAATTTTAAATGAGATTCTTAAAAAACTCGCAGCATTTATGTTAAGTAAAATGAAAGCAAAAAGTTATTTAAATCTTTAGGGACTCCAATAATGAAGAAACATAAAGAAAATATAAGAGACTGGCAAACCATTTGGGCTTAGAATTTTCTCAGCAATAAGCGAGAAATGTTGAAGTAATTGGGCCAAATCTTGATCAATTCGTTAAGGGATTACTCTGTTCTTTATTTCGGTAAACATTGTCAGGGCTAATGGGCTCTTAATTGCTCACTTATGTAGGTGTGCGGTGAACAATAATCCTTTATGACACACCCATGTGCATGAGTGTACAAGTAAGCCAAGAATTAATGAAGCTCTTGAACGCACTTTAAACTGCTGCAAAGATTAATCATTCACATCAATCTTTGCCGTCGTCGAGAGCATCCTTCAGTGCGTTAATTATATGTGTGTATGTATGTAAGTGAGATGGGGTTTTTAAGAGTATGAAGAATGGAGAGATTTGGATTGGGAGTCGTCATGTAATTTGATTTGAATGAGTTTCATGTGGGCGGGCGTAATCTAAGAACCAGTAAAGACAACAACAACATCGCAATTGCTGTTAAGCCAACTTAATAAAAACTTGAAGTTTATTCCTAAAAACTTTCGAGACAAGTTTTTGCATGTTAACTCCATGCAAAAAAGCAACAACAACAACAAACTATGTCGAAAGAGACGTCAAGTTTTTCTTTGTATGTTGCCATTGCACTTGAAACAAAATATAAAGTGGGTGGTTAGTTGTTTGGATATAACTTTTAATTAAATAATTAACATGCATTTTATTTGCATTTTTATCGGCGACTTGTTGGCAAATATTTCCAGAGTTGTTACTAAATAAATGCCTGCTTACAGTTAAGGTGTGTGACCAGCTGTGTTTGCAATCAAACTCAAGATGTTATTTCGTGTTTATAACTTAATATGGATTTACTTTGTGAGCTTCAAAGAACAGGAATCTTATTCAAATTTTATCTGCATCAATTAAAACATACAAATCATTTTTAATTTAAATACTTTTACAGTCAATTAAAGATAATTAAGAGTACTTTTCGCTGTTATATTATGTGCTTAAATTAATATGACTTTAAAATTAGTTAAAATTAATGTATTAAAGCCGGTAGCAATAGGCATGTTAATGCTCGTATTTGGTTAGACATTAGTGGCGGCATCATCATTTAACACCATCCACATTGCATCCTGTCCAATCTCATCAGCAGCAGGACAATGCGACGAATGATGATGGTGGTGCGGCATTCGCTTGTTGTCGTTGTATTTACAGCACGGTGATATGCGTAATAATGCAATAAATACAAATTAAACACGCTTGAGTGCAATTATGCAAATTAATGTAGTTTATAGTGCGCGATTCTCACACACACACACACATGCAAATATATAGCTATAGCTACAGACACCTAATACACTGACACATGTGAATGTCAGATTGTGCTCATGTCGGATTACAAAACGATTTCAGGCACTAATCTCTTATAATGAACACAAATATGTAGAACACGGCGATAATCGCTCATGTAGTACAATCCACAATAAAGTGCTTACGTAACAGCGAACAGCTATCCACGGCGTATACTTGATGTCGTACCATTTTGACCGTCCTGTCACAATATATTAAGCATTTATCTATAAGCATTTTCGATTTAGCTACTGTCTACATACATAGCTGCATAGCGAATCAACGACATTGACTAAAGAAATAAAAGTTCTCTCTCTCTCTCTCTTTTATTCTTTTATACTTATTGTTCGTGTTTCGTGTCAACATCAGCTGTTGTTCCTTATAGTTAGTTGCCAGCCAATGTCCTGTGCCAAGGCGATTTCTTCTTAAATTTTCTATAATTGCTTGTGATTTGTTAGCCGAAAACGTGCCGGGCAACTGCAATTTGTTCAGCTGCCATATAGATTATAGACACACACACACGGACACACAGATATTTTTGCTATATATTTTTATTTGCCTCACGCTTTCAATAATTGCCGGCATTACACGTGGCCCCAATAAATTAGTGGCTCCGGCTTAAGTGTAAAACAAATAAACAGCAAACTTATCGACGTTGTTGCCATAAACAGTCTCTGCTTCCCATTTCCAATCTATAACTGCGATGTCTGTGTGGCTGTGTGTATTGGTTTTCTATGTGCCTACTTGGGTTTTGTTGTATTGCCTTATTCATCATACGCAGTGTGAAACGCGCTCGTAACTTGTATTTGCATGTGGTTGAGGTTGAGGCAGCTGCAACGTGACAATGTTGCAACAAAGTGCATCCAGTGTGGCTTACAGCTAAAAATGATCCAATGACAAAATGTCAATATACATCATGGCCACTTCTCATGTGTCCTCTATGCGCATTTATAATTTTTGGTTCCCGCAACGGAAATGGCCACACTGGAAATGGTCAAAATGTTGCAGCGGATATTGCAACCATATACATATGTGCAACGTCGAATAATTAAAGCCCTGTCCAAAATATATTCTGCGAGTGCAGCTGAAGAAATGTCCTTATGCTAACAGTGAGAAATGGCCAGCGGATATTGTGATAGCTTTTGGGCATTTCATTATTTATTTATTTATACAGAGAGCTTATAATTAAGCGACTGCGATGGTGTTATACGCTTTGTCTACTTGTTTGATTGTGTGTGTGCGTGTGTGTGTGTCCCCATCATTTTCATCTCTTCTACTAAATAGAGAGCAAGAACAGTGAGAGAGCACGCCAATAGCAAAGCAGTTGCGAGCTTTCAATTGGTAGAGCGGAGAGTACGCAGAGAGTACGAGAGTACTAAGAGAGTGATCAAGTGAGAGAGTAGACAGTAATGTTCATGCTGCACTCGTTGAACTGCACGATTGCAAGCAGAGAAAGCAAGAGCGGCAAAAGGAGAGAGCTGCAATGTTTAACGGCAGTGCTCAGTATGAGTAAGGGAGTAAGGGAGTAAGGCAGCTGTTGTGAATTGAAGGCGACAATAAATCAGGGACTGAAACTGTTATGAGGAATAAAAATAAAAATTACTTTTAATAATTACTTAAAGACTTTTATTTTATAAATCATACTTAATAATTAAAAATAACAGTTATAAATAATTATTAAAATTGATTTTTATTATATAAATCAACAATAATGACTCAATTTGATAAATTAGGTTATCATCTTCCTGATAACCAAATTTACATATGTTGAAAATTTGGAAGGTTTATCTTGAGTATTAACAAAGATATTCTAAAAAGACTTTTAAAAACACTCAAATTATAAAAGTCATTAAAGACTTATATGTTTTCGATTAAAAAATAAAAGTTATTTGGGATTTTTATTTTTTTAATCTCAAATATAAGTTTATTGGCTGTTTGCAGAGATACTGTTTTTATAAACAATTTGATGTATTTTAAACAAAAATCGCATTACTCCTTATATGTGATTTATTGAGTTGAAATTTTGATCGATAACAGTTATTTTCAGTCCCTGCAATAAATATAAATTGAGTTATCCTCAGACAGTGTAAATCAGTTGCGTTCGCAAAGTGACGCTGTTAAGAGCGGAAGCTGCTTGTGAAGGATCATTATATACATAAATTTATAGTTGTACCAATTTAATTATCTATCTATAATATTAATTGCAGCTTTATAGTATACAACGGTGGCCAAAAGTATTTTGACATTAAAAAAATAAGATTGTTATGGCGATTTCTTATGGCTTATTGAGTTTATAAATTTAAACGACTTTTAATTTTATAAGTAATATATTTAACTTCTTAAAATGCAAAAAGTTATAATTTTTAGTATTACAGTTTCGAAAAAAAAGTTATGTTTTCATAATTGTTAGTGGACAAAAGTATTTTGACAATTCAATATTGCTTAACAAAATGAGAGAAAAAGTTATTATTGGTGATAGTAACAAAAATATTAATAAAAAGTAAACCCTCCTTTGACATCAATAACCTTTTGTAAGCGTCTAGGAATTGATTTTATCAAATTTTGTAATGTTTCCAATGAAAAATCCTGCCAAAGTCCTTGAACTTCAGCAATTGTCTCCTCGCGCGTTCGCGATAAGTCTGAGCTGCGTTTTCTTTTTATATAAGCCCACACATTCTCTATTACATTGAGATCGGGGCTTTGAGGCGGCCAATCTAATGTATTGACTTCCACATCTCTCAAAAATGTACTTATCATTTGGGCCTTGTGGCATGGAGCGTTATCCTGCTGCAGTATAAATGATTGTCCAATGAGTCGATCACCGGAAGTGAATGCGTGGTCATTCAGGACACGTAAATATTTGTCCTTGTTCATTGCTCCATCAATTGGTATCAAATCACCCACGCCATTGAAGCACACGCAACCCCAGAACATTACCGATCCTCCACCATGTGGTACCCGTTCGCGCACAGGTTTAAGTTTTTTGCGGGGATTCCTTGGCAACCTGCAATAAATCTTTTTCTTCGATCCATGATATTCAAAAGTGCTTTCATCTGTCCATAACACTTGTTCCCAAAACGATTGCGGCTTGTTTACGTAGGTTTTGGCGAATGTTAACCTTTTTAGCTTATTTTTTGTTGTAATCGAAGGTATTGGACGAGCTGTATAAGTAGAATAATCGGCCTCCTTTAGCCGTCTTTCGACAGTTTTTCTACTTATTGATATTTCATGGTGCTCTTTGAGATCAATCGACACCGCTTTTGGTGTAATCAGCACATCTTCTTTAAATTTTCTCAGTATTATACGGTCTTCTATAGGATTTGTTTTGCGTGGTCTTCCCGATCTGGCTTTATTTTTAAGTGAATCATTCTTCTTTTTTTTGTTTATTTGATAGTAAATTGTTTGTTTAGGTACTTTGTATAATTTGCTAAGGTATTCTACACAAATACCTGCATTATACTTGGTGACCATTTCATTTCTAATAAGTTCACTTATTTCACGTGTTTTCCCCATAATTTAACAAAATATGCTATCAAACAGTGATTATTATTAATAAAGATATGAAAAGTCACTTAAAAAATGAGAACACGTGTTTTGTACCGCGAGCAAATCAACGAAAATGAATATGAAAAGCAATGTCAAAATATTTTTGTCCAGCCAAAAAATCATAACCTGCCACGCAGATAATCATAGAAAAGAAATGTGTTACGTTATTAGTGCAATCTTTTGCTCTCTTAAAGCTCTTAATATTGTCTCTCTCTTAAAAATTGAATGGATGCCGTTACTTCTCTCAGTTTGCAGAAAAATTCGATTTTCGATATTGCAATGCGTTGTCAAAATACTTTTGGCCACCGTTGTATAACAAAATGTCTGCTTATATCAAAGTTTATATGGACACACAAATCTTATTGACGAATCCTCATTAACTTCCAACCAACAATAATCGTAGGATAATTCTCAATTTGTTGTGGCATTATTTCTTATCGGTAGTGTTTGCTTTTATCGATTGCAATTCAAATAAAATTGATATTATGATTAACTTGAGTGGAAATTGCACATCGATAGATATTCCGCTCGGCACTTTGCAAAATCACTTGGATATATCTTAATGGAGGTGGTGGGTTAATAGAGCATTAAGTCATCAAACTATTTAACTACTGCGGCAACACTCAACTCACATTGATGCAAAAAGCCAACTCCAACTCCGTTTCCGCACAATTCGCACACACACAGCTTCCCATCGACACCAACGTCCCCGCTCAACATTTTAACAGCTGTCAGTTTTATGGTGCGTGACTTTTACGACAGCTGGTTGGGGGCTGGGGGTAGAGTATGCTGGTTGTCGGTGCGGGGAGCCCGAGGCGATTTTCGGAAATCGCTTTTAATTGCCAAATAAAACCAAATAACAGCGACAACAACATTCACAGCAATCAGCGCCAAAATGTGAGCTTTATAGGAATACATAGTTTTGTTTTTGAAAAGTTATTACCGCTTGCTAGTCTCAAAGATACTCTATCATACACACTATTGCCAGTTGACAATACTCTCATAGTATACTATAGTCTTGCTAGACCTTTGAGCATTTGAAATGATTACAGGGTAACGACAACAATTACTATTTGGCCATGTTATTGACGTTGGCACGTAAATACTTATTTGAGCACTGCATTTTATTACTTTTCGAAACACACACATACAACCTCACACTCACACTCACACCTACACCCACACATACGCATAAATAATAAGCATGCACAACAAAGTGAATTGATTGGTTTTGTTTTTGTTGTTTTTCTTAAATTAAATGCGAATGATTTAAAAAAAATTTCCAATTCCAATAAGTTCTTTTGCAAAGTTCTTTAAATGCATTTATTTTGCAATCAGGCGACGACAGCTTTCCACCTCCACCGCCACTTTCCCCCGCGCCCTCCAGTCAACTCCTTCCAGCGGAGATCCTTGAGAGAATTATAAAAGTTTCGTGGCGTTTTCAACGACACGACAAAACAGAAGCAGATAAATACCTTCAGGAATTTTTAAGGATATGTTGGCTGTTTTTAAAGCTTGCCAACTCGAACGGAGTGGTTAAGAGTACCTATTGGATTTTCAGTTTTATCAGAGATTTCCTAGCAAGATCTATGAATATTTAATCATGGCTGCTGATTAACTTGAGCTCAGTAACTCATTTTGCCACTGCAATTCATTTTGCCCAAGCAATTGCTATAGACATGCCACGTGCTACATGCTGCACTCACGCCCCTGCCACGCCCCAGTTTATGGAACATTATTACATCCATTGCTTTTCCAACACATTTGCCTTGGGTCAGAAAAAGGAGAAGCTGCATACATGGAATTTCATAAGCAACTTTGGTAGGCACAATAACACCACGACAAAGAAGCTCCGTTTGCAAATGATCGACTAGAATATACCCTATACTAAGTGTATGAATAATGAACTTTCAATAAATTGCAAAACTTTTCTGTTGATTTGATCATAACAAGTTTTATAAATACTTTGTGGAAAAATAAGGGAATACCCTGCAATTAAATGTCAACAAAATTCGATTTTACCAATTTTCAAAAATAATTACAATCATTATAATTTAGTATTATTACAACTTGCTTATACCCGTTTCATTTCTTTTCTTGGTTACAGGGTATAAAAAGCAATTGCGCCAGCACTAAATTTTCAAGTGACAAACTAATGGTCTAAGAAATACTTTATTTCGAAAAATTTTAAACAATATAAAATCCATATAAATCCAATTCCAGCAACTCAATACAATAAAATATCCATTGTGTGTATCGTCTCAGCTGTGAATATGATTGTATTTGTGCTCGTATCTCAATATGCAGTTGGATAGTGTGTATCTGTGTGAGTGTTTGTGTCTGTGTCTGTGTTTGTGTGTGTGTGTGTGCGTGCATCATTCATCCGGCGGCCATATTGAGGCAACATATCCGGCGACAGGATGCCAAGACAAGAAAATTTCATGCTATGCTTTGTACGTTTCCGTTTGTCCCGCCCCCTTTTGTCCACCTCTTTCCCCCTCTCTCTCCCTCTCTCTCTGCGCTGCCCTCGATCTGTCTGTCGGCTCGTCTTCCCCTTTTTGCCCTTGCTTGTTGTTGTTGTTGTTGCCGACTGTGCTTATATTTTATTTTATGCCAACAGCACTGTTTAATTACACACAAGAGACAACACACACACATACACACAGACATCGGGAACTTTGCTTTTGCGCGTGTGTGTGTGTGTGTGTGGCCCCTATATCTTTTGTGTGTGTGTGTGTGTGTGTGTGTGTGTGTGTGTGTGTGTGTGTGTGTATCAGGTAATGGCTGCCTTGCTCACATGCAATTTATATTATATATATTTTCTGCTGCTCGGCTGCCCCTTATGCCGTTCTTGCTGTCGCATCAACTAACCCCAACTCTGGTCTGCAACTGGTTCTGTTTGTAACCCCCCTCTCTGTCTCTCTCTCTCTCTCTTCCTCTCTTTCTCCCATTCGTTGCCTTTGCCCCGCAACAGTGCAATTAAGTTCAAGTGCAAAACAAAAGGCATGTTGTTTGATATCAGCCAAGCTGACTCGCTCTCTTACATTTCTGCCAACTCGGTTGTTGTTTTATGTGAAACATTTTTACAACATTACAGCGACAACAACAACAACAACAACGACAACATGATAAATGACACAGTACAACAACAACAATTAATTGTAATATATGTTATAATAACTGATTAAAGATTCTTGACATATGGACGAGATAATGGCCTTGCTTGGATTCTCATGAATCAAATCCTGCACTCTGGATTAAACGATTGAGGTAAAGCAATATATTTAGAGTTCAAGAGGTCGTCAACCTTTGGTAGATGAAAAATTAACAGCTATTTTTAGAACTGCTTCAAGCATCATCATCATCATCTTGTACCTTTTCTTCATTAAGCCATTTCGACCTTTGACATTTGCAAGCAATTTGACTTATGACAAGCGAAGAAATGATTGAAAACTTTTGAGCCATATTAAAGGCAGGTAGTCATTTAGGTTGGGGAATGTGTCCCAAAGTCCTGACCATAAAATAAATTGAACATAATTAAATTTGGCTGCGTACCGCAAAAGTTTTATGCTTTTAATTAAACAAACAAAAAAGCAGCAAGAACAACGGCAAGGAATCAAAGGGAAGGCTTCATAAGGACCTTCAATTCATCTACTGTTCTCCCGCTCTCTTTCCCACTCTCCCTTTTTCTCGCTCTCTCTCTCTCTCTCATTCTTTTTCGATTGCTGGCAAGGATTCAACATAAATCATGAACGAAGAGTAAAAATTTTCAAAAATATTTTTTGCAGCATTAAGTTTAACATTGTCGTTGTTGTTGTTTTTGTCGTTGTTGCTGCATTTTTTGTTGCTGTCGTCATTGCGGTAATTAATCAAAGTAGCAACAACAAAGACCTAGGCGATGGCATTATCAATTACAAAATATTTATGATAAATTGCACGGTATGAACGCGATTTCAGCAGACTTTCTTCAATAAAATTTATGATGAAATTGTTATAAACGGGAATATTAATTAAATGCGTTTCAATGACAGGCCACAAAAAATACCAAAAGCTATTAATGTTCGCAAATTATAATGATGTCGATCATTAATGCGCAATTCAATTCAAGTTTGGTCAGATCATTAAAGACAAAATTAAATTGTAATGGATTATTAACAAACTTGAAATAACTAACAGCTTTATAGCTTGAGGATTAAGTATCTGCATTTAAACTTTTGTGAAGTTTAAAGATTTTTAAAACTTAATCACTACTTTAAAGTCAATTGAAAAACATTTACGCTAAACTTAGTACCCAATTCCATGAACTTACATTCATACAGCTTAAAGCCTGATTAATTGTAATAAGCGTATAAATTTAAAATCACTTTAAGCTTAAAACGCAATAAGTGAATTTATAGGATGTTTATTGCTTAACAATTCTACCAAAAGAAAACAATAGAATAATAAATTTTAATTGCAACCTTTAGCTAACTCGTTTACAGCTCCTACAAAAAATTCCTCTTTCACCAATGCAAATTTATTACGCTGCCAAGGAATTAAATAAACCTCCCCGTCCCCGTCCCCGTATACATTGACAAACCAAAGAAAGGAGCATAAAGAGTATGGCAAGAGAAGAAAGGAGTATTAAAAAGGACTTTAAGTGCAAATTACGCGACACCTTTTGCCGACTGTGGAGTAAAAGTTAAGCAAGTTATTTACAATTGTTGGCATTCTTATGCTTAATTTTTATGCGACTGGCTATAAAAGATAGCAACTTATTTTATGGCGCTATTTATTTTTCTGATTACAGTTTTTACGAGGCGACGGCAATGGCGACAAAGGAGAAATGAGCCCAAAAATATACATGCATATATATTTATCGAAGCATACCTGGAGAAGATCCCCCGAAAAAAATCCCAAACTCCCAAACTCTCGACTCTCTAACTCAATATTCAAAGCCACAGCACGAAAGCGAAGGAGTGGGAGGTGGTCAGGGGGTAGGTAGGGTGTAGGGTGACCAGCGAAAAGCAATAAAAATGCATTTTTATGAGCAAAACTACTAACAAGCATAAATCTCTATCGAAAGCTGCTTTGCAATGCGAATGCGAAGCCAGAAGGCAGAAGGCATCGTAGTATATTCCACCTGAATGCGAATCTGTACTCCCTCCCTCCCTCTCTCTCTTTCTCTTACTCTACATGTGTATGTGTGTGTGTAGATAGAAGATAATGTGGTGACTTCACTAAGACTTTGACTGCGCTGCTGGCGGGCAAGCACGAGCAGAAGAAGAACAATAACAAATGCATGGAAAAAACAAATTACAATTCGTTTCCTCCATGTGCAGCACACAGTGCACAGTGCCACGGAATGTAGTAGGAGCAGGATCTTTAAAATAATCCCATTTGTAAAAATTGATTGCAGTCAGACGATAAAAAAAAGAAGTAAGAGAGCGAAAGAAAGCGTTGCAACCAGTCGAGTGTATGTGTGTGGCAAATAGAGAAAGATGAAAAACCGTAACTGAAGTGGAACGTTTGGTTGCAGACATTGACCAATACTTAAGTGGGTGGCAGATGTGGCAACCAGATAGGCCGACATGAGATACATGTGTAGAGCACAAGTCATTAGTGTGCTTGACAGATTTGTGTGCTGCTTCTGACTTGATATCAGCGACAGATTCACGACATAATCGCAGTCGTGGCATGCAACTGGACAATCAAGCCAATTATCCATTTAGCTATAAGACTAGTCGGCAACAGACTCCTCCTGATTATGTTCGATGTTCAGCGTTCGATTCAATGATGTTTTCAATGCTTTACGAGTATGGCAAGTTTTCAAATCGGTCACAGGATTCGCTTGAGTTGTGCTTTGGCAACAAACTTTTTGCTTACCTTACACAAACAGTTTGCCGCCCACAAACATGGAGTATCCACCAAATTGGCACGAGCATGGGTATGAGTATAATTCAATGAAAATGTGGCAAAAGTTTCAGCCACACAGAATGTTGCTCAGCCAATCGTTGTAGTTGTTGCTCTGGTTCCTGGTGATGCTGCATTTGCGGCCGGAAATCTAAATTTGCAGCTTTACAACTTCCGGTAAGCTGCTTATTGGCATAGAAACTCCGACGCTCAACGCTCGTCCAACGGCAAATAAAATCCGACAATCAAATGATTTATAAATAAGCGCTGCTTGCCACAAACCGATGTATGTACATGTTGCATGGAATGCAATTTAATGGAGTCTGATCAGCTGGAAGTTATCCCAAATTCACCATTGATCCTAATGATCTGTAGGAAGAGTTGTGATATAAATGGAAATAAATTTAAAAAATTTCTAAATGAATTTATTATTTAACCTTTTTCGATTGGTAGAATATTTGTAGGGTATTACTCAAACGAGCACACTCCACTTGAGTCATGACGGACTTGTTCAAACTACAATTGGCCAGTTAAACAGTTGTTGTTGTTGTTGTTGTTGTTGTTGTTGTTATTGTTATTGTTATTGTTGATGATGTTGTTACAGGTAGCTTAGTTAAGTGAATGGCTGAATCGTTGGTCTGTTGATGTTTGACTGAATAATGGCTCATTATATATATACATAACATATTTTTGCGATTTGCGATTACACGTGAATGGCGGCTGGTTTTTCTGAAAGTTTCAAGTGCGTCCTAAGAAGCTTACAGAAATGAAATTGTAAACTGCAACAAATTGTTAATATTAACTTATTTATTCGATTTCTACAATTACTTACTTATTGATTTACTTATTTACTTGAGCGTACTGCTGAAGGAGTGTGGATCCTAAAAGCTAGCTCTTATTCTTTTGAGCGTACCTTGTGTGGATGGATTACATCTAAACAATTGCTGAAATCAATTGATGTCTATTTTATCAATACTCAAAGGCTGCAGTTGTAGCCAAATTGCATTTATGGCTTTCCACTTTTATTTCATTTTGCACATGCAATTTACCGCCTTCCATATCCTGCTCCTTCTTCGGCTTCTGCTTCTGCTCCTTCTTCCCCTTCTCTCTCACTTCTGCTGCTGTTTCTCATCAGCGTCGTGCTTTAGCTTTTGCTGCTCGACTTCCTACGCACACACAGACTGAAATCCTTTCAAACATTTTTCTACACAATTCGCCGAACTGCACAAATGAAGCAACATTTTCATTCCCTCTGAAGAAAATGCGATTTGCGCGCTTTTGAATGCAAGAGGCGTACAAGAGAGCCACGCCTCCTATCCCCATCTTTGCTAGCAAGTCCCTTGACTTTTTCAGCTTATCCTTTGACGATAAAAACTGCATTGGCCAGCGAAAAAAGTTCAGGCTGACCAGCGGCTAATAAGGAAGTCTGCTTCAGCTGCTGACCGTGCACAACGCGGCGTATGAGCAACGTTTACTGCAAACTAACTTGTCTTAAAACTTAAAGTATTTGCCATCAATTATATACATTACTACCGCTACCATGCTTCCGTACCATTTCTTCACCAATCCGATTATGCTGTCTTCAATTTATTTTAAAAAATTAATTGATGAAAAAATGAATAAAGTCGGAAATACTTTCAGCGAGATTAACGCAGTTGGGAGCCTCGTTCGCTTTGTCTTTTTAAATAAATTATGTATACATAATGTGCGTCAATCAATGCCATGACTTGCCTGACGTGGTAATTGGGAACAGACATTCGAAGGCGACACTCGGCGCGTATATCGTCATAACAAGGACACACGGCACGAAAGGATGCGCTACCTCATTAATTGCATAACCTGACGGCCAATTAAGAGCCGCCTTGTCATATGGTTTTCAGCTCCTGCTGCGCTTCTCTGACTATTAAAAACTCAGCACCATAAATTGAACTCACGCAAGGATTATTTCAGTTAAAAATCTTTATACGCTTTTTTGTTCACACATTTTCAACTAAAACAAACAAACAACGCCTAAAAACATACAACAAAAAGCCAAAAAAAGACACAAAAAGTTCAGCATGCACGTTGTGAAAATTTGCTCAGTAATTAGCAAAGTTTTACGCCTTAAAACAAAGGCCTTCCGAGGGCGCGTATCCTGTCCAGGACTGCCTGCCTTCGCACCTGCCTAGCAGGCTGTTGATTTTAATGAAAAAGCCTCGACCCGAGTAAATGATAGCAAAAAGTAGTGAAAGACAGGTTGCTCAGCACCCAACGATGTTTATGTACACGAGTATACGTACATGCCCGAAATCAAATTAATTACAACGAAACTGTCAGCAAAGGACGAACCTACAAGTTTTAGGATCTAGAGAAACACGGAAATTTTTAAAGATATTTGATATGAACATCATGTAAGTCATCAGAGACAATTTATTTGTTCTCAAAGTTTATTATCGCAATGCAATTTTCTCTAATTTCTTAACTGTTCGTGTAATTATATTTTCTTATTAGGTTTTTTTAAATTTAATTCATGCAGAATAAAATGCTTTAATAAAATTTATTTATTTACATTTAATATTTTTCCTAAGATTCACAAGTTTTTTATGTTTGCCACGCGCACGGCACAAATCAGAGATGTTTATGCCTGAGACGATGTAACAAACTATTTCATAAGAATCAAATTGTGCTTTCGTGCAGAATCGCACGCTATAAAATCTTAACACAATATGCGACAGCTATAAATGTTGAGGCTTTCGAGAGACGGGCGGGGACACAAAGTATACTCTGTGGTGCTAAATGGGGAAAATGGGTTGTTGCAACCTATAAAAATTAATGGAAATTGGAAGATGCTTTTTATTATTGAATTCTTATAGAAGTTCAATTAAATGCATCTCGTGTTTCATGCACATAACGTATTAAAAATTAAGGATACAATCTTTTCGTATCTTGAAATGTTTAAATTTTAAACACAGTTGTACACTCTGCAAAATTCCATTTTAAAGAGAATACAAGGGATTGTACTATTATAGGGTAATAGCTCGTCGACTACTATCCAGTTAAGAACTTTTATTTGTTTCATATTGCGATTGTGTTGGCGAAACAATTTTCACACGTCCACAAAAATGCAGATGCCAAAGATGGAGAGAAGCTTATGAATTTCAGCAAGTTGCACAAACGCACCGACAATTAGAAACGGTGCTTGCAACGCGACGACGATGATGATGATGCTGATGATGAAGATAATAATGATGATGATAGAGATGATGGAAGATGGCATATTTAAAGCATGTGTTGAATTCTTAAAGGGGCATGTGGCAATGGCAAACAAAGTCGTTAGTAGTCGTATTTGCATGTCGGTCTCTGGCAGCCATGCAAATGATCAAAATAATTACATGAAGCGGCAGTTTGTATTTTTCCCTTTTCCATTTCCATTTGTTTTTGTTTTTGTTCTTCTTCTTCTTCTTGCGTGCAGTGGAAGCGGCAACGGCAGCGCCTTACAAAAGACAAGCACAGTCCCAACTTCAAAATGATGAAAATGAGTTTTCTTTACAAACAAAATTAAAAGTAAGCGCTGTGGCAAAAATAAGAAAAAAAATGGAAAAAAAAGGAAGCGGGCAACAGGCGGCAACAACAACAACAACAACAGTGAGAGCGAGAAAATTGCACACCAAATCCAACGATGTGCAAAGTTATTTTTCACAAGTGCTCCGCTGCCGACGCAACCTCGAACCTCGAGTAGCAAAACACCCGGAGCCAAACCGGATCCGGAGTCGTAGTCGTACCCAGACCAAGGATCCAGGACCTGGAGCCAAACCGTCTCCAGCTGCCGTTTACAGCTGCTGTCGCCTGCACATGGGACCATGTGGCTGTGTGACTGTGTGGGATCTTGGTTAACTTATGGTTAGTGTAGTCGGTGTGTATGTGTGTAACATATGTATGTGTTGGTATCGCCAACGTCTCCAACGCCTGCACATCCCTATTTTTATGCTGTGCAAATGACAGCTATTTTTCATAGGACCAAAAGCGCTTCCAAACTGCAGCAAAATGCTTCGACTGCTCCCCTTCTACTTCCCCTCCCACTCTGTCTTTATTTTCTTTCACTGCTTCCCTTTCTCTTTGTTGTTGTTGTTGTTCTTGTTCTAGGTGGCAAGTGACAATAATTTCAGTGTCTACTCTGAGGGTAGCTGCAGCCTCTCCTTTTCACACACACACACACACACACACACACACAGGGAGACAAGTCCTTTGTTTTTCCAACTCTTGCCTAATTGCCAAGACTTTGACTGGCAACCCCAAAAAAGCCCTTAACAAAAATCCCATGTAAATGCTGACGCTTCAGTTTATTACGCATACGACTTGTGGTACGCAGCAATGCATTTAAATGCGATGATAAACTTTCTTACATTTTATAAACTCGCTGAGCTGATTATAAATTTACCTCCTAAAGTGTTGATAGAGACATTCTAGACATTATAAATTATGTATAAATATACTTAGTCTGCAGGTGAGTTGCTTAAGAAACATCTTTTTGAATATGAGAGAAATATGCAAAATGCAATTTTTTACTTTAATGAAATAAATCCATTAGTTTATAAAGCTTACTAATTAAATTTCGCATAAACAAGTCACTTACTTTATTTAAAGTCTGAAGTCCTTTGCCGACAATCAACATTTATAATAGATCATAGACTAATATTTATGTTCCTGTCTCTGGCATTATTCTTATTATTTATTATGATTACTACTCAAGCAAAGAACAGCTCGAAACAGTTACTAAATCAGTGTTGACTGTCGCCTGTCTATCAATAAAGAGCATGCTATGAAAATAGTCCTTAAATGCAACAACAGAGAGCAAAGCATATTTTTATTGAATCATCAAAGTCAGACAATAAGTATCTAGCGAATGGATAATCCTTAACACACACACACACACACACACACTTCACACAGACACACTCCCAAACACACACACACACATGCACACTCAAGTGTTACTCATAATTGTGCTGCTGTGAAAATATCAATAAAGGAAACTAATGAAATGCGCGCGTTCTTAAGTGGCTTACTGTCACTTCAGCACACAAACAAACACACTAGTATTCTCACTCATACATTGAGAGAGTACTTAGAGTTGCGTGTGGAAGTGTATAATGTCAATGCCCAGACGTCAGACTCCAACTCCAAGAAGTATTCCCCAAGCAACCCAAAAGTCAACCCGACCCAGCACAAAATCCCAAAGCAAGTGGTCCTTCTCTGTGTAACGGTGCATCATAAATTCCGCACTTCTTTCGTAAATAGCCATTTAAGTGTGTTTGTTTACTTTCATTTAACGTTGGCCTTAGACGGCCACATCATGCCTTCCGCTCTCTCTCTCTCTATATACCCTGTAACCACAAAGTCGAAGCGGTTAAGTAGCAACCGCAAGGAAACCTTAATACTTTTAAAGTCTATAAGTGTCTTATAAAAATGTAGTATAAATAAACAACATTTATTTAATATCATATTATATCATATTATTCAAGGAAAAAGAAGTCCAATTAAAGAAACAGGGTATTTTCTAGTCGACTACTCAAAACTATAGTACACTTATTTATCAGCTATTAGCAGGCGAATATAAAAGGGTCAAGTGACAATCGTGTGAACTGATGTCCGTCGATATGTCCGTCACGGGTAGAGATGGGCATGGGCCTCCTTTTTGAGGCACGGCACGGCCCAAGCACGGCTGGTAAAAACTGAGGCCCAACACGGCCCAACACGGGATTTTTTTAAATAGGCACGGCACGGCACGGCCCATGCCCATCTCCAATTTTGTCACTTCGTGGCGTCACTTTTTTATTATAATGGCATCAATCGTGCTATCGATGTTGTAAGTGTTCGCAAATTGTGTGATACATTGATGAATCCTACAGCTCAAGCTGACAAACAAGCTATAAAACAACGCCAACTTATCGATACTACCATATTTAAATTCAAAATCTGTACCGTGCTTTCCGTGCCTACCGGGCCTACCGACTTTGGCACGGTAAAACACGGCAATTTTTTATAAGGGGCCCAACACGGCCCAACACGGATTTTTTTTAAATAGGCACGGCACGGCACGGCCCATGCCCATCTCTAGTCACGGGTTATGTGTGTGTGTGTCTTCCCCTTCAACACATACGCCCCAACAGGCGATTGCAATTCATAAACTGTAAGGCAACTAATAAACTTGTCTGTAAAGAAAATGGTGCAAGCATTAAATTATATTGCAAGCTTATCATGAGGAAGCTTTCAATTGATGTTCAAGTGTGTCTCGGATAAGTTACGTTAAGCTTCACAAAAGCTTTGTCTGTGGCAGTGTCTTTGCTTAAAGTGTCCAATGCGCTCAAAGCTCTCGGTAGATGGCGCCACAGCAAATTTTAAAGAAGCATCAACATTATTTACTTGTTAAATACATCTCAAAAATTATAAATAAATTACATTTAAATGAAGATTATAATAAAAATATTAAGTTTCTTTCAACTTTTGAAAGAAAATAATGATTGTCATATTTTCACTTTTTTGATTTCGACTTTTTAAATTCAATTTTACCCACGCCCAAAATGCAATTTAAATAATTGCAGACAAAAAAATCTATGTAATGAGCTTCCGACCGTTGTTGTTTCGCTTAATTTGAAAACATAAAATTATCATTAATTTTATTTTGGTATAATTACATTTCTGTTGTAATATTACATTTTTATATGTATGTACGAGTATATGCTTCCGTATGCTTGGTAAAATCACGCAAATGTTTATTAAGTTTTTAATTTTTGATGCCTTCATTATGAAACCTCATAAAATAAGAGCGACTTGGTGGTGGGAGCGGAGAGTGTGTCTGGCGGGGGGGGAAGTTGCATGCTAGTTATTGAGTTTGTTTTTATAACTAATTATTTTGTAGACATTAAATTAATATTACGAACACGCTTAGTTTGCATTAAATAACAAATAAAAGAGATTCTACATATGTTTAAAAAGTTGTTCATACTCTTGCATTCCAGTTGTTCTTAGTGTATACACTTAGCAAAAATAGCCCCGAAATTGGGTAAATAAATGTGCATTGCCGCACATTCAAAAATCCTTAAAATCTTTATATTTATCCGTGCAAAGCAAAGTATTTATCTTTTTTCTTTAATATCTAAACTGTCCCTTCTTCCCCCGCTCGTTGTGGTAGACCCGGAGAGGGGAGTAGCTGCCATTCGTATTGCCATTAAGTGAGGCTCCAGCTCCGGCTGGAACGCCAGCGCCATTGCTTCCAGCCCCATTGCCATTGCCATTGGTGGTTCCAGTGTTGCCAAAGTTCTGCGAGGCAGAGCCCGAAATCAACTCCTCCGAGTGCTGTGGCTTGGCGGTGCAGCGGGGGGAGAGTATGAGATTGTATATGGTGAAGTAGACGAGCGATATGATGCAGGCAATCACGGCCAGCCATTGGTAGCAGCACTTCCAATCCTCCAGATCGGGATGCTTCTCCTCACGTGCCAGGCCAATCAAGGCGCCAATTCCCTTGCCTGCGAATGGAGAAGTTAGAAAACATTCAATAACTATGAGAGATTACGTACCCAATCCAAAGAAGGCCAGGACAGCGATGGCCTGTCCGGTGGCGGTCAGTTTGCGTGGCATGGCATGACGCATATAGAGAATGATGGTGATCCAGATGACTCCGATCACAGCTGGCTCGATGGTCTCCATGATGATGGTTAGCCAGTTGGTGCCCTTGTCACTCAACGCCGTAAAGCGAATGACGAAAATGGCAAAGCCGGCAATGAAGATGTTCGAGTGTCCGCAGTACTCAATGAACTTGTCCACGTTGAAGAACAAGGCCAGGATGAGAATGATGCCCGCATAGCAGATGGCGTTCGCATCCGTGAATGTCCAGTAGAGGAAGCTGTGAATGCTGCTCCAGAAGGTGCCGAACAGAATGGACACCAGGGTGAGTAGCACAATCTCAGGACTATACCGACGGATAGCCGACATGGGCACCACCAGCATGCCCGTCTTGGTGTGCCACCACCACTCGGGTGGACTGAGCGGCATTTGCGAGGCCAGGACTAAAACCACAGCACCCAGCACGAAGCAGGCGATGAAGATGATCAGAGCAGCCAGAGCGGCGTCATGATTGGGCTGATTCTGCATGAAGAGCAGATCCAGCGGCGAGAAGAGTATCACATAGCCAATGGCTCCCCACACATACTGGCGGCACACCTCCCCGCGTCCCTCCGACGTCTCACGCACCGCGATCACAATCGCCGTGTTGAGCAGGGTCAGAGATGCCATGGCGAAGATGTCTCCGAGCAGGCGGATGATCGTGTAGCCCACGAGAGTGTCCTCCACATTGCCAGTAGTCTGTGGGGAGATTGATAAAGTTAGAGAGAGACTTTCCCTAGGTGGATGTGGATAGCTTACCGTGACACACTCACTGTCGGCGAGCACGGAGTCCTCGCCACTATAGGGATCGACAATGAGGCACTCGATGATGGGCCTACAGCTGCTGTCCTTCTTCAGATCTCGCATGTACTTCACTTGCTGGGCGGGTATGTTGCACTTGATGCCCTCTGTGGAGAATCAACTTGATCAGATATATGGGATACAAGGAGACACGACTAGGATTAAACTAATTTATCAATCCCTTTAAGAAAAAAGTGCAACATCCGAAATAATATAAAAATAATTTAAAAGATGTAAAAAAAGATGAATGATTTTTTAAAAAGAATATTCATTTTCTAGTTTTCTTAAATATTTCCTACTCAATTATTTTCCATATTTTATTATGCTAATAACATGTTTGCCTAGTGCGTCTAATTACTTCCCCCAATTTTGATCTAAGAATCAACTGCTAAAATTCTTAAAGGAAATCACTCTGCACTCGTTACTTACCCACGGGATACTGACACCAGCCGGCAGTCTCGTTGGTCACGGGCTCATTCAGTGCCGCACCCATGACAGCATGCATCACAATGTTGGGTGTATCCTGGGTGTAGACGTGGCAGTTCTTCACCAGATCCTGGCCCTGCTCGTTGCGCTCCGTGACACACAGATGCGGTGGCTCCACATACACCTTCTTGGCCTGGCCCTTCGCCTGCCGCTTGCTGCGATCCACCTCGGAGCTGTCCACCTCGACTCCCGCACTGTCCGCCGGCAGCTCGGCCACCTCGAGGTGACTGGTGGCTTGTAGTTTTTCCGTGGTCGCACTGGGCGCATCCTCCTCGTAGTCGCCGAAATCGGAGCTCTGGTCGGTGGATGGCGCTGAGGTGGCGGTGTCTCCCAGCCAGAACTGGTACATGTTCTCATGGAAGTTCGGGTTCAAGCAGCTGTAGGTGCAGCGCGTCAGCTTGACGCTGCCCTCCTTCCGGTCCCAGGCCTTGCAGGTGTCGTTCACACACAGCTTCTGGAATATGTAGGCTCCGTTGCCGTCGCAGCCGAAGCTGACTTGTGGCTTCTGTGCCGTTTCACGCACCACGTCCGGCACAGCAAACAGCACAGCATAGATCACAGCAGCGAGCACCAGGAAGGTGGCAGTCAGAAATCGCAGCGTGCGTCCAAATCCATTTGGATTCCTGGCAGCCAAGCGATCAGCCCAGGGACCAGCGATCAACGGGCCCAAAATGGACACAAATGGGGCAACAATGCTGATCGTGCGATACTCGGAGAAATTGAGACCCAATAGCAGAGGCTTTGTGGCATGCAAAATGTGCAATGCCGTGAGACCTGCAATAAAATTAGAGAACTCCGTTTACAACTGACTGTTGAGCCACCCTTGGAGTGGTTGCCACTTACCGCTGATCACCAGGAACACCACAAGTTTCAGCGATATCAACGTTTTGTTGATGCGCGGACTGTTGCCGCTTTTGAAACCCATTTTGACGGGCTAACTATAAGTCTACAGTTTAAAAGTATTCTTTTATTCGTTTTGAGGAGCCTGGAAGATTAAAAAAAAATAATATAATATTAGAGCTTATAATTGTGTTCAGTTTGTTGCACAAATCATCAAGTTAATTGCTACAAAACAAACATAAAGGCCTGCCTAATGGCTCTATAGACACGGACGAGTTCCCAGGCGATAACATCGAGTGGCACATGCAACAACAGGTGCCACAATAGACAGCACCACCTTGATGCGTGTCGTGTTGTGTTCAGTTGTGTTGTGTTGTGGGTAAACAATCTGTTAATGTCGCCTAACAAATGCAACCGCAGCAGGCCAAACAAAGCAAGGTGAAAATAAGGGAGAAATCGACTATGTTATACCCTTTAAATAGTTGTAGATAAAAGTACAACCCGTAACTTTCATTCGCTTCTTGTAAAACTTCAGAGTTTTAATCGTTTTGAATATTTAGACCCCGTACTTAAAAAAAGTACAGGGGTCTATTAACTTTGTCACAAAGAAAAGTGAGTAACAGGCAGAAGGAGGCGTGGCAGACCCCATAAAGTATATATATTCTTGATCTGCATCAACAGCCGAGTCGATATAGCCATGTCCGTCTGTCCGCATGTAATAGCGCCTAGATCTCAGAGACTATAAGAGCTAGAGACTCCAAACTTTAGAGTTTGGATCGGACCACTATATCATATAGCTGACATAGGAACGATCAGTCGAAAATCAAGTCTTTGTATGAAAAACTTTTTTGTTCATTGAGATATCTGAGCCAAACTGAGAGAATATGCATATGAGATGGTCCCGCACATCCTGACTAAATTTGGTTGATATCGGACCACTACATCATATAGCTGCCACAGGAACGATTGATCGAAAATATAGATTTTATATAGGTTCGCTCGACTGTAGCACCGTCGACAAGTTTTTAAATATGATTATCTTTAGTAGAGCATACCGCCGTCTTGACCTCTAAAGGGTATGCAAACAAATTAAAACACAATTAGTAAAAACGGGTTAACTTTCATTGTGTAACATGAAGAGTGTAAATTATAGTATATGTCGGAGTATATTACCCATAACTATTAATGTTAATAAATAAGTACATACTACCCATAAACGTTAAACTACATCTTATAATAATTTTGATATTATTTTATGAATAATATTGTAGTAAAATATTCATAATATATGGAAAAGTTGAGAATGCCAAGCTGAAAAGCAACATAATTCATCATTGTGAAGAAAGAAGAAGAAATAATATTGGATGTTGTTCTGTGGCTCATTGTTATGCCATTAACCAATTGAATATTTGTATACACATAATATGTACTATATTCTATGGCTATTCCAACTTGTATCAAGTCGTCAATTCGATATGCCTATCAATGCTAATCAAGCGATGTCAACAGTAAAACCAAATGAAATTCTTTCTAGTTCAAATAAGATCTCAATAGCAAGGCGAGAAACAGCTCAAATTGAGGCAGTACATAAATACATATAGACACTTGTCTATTTACATACATATATCAACACACTATAAGCAATGCCAATGGGGTGTCAAAATAAACAAGTGTCAATGGGCAATAGGCCATTTGCACCGTTGAACTGAAATAAAATATCAGTTTAATTGTACATAATATATGACAAAAAGCTAAACGAAAAAGCTGATCAACTTATAAATTCTCTGTACTGTAACTTATCAGTTATTAATTAACAAAATACGGATTTCACAGGGTATCAAGACAACTAGAATAAAGAAAATCAGCATCAATTACGTAGTCTAATAAAAAATAGATGGAATTTGTTGCTGTCCTAGGCATAAATTTATATTAGCTGTCAACAATTTTCAATGTTATCGTTAAAAACTTGGTTGTTGATGAGATAAGAATCAGACTCAGCTACAGAGTATAGACAAGGGCGATAAGGCGAGAAGTAAAGTACTAAATAATAACTAAATGCAACTGAGGATGGAATGATGAGGTTGATGGGCCTGTGAGATGCACTGGGGATAAGGTTGATGGACTGCACCCACGACGTTCTGTCTGTGGATGCAATTTGCACTCATCTTAAGTGAAGATCTTGATTCATTGTGAAGGAGTTTGACAATAAAAAGAAGCCACCAGGGGAAATGGAAAGTAAGAGGCGTCATTAGCTGTGGCACTTTTCCAAGCTGCTGCGCAGAACATAAACAAGATTTGTGGATTTACGTATAAGCACGGCATATACGAGTACTCGTATTCGTATTCGTATTCGTACCCATATTCATTGTGTTTAACAGGCAGGCGGTCAGACAGTACTCAAACCGGTTGTTTGAGCTGCCAGTCAGTCAGTAATTACATCACCACAGCGAATCAGTAGACCTAAAAGAACTGACAGTGGGAAGACTCCGAGTCTGACTCTAAATACGCCCATCTCTCTCTCTCTCTCCCTCTCTCTTTCCCCAATTGGGGCAGATAATATAGCCAGAGGCAGAGGCAGATAATGGGCTACAAAAGACATCTGTAACATTTCAAAAGTTTTTACACAACAGAATGCCAACATCTTTCAATCAGTTCAGTATAACAATCTATTCCAAGGGTAATCTTCAAGTTGCTCTACACCTCATAAAATAGATGGACTCTTAAGTGTGTGTAAAAGTCTTAAAGACTGAACAAATTGTAAACAGTAGTGAGCATATTGATCATGTTTACAATTGGCTGATAAGAATGCCGGAGAACCTTGACAATCAACAATTGCAGCCGGCTTTAATTCAGCCTTTGAATATTAAACATTATAATAAAAAGCTAATAAAATAAGTATTTAAATGACAGCTGTGTTCGACTGTCAGATACTCTGTTGAGTAAATTTTGTTAATTTAGCTTGAGTAGAACTTAGTACTGTTGTATTCAAGTTCACATACTTTTTTTTTGAATACAGAGTATAGGTTAAAACTTGGCTATAAACAAATGAATTGATGACGCATCGCTCACGAACACGCTGTCAAATCTGAGCTAAGCTGAACACACCCATAAAACACATTGATACACTGGAAAAAATACAGCTTCAGGATCTTAAAAAGATACATGCAATTAATATAAACATTTAATCAAGTGATAAGACTAAAATCAGCCTCTGTTCAAACAGAGTTTATTGGCAATATTACAGAGCAAACAACTTAAGTTCGTTGCCAAACGTCTTTTCACACCTCTGTGGGCAGAGGCAACTTCGACTATAATTGCAGTTGCAATGTTTGTTGTTGTTGTTGTTGTTGTTGTTTCTCTGGGCTGCGCCAACGTCGTATACTATGTGGGTCAATTGCTTTTTTGGGGCTTGCCACCAGACAGCGCGGCGCATGAAAAGTCAACGTTTAATTATGCGTAACATGTCAACGGAAATCAATGAAAAAGTCGCCACAGAAAACAATGCCAACCAGTATTCACTTTAATCTATTTATGAATGAACAGTTCATGTCATTTACTAAATTACAAATGCTAAAGTATATTTTAAAAGCAGAGCTTTGATTTATAGTACACAATATGATCTAATATATCATCTATATATTCTGATAATTTCAGAACTAAAGGGTACTTCCTGTTCCATCAGTTTTAATTAGATCATCCTCATTTATTTGCAAATTCGCTGAAGCGTTGACTAAAACAACAAAATGCTAATTTCATGTTAAGTACACAAACTAATTCAACAAAAAAAAAAGAAAAACCAATTCTATTTTATTCTCTGATTCGCTTTGTTTACCCGTCTGACATTTTGGCGGCAACCTTTGACATTTAAATGGGCGCCGCGCTTCCTCAAGGAACGATCTTTACGACTGGATAAACAGCTGGCCAAATGCGAAATATAATTTTGGATTACGCAAAATAATATCGATTCATCTACGACTCTCGATTCTTTTGGATTCTATTGAACTACGTGTCACAATCATTGACTGTTTATTTCTTTTCATTTGCCATTTTTCTTGGCACGCCCCATAAAGTTGTACGCTTAATTGGGATTCGGGGCTGAAGGCAGCGACCGCGATTTCGTTCACTGTTTATTTACACATTCAGCACGTAGTATTATTTTGAACTACGTATTTGAATAGCATATTTTTATGCATTCAACAGCTGCCCACCAAATCAAACGATCGATCGAATGCCGTAACAGTTATACTTAACGTAGAGATGGAGTCGTGAGTCGAATTGACATTCGTGTCACGAAGGGAAAGTAATTAGAAAATGTAAATATATATTAATTTAATTTAATTATTTAAAATATTAACTACATTTCAATTATAAATTTATTTTAATGTTCATTTTATTTTTCCGATACATAGTCCCATCTCTAATATATCGCAACAACTATGAGTTATTAATTGAATGAGGCTTCCTGAGGTGTGTGAGTCGCCCGCCGTGCAGCTAATGATCCCAGCCAAAACTTGGCCAGTTTATGAAGCCCGTTTCCGTTGAGGTTTATGAATGATTTCTGCATTGTGCAATAACTTATTACACCTCAATGCACCGATATAGCTATACACTCATCCCTAAGCGTGACTTTACAATGCCAAAAGAGCCAATAAACAAATGAGTTACGAGTGAGTTTTATGTTTATGATTCAATTGCTATTCAAATGTGACGACAACCTTTAGATACTTAGTTTGTTTCAATCAACGCCATCGTCTTGTATATAAATTTGCATGTTCCGAAGGAATGTACTATGAGTACATAGGAATGCTATCCACACACACTTTGCGGCAAATTAGAAACAACTATTTGGGCATTTTTCTGAATTTTAATCATTTCGAAACACGCCCCTGGGAGTTCCCAGTGTATTTCCTCGTTCTATTTTGTGACTGTGATGGAAGTGCTTTAAGTTACATGCGGCACACTTTATGTTATTCTTGTGTATATCAAAAACTAGACCCTGACAGGGCACACGCAATCCCAGTCCGGCATTTCCCCCACACTGAATCACCTACACTTACATATATGTATTTTATAATACAAACTGCAGTTCTTGGTTGGGGTTGCGATTCGTGGTTCGTGTTTCGTGTTTGTTGCCGGCTAATTAATTAGGAATGACCATAAATTGGGTCAAACAACAAAAACCATGGCAAGTGCATGGAAAATAATGGCTGGGAAAATGGGAGAAATTAAAAATATTGCGGCGTGCTGCTTTTATTGTTTCTTGTCTGTCGGACGGTGGAAAAATTCATCTAAGTGTAGACATATTCAGCACAGCTAGAATTCTTACTAAACTGTCACAGTCGAAAATAGAAATAGATTTAGCCTATAATATTTATGTTTTTTAGTTACCCTGTAGATAGGTGCAACGGGTATGAGAAAAATAAAGTACTTTTAAGACTGTCCGATCAGCATAAATATGATCTTCTACACAAATTTTTAATCACCCTAATTTTAATTAAATTAATTACTAACTTAAAAACTCTTCTTTTGATTGATCTTGAGATAATCACAATATTATTATAAACAGAGTATCAAATACATTTAAAAGATATGTCGACTGAGTATCTCTTAGCACAAATTTGTATATTTATATTTTGTATATTTAACAAATCTGTTCTTAATTTTATATTATTTTTAGGTCATTCAATGTTGAAATCAGCTTTAGAAATGCGTAAACAAATGGTATTGAAACTATTTGTTTGCATTTGCGGGAAGCATTGTTTGGTCAGTGATCAGCATGCCACTTGTTGCATTTCCATTCAATTCGCCTATTTGCCTATTTGTTTATCTAGGCTGCGGTCAGGCATCAGCAGCAGCAACAGCAGCAACATGAAAACAACAACATACAACATGTATGTGTATTATATGCATATATATATTTTTAATTTACATCAGTGGCAAGCTCCATTAAACTGTCCGAAATTCATTTCAGCCTCAATTTGTTGGTGGCATGACCCCATAGATGACGCAGCTAGTTAGCTATGTTATGTTATGTTATGTGGATCAATGCGTCGATGACATCATTTTTGGACAGCCTCAGCCGGCGACGCATGTGACGTAAGGTTTTGTTTTTGTTTTTGTTTTTTTGGGAGGGATCTATATTTACAACAAAAACACAGACGACTAAATGAGCGAAAGTTGATCTCGAGTAGCCCAATTTTCAGCAGAGTTTCATTATTTTTAGATCTATGTCAAAATATTTTAACTCTTTCACAATTTTAGTGGAAAAGAATATTTACTATTTATATTTAACGGAATGTGCATTTTAAAATAATCAATGAATTATTAGGATCATCTTCTGGATGTTCATTTTTAGATACAACTAATTTAGTAGCTAATTATAGCATAGGAAATAATAATACTTTAGCTTATCTACTTATAATATAAGTTCTTAAATGTTTTTATTTTTAAATTTTATACATCTAACATTGTATACATTTAGTATTTCCAACTATGAAGTCATAGTTATGATATCACTGTGCCTTCTGTATTAATTCAATCACTCGGAAATTTGCATATAACCGTGTGGAATGCATTTGCAACAGCCTTGTGGCATGTCGAAAGTGCCGAAATGCAACTTGATCGATATCAACAGAAGCTTCAAGCGATTTCGACATTCTCTCTCGCAATGTTATCGCAGCTAATTGAAATGTAATTGTTCAATTGCGCATTAATTACACATTTTATTAATTGCCTACGGCCAAAAATAGCATGAAATTAAGCACCAAAAATTGTGAATCGACACCATAAAAGTAACTCGTGGGGAAGTTGGGCCAATAATAGAAATCGCATGGGCCCCAGAAAATAGCTCGGCTGTTGGCCATTAAAGAGAGAGAGCCAAAATGGCAGTGGCACGACCAATGAGCCAAAGTCAATGATTTTGTCGATGAGGCAAGTCACGCATTGCAATCATTTCCTAAAAAACTTGGTTACAAGCACAACAACTGCAACAACAACAACAACCATAAGACATGCGACAAATGCAATTCTTATGTGCTCGTCTAACCGGCCCCCAAGAGCGCTGTTAAACTTAAACTTGAAGTGCATCACAAGAACACAAAAGGAGTCAGTTGGAGATACAAAGATACATTTGTAGCTACAAAGTTAGCTTTGACGTTGACTGTCACTCACAGCAAATAAACAGGAAATCGTTGAGTCGAATGCAGCTACAACTTGGCGATGTTCTCAATAACTCAAAAGTCTGCAGTCTTTCGACTTCAGTTCGAGTCTCTCAGATTAAAGACATGGCATTGGCATTGAGTCTGGTCGGCGCCTTGACTTTAGTTGGATTAAATTAAGCATGCGAGCATTAAATTAATGTCTCTGTCTTGTCTGACTGCTTGACATTGAATTGACCAACAAAACCGACAATGTAATGCCGGGAGACCCTCCACACATCAAAACAGAATCCAGAAAAGTTTGCCCTAATTTTCGAGCAACAGAGCAAAAAATAAACAAATGGTTAACAAAGTATCTGTAGATGTTTGTGTATCTGTAGCTGTCTGTATCTGTATCTGTATCTGTATCTGTAGTAGTTGTAGTTGTACTTATTTTCTCTGTTTTGTCTCTAGTCTCAGCCACAGCATCTGAGTCATCAAATTCTTCAACATGCGGCTGTGACACAAATACTACAACAATAATAAATGACACCCATGCAAAATAATGTTTAAATACACTGACGACATTGAGGTTTTGAGATGTTATCTTTTGAATTACAAAGAAATTGTATAGCTAGTTTTCTTTATACTAATCACAGCACGCGAAATGAGCTCCATTAACAACATGCAAAAGGTAAGACCCTATGTAAAATCTATGCCATTTGCTTTACTCATTATCGTTATGTTTATATCTTTCTTATTTATCCATTCTTTATTTATTTACTCAATTCTTTTTGGGACCGGCTGCTGTTTAATTGGCCATCGTCTTTTGTATGGAAACATTTGCAGCACATTTCTTGAATCGCAAACAGATGTGAAGACAGACGAGTTCATAATAATAATAACCACAAGCGAGTGAATATCTGGCATGATTTTAATGTCTAATGTTGGCCACAGAGGTTGCCCCGTTGACGTTATTGTACAATGTGTATAAACGACCCAAATGAGCCGAATGAGCTGAATGATGTCATATGTTGCGGATACACTCCAACGCTTCGCTTTTTGTGATTTAAATTTCATTTTAATCTTTTCACATTTTTCATTTTTTATTTTATTTTTTACTTCTTGTTTATAACATGTCTGCGCTTCAAATCCCTACCCTCTAGCCCTCGCAGCCCTATCGATTTGCCTGTTTCTCTGTCTGTGTGTGTTTGTATGTGTGTGCGTGTGTGTGTGTGTGTGTGTAGGTCTCCTCCATTGTTTGCCATTAGAATGTCTTGCGTCGGTTGCCGGTTTAAGCTCCAAAAGTTGTTTGTCTGGTTTTCTGCCAGCAGATCTGTCCGCTACCTTTTCAAACTTCAAACTCGGCTGGCGAATTCAAGTTCAAACAACAACAGATATGACAAATCTAGTACGAAGACTAAATACCCTTTCAAATGTTGGCTAAATTAATTTTCTTACAGTGCAGATTTCCTCTGATTAATGCAATTTAAATTTATTATTTAATGTAATCAAATCAAACTACATCTCAAATTAATGACATCCCATGTTAGAGTATTAAATTCCTGCAGAAACCTTTTTCTAACGTGTTAAAGGTGTCTTTAAGTTTTTGTTTGTTAGATTCTTAGATTGGGGTGGTTTGCTGAATCTAAGGGTGGTTTCCGACACGCACTGCCTTCAGGGTGGTTTCTATTTTCTAGTAGCAAAATATTTCTTAGCATTTCTCCGGTGGACTGTCTAGATTCTTTATATATTGATGGCACGCCTGGCAAACGAGCATTTTAATGCCAATCTTCTCTTATTGCTCGGGGAGCAGACCCTCTGAGACCCAACCAAAAAGGGGTGGTTCTCAAGCTGTTCCACATTTGTTTCTGTAGCGGCATTTGTTATCACCTTTTTTGGGTTAAGCTAGAAAAATTGCTCAATTCGTTACAGGAAAATTTAGGGAATCGAAAGAGTGACTGGAATTTCACTATTAATCAGAATTAATGTCCTTCTTAAAGAGAAATGTATGCAAAATATGGACTATATTATTAATATTATTATTGTTGAACTTTATCTTCATATTAAAATAACTAAAACTAACCCTCTTTGACCTGTCAAAGTGCTGTTAAAGTTTTACTGCTGGCGAAAACTCAACAGACCTACATTTTTGCTTTTAAGTTCTATGTCATACACGCTCAAATTTATATACATATATTCAGAAGAGGTAGAAGTTGAAGGAAGCACTTAATGCAACAATGTTGTGACGCCAAATGCGATGCCAGGCGACAACGAAGTCGACGTCATCGGCAGAAAATAAAAGCACTATAAAAATCAAATTATAACTCTAAAATACAAAGTATGCTAGACTAGAAGAGACCCTACAGCCAAGTTGAAAATATTTAAATACTCTCACACGCAATCTATAATATACATACATGTTTGTGTAATTAGTAAGGCTATTTTTACACAAATGTTTGTAATTTGCTTTTATTGATTTCCAAAATTTGATGTAAACTTTGATAGTTTAGGGTATGCAAGCACCTGCATACCCATTGTGAACTGTAACTCTGAAAGTATCGGTGATGGAGATAGATCGATAGACAAATCAGCTGAGCTATTAATGTCTACCCACAATATATTTTAATTTTATTTGTTTAGTCATATGGACAACTCCTTACATGCACCTGCTCTCTTTTTTCAATTACAGGGTATATCTGTAGTAAATTGTTGGCCTTGCTCGGGCTGCTTCAGGGTGCCATTAGTTGGCGGTTGGCGGGTGCTGGTCCCACGCATCGTTTAATGATTCCCAGGCGAATGTCTGCAATTAGTAACCAAGGTTTCACTATTCCCACCTCCCTCCATTCATCCCTCGCTGCGGCGCCTCCCTCCCCCCCTATGGTTTCCTCCTGCTGCGTTATCCTTGCGTCAATTCTGTTGCGTTTTTGTGCGCTTGGCTAATTAAATTACTCGGGCGAATGGTGTGGAAAAAGTTAAAAGAGAGGACAATGCATTTGAGCACAGGCTGAAGTGGGAGAGGGGGTACAACAGGATGCGGGGCAAGGGAGCGATGCATTAAGCGATTTGTCTCTTGAAAATGTCGCCAGACAGTCGCCGCGAAAAGTGCATTTGCAGTGCCCGAAAGCCCGAAAAGTGACAACAACACTTAACTCTCAACTGTATATATGCATATGGAAAAGTAGAAAGAATCCTATATACTATACATATATCCATTGATTTTTATACCCTTTCCTTTGTAAAATGGGTCAAAGGGGTATAAATGAATGCAGGTGTGCCTTATTGAAAATTTAAAACTTGCTTGGTTTTTGTGATTCATTATTTACTTTCATATCATAAAATAAATTCAAATATTTTAATCGTTCTATGTTTGTGAATTTAAAATATTGACAAATATTAAATTGTTGCTTTAATATTTATTTATCCGATTTATTCAACATATTATAGAGCAAAGTAAAGGGTATCTGCTGAACGAGCATTCTAATGTCTATCCTTTTTATTGGTTTGTTGACGTGATGATTTCATTTTCACGTTCTTTCTCATTTGTGTTCTAGTTTTGCTTCATGTTTGTCTTGAATATCCTTCAACCGAATGCAACATGCGAATGGGGTCGTTGAGTTCCTGCTCCTGCCCCCGTCCCCGTCCCTGGCTCTGTCTGTGTCCCTGTCCCTGTCCCTATCCCTAGGTGAAACGAGTTCCAAGTCAATGTCGATAAGTCGGTGATGTCGTCTTTTGTTTGACTTGCCTTTTTGGCTACAGTTTTCGCTGTGCTTTTTGGCAAGTCACATTATTTTTTCGCTTTTAATTTCATTCGAAATGACCGCAAAGACAGCCAAAAAATGACATCACAACTTTTGAGTGGGCTCGATTGTGTCTGTATATGTTTATAAACGAGTGTTGATCTCAGACACTATAAGAGTTAGAGACATCGTGCTTATATGGAAGATACACTTGTCACTCAACTACTTAACGTAGATCAACTTTTAAGCATATGCAAATTTCAGTTTTTTTTATAATTGTTATTTCACTCTGAACCAACTATTTATATTATTCTATATTAAGTAATTTACATTTCATTTCGAACATCATTTCAGTTCAAATTTAAATTAAATCTGGTGAGTCATGTGTCTAAAATTAAGTCATCTATCACTTGTATACGCATTCTTTTTGCACACACTGTTTAATCGATTACTATGCTAATTATAATTAAAGTAGCCGATGTTAATAAGCAAATTATTTCTATTTATATTATCCAAAATTCATTATTATTTATGGACACACGCTAAAATATTTCACGCACTATATTCAAATTGTCGCAACAAATGCGTATTTATATTATTTTCATTTTTGTTTTTGTATTTTGTTTTTCAACACAAAGATATATATTTAAATTCAACACTGAAGTAGAAGAAGATGATGTAGCAACAACAACAACAACAACAAACACCGCAAAGTCAAACGCGCAACGTTCAGTCTTGTTTTCTATATGTAAAACTACAAAAATAAATTTCGAAAAACCAAAAAAGAAACAATACTAGCCAAAACACAAATTAAACCAGAAACTAACAAAAATAACAACAACAACAACAGTAATAAACAACAACAACACACCGTAAAGCTCGCGTCGCGCGGCGGTTTCAAAATCGTATTTTTTTTTGGTTTTTTTCGTTTTTTATTTAAAATGTTTTTTGGCGGCAGCTGCCAACAATGAGAAGCCAAAACGTTGCCTCCGTCGTATCGTGGGCGACTTTCGTACCGTTTTTAACGTGCCGCGTGCGCTCCCAACGCTTCGCCGTTCGAGTGAAAACTAAACGAAGCGCTCGAGCAGCCAAGCAGCCAAGCAGAAGCAAGCTAATGTCACTGGCAGCAGCAGCAGCAGCACCACCACCACCACCACACAAGCCACCACACAACCACCAGAGCAACAGAGCAACAGAGCCACCAGCTGTTCCGTTTCGTTCTACGGTCCGATTTGCCACTACTCGCATTGCTGGGCGCCAATGCGACTTGTGTTGCCAACTACTCAAATTCAACAGTATAAGAGTCTTGTAAGCAGTTGGCAATGCGCAAGTTGATCAAAATTCTGTTGCATACCTTTAGGCGGCAGTAGAAATGCAATGTAAAATTAAGGGGGTCTTCTCATTCAAATCCCGTTTTTGGACCCTTTTTAAAAAAATTCTTATTTGAAAACGCAAAGAATAATTGAAAACTTTTTTTATTTATTGTATTACAAAAGGTTCAAAGTAAATAAAAAAATTTTTTTTGCCTCGATACGAGGGATGTTCAAAAAGTAAGGAGACTTCAAAGTTGGTGGTGAAAAAAAATGGTGTCGTCACGGCGGCCACGATTCCGGGTCTCCGGAGCGTCCGAAATGAAAAAAAAAAACGGGGTTATAATTAGTATAGATGTAATTCTCGGGTGACTGTCGACCATAATTTTGTGATTTTTTTTCACAAAATGGAGGCCATTCAAAAAAAAATTTCAATTTCGCAATTTTTTTTTGTAATTTAGTGTAAAAAAAAAATAGTAAAAAATTTTTTAAAATTTTGGTCGACATTCACCCGAGAATGGTGACAATTCTGCGTCGATTCCACTTTGTTTCATGAAAATCGGTTCAGTTGAACTGGAGATATCATGGCCGCCAGTTCGAAAAACGTGGTTTCGAGATAAGCGCGTTTAAAGTTTTGACTTCACTTGCATTAACATTAACATTGCTGGATAAAAATGGCCATATCTCCTTAAGTATTTCTAAAAATCCTTTTAGGGGCATATTCACAACTACCCAAGCTATAAATAAATGCAAAAAAAAAAAAATCGAAAAAAAAAAGTTGCTCAATGAGAAGACCCCCTTAAAGAGTGTAACGCGTTTAGGGGTGTTTCATATTATTAGTTATATCTTTTCAATTTATATTATTGGTGCAATAAATTAGTTCATTTAAAATGTCAAGTATGCCTTCATATTCAATGAAATAAGTAAAACCCAAATCAATTTCAATTCAGTAAAAAATTATAATTTTTATCTATTATTCATTTGAAAAAATTTATTTATTTACGTCACACAGTCGCACATTGGTAGGAAATCAGCTGGCATTGGAAATTGTTACGGTTTCCACAGCAAGTGCAAAGATTTTCCGGCAAGCGAAATGTGTTGACCGTTTGTCTGGCTAGCATTTCAACCCTTAGCCAAAAGAGTCGCAGACACACCCCCGCAGAGACCCTGAGTTTTGGATTCGGAAATAGACATAGACTCACGTGCAGCTCGCATGTTGTTGAGGGTGTATTTTGTCTGTGCTCTTACGAATGCACAAACAAACATACATTTATGGAATATGATTGATATGCCTCAACGCAATTTCCCTAATTAAGTAAAACGCGTAACTAAAAGACCTTTAAAAGGTTCTTAAATAGTGTTTATTTTAGGGGCGAGTGTCGCTGTTTGCATTCGAATCAGTGGAGTTGACCCCGAAATTGATAGTCGAACAAACAGCAAACAAACGTTATTCCTTTAATTTAAATACATTTGAATATTGTTTGGGTTGCCTTAATTAAATATAGCTTTATAGAGATTATTATTTATTTTATATGAATACTGGGTTATAAATAGTTATAAAATCAATGTTCTATATTTAGATAACTATCTATATATCTTAGTCAATTCAATAAGTCTCTGAAACAGTTGCAATACCGCAGCTGCTTTTGGAAATCCGGGAAAGCACCCATAAAATTTAATATAGATTGACTTTTAGCTGCGATCTGTGGCTGATTCACTATAAGTTAAGAGATGACTTCGAAATGAGCCAACTTTTGGCTTTAATGAGCAGCAGTCACATGCATCAATCAGCGGGAATGACTGCAGCTATTTTGGATCTACTCGATTAGCCTTTGGCTCGAGACGAGGGCAACACTTTAACCCTTTTGTAGGGCATGTGCTAGACTTGGACAATAATTGGCTGTGTGGTTGCTTGGGTGGCTGGGTGGCTGAGTGGTTGGGTGGTTGGATGGTTGGGTGGATGCTTGCTTCGGGTCGTTCTCTATCTGGCAGCTATTTTTGGACAGCGCTCGGACTCTCGCTCGCTCCGCTCGTTCGCGAAAAGCAGAAGACGCTGCACTGGCGGGACACGATCGGTGGTCGGATGGGGGGATCCATTGCGTTCGGTACCGTTCGGTTCGGTTCCGGCGTAGCACAGATTTTTGGCTTTAGTACAAATTCGTAAGTCGTACAAATCGCTAGCAGATGCGGCCGGTTAGTGGCAAAAAGACATTTTGGC
Organism: Drosophila suboccidentalis; assembly: GCA_037043435.1. Lineage (NCBI taxonomy): Eukaryota > Metazoa > Arthropoda > Insecta > Diptera > Drosophilidae > Drosophila > Drosophila suboccidentalis. The sequence continues at coordinate 859,430 of JBAMBK010000397.1, read as the reverse complement.
AGACAGACAACGAGATCAGCTGAAATAAGAAAAATACTGTTTGTTAAAATAAATAAATAAATAATCGTACAAGAATTTCGTTCGTATGACCACATGGAAAAGTGCACCGTGCGTTTCAGCTACACGTATCCATAATATACAAAATATAAATACAAAAAAAAAACACAATCAACAAGGCAGAAAAACGTATCTCAAAAATTTATATATTTTGAAAAGAAAAGTTTTGGAAAGTCATTAGCAAAATAAATGAAAGTACGAGTATCTGTCGCATAAGAGAGAGAGAGAGAGAAATTCTAGACTCTCAGCTGTAATTGTAAGCGTTCTTGTTGCCGTTTGTTGTGATCAGGCCAAATGGCGCATAATTCAACGTGAAATAGACAAAAACAACAAGCGGATATATAGGTAGTATTGCCGTGGCCGAAACAGAACCAGATACATAATACAAACGTAGCCATTGCTATACATATACAATAGATAGATAGATATAGATACATAGACATAGAGCATTTCCCAGCGATTAACACCGTAAACTGGGCCATTGCAAAACCGCAAGATGACGACGCGCGGCATACGGCGTAAAAAGTCAACATTGACGGAGTTGAAAATCGCCGTTATCGGCTCGCCCAGTGTTGGAAAGAGCGGTAAGTAATTATTTCAGAAAAAGGGCCTTTACAAATAATAAGTACGAATAGATACAAGCGACTAGAGCGCCGAGCAACAGCAAATTAGTTGAGCAATCGCCGATTCGTATATATTTAGAATGTTGTTTGTTTTGTTTATAAAGTGGCAACATACATATACATGCACATATGTGTGTTTGTGTGTGTTTGTATCTCTTTGTAGCTCACATGCCGCTAAGTGTACACAAACATATGTACATATGTAAATGTGTATATCTATGTCGATCAGCAGCACTAAATGTATCTGTATCTGTATCTGTTGTCTGTTCGCCTTTGAGTAGCTCGCTCTTTGGCATTGTAATCGCTTCTCACCGTCTGATTTGACAAGCGTGCAACCCAGGCTATACACTAATTTATGAAACACATCCACACACACACACACACGCACACACACACACACTCCCGATATAAATATTTTTGGGGGGATCACGACGTTGCATATTTTATACTTAGCGCGCAAATTGATGTTCCCTGTCAGCCATCACGTTCGACGACCCTCGGCCCCCAGAACTTTAATTTGTAACATTTTGTAGGACCAAATGACTTTAGTCGATGCTTAATTATGTCGCAATACCTGCACAAAATCAAAGCAGATCCGCCAGTAAATCCCCTAGGAAATATGACTCGAAGTTATGCTCCAACAATAAATAAACTTGTGTGGAAAAATAGCTCGAGGTGACGACTGACAAATGTCATGATCTCGGCGTAGATTTAAGAGCCAAGGAGAACAAAGATAATTTCAATGAAGAGAGCACCTTTAACTAATTCTCAGAGTTGCAATGACTTTTAATTTAAATAAAGTTGGCTAGCAATCTTCACGCTCCTCTTTGTGTTGTCGCATGATATCAGCTGACCGAGATTATGGCTCAGATATTTGCAATTCACACTACTTTCATGTCATTCTCTTTTCCTAATCTGCGCACTACAAAACTTGTCTAAACTTAATCTCACTTTTGCTTGCCATCTAAACTTTCTGCTTGCATTTAATATTTATTCGAACCCAGTTTTACTTTTTATTGCAATTCCTAGAAAACTAAAGTTATGTTATTATTTTACATTTCCAGGATCGCGAACGCGACATTTGTACGAATTTAAATGAAAAAAAAAATGGCAAAAATTGGCATTTTCAAAAATGTTTTCTCACGTGTTTAATGCATTTTATGAACTCTATTTTTATGATAAAAGACAATCTTTGAAGACTTGTCGTTTTTGAATTATTTATAGAAAACAATGCATCGCGAACGCGACGAAAAATGGAAGTCAATTTTGACTTCATCTTGACAAATGCGAAAGTCTGCGAAATGTGGCGAGTAATTTGGAAGAAAATACTCTTAAACCATAATAAAATAATGTAGTTTTCCATTTTAGAAATAATTTTGATATGTAACTACCGTTTTATATATTTTACAAGTTTTATTAGTAATTTGTAACGTGACATCGCGAACGTGACAAGATTTCCACCTAGTTTTTCCAAGAGTTTGTTCATCAAATTTTATTCTATATTCCGATATATAGCTCTTGGAACTTGTTTTAAATTAAACTTTCAATATATTTCTATATATTATATAAAAATGGTTTATGTTACAATCTTACTCCCTGACTTAGTGTAATAGTTAAAATACAAACATTTTGAAAATCAATTTTTAAGAAAATAGTCAAAAATATGGAAAAGTAAATTTATTCCAATGTAGAATCTATATTTTCATCCTATTGAATTTCTTCTAGCGTATATTGATAAAATAAATAACTTGAATACATTTTTTGGAAGAAAATTTCACAAGATGTGAGTTTTTAATCAATTTTACGTTTTTTGGCAAGGTGGACCTTTTTCTGGAAATGCCCATATCTGTAAAATTTCCAATTCGCCCTCTTCCATTTTTTTTAATATACTTGTGATGTGGTGAGTATTCTATCTCATTTTCAGTTCTCTTTAGGCAGGTTTGACTGTCTTCTTTTATAATTCGTATAATTCGTATAATCTATTTGCACAAGATAGTAAAAATTCCTTGAGTTAAATACTTTTGCAAGAACTGTCTGTACAACTTGCAAGACTCACAAATCAAATGGGGCATTCATAATCGTGCGAATATCTCTAAGATATTTCTTGATATATGTAAATAAATGGTATGGCACAATTATTTAATGCCACATAAGATCCAAGTCGGGTTGGTTTGAAATGCGTGTGGGGCAATTAAAACGCCCACCAGGCCAAATCCGCGTCGTGGATATGGAAATGGAAATGGAAGCAGACGCGGATGCGGATGCGGACGTGAGCACGATTAATGCCCAGAGAGAAGCCAGCGTCGCCAGTCTTCCTCGTTATTTTAACAAAAATTTCAATGCTGACCTCGTAAAATGTATAACAAAAAATAAAAAAATTTAAATACATTTCAGATAACATAAATTAAACACAAGTGAAATGTGCGGCTGCTAGAAAAATAAATGATCGAAATGGGAAAATGGAAAAATGTCAATAAAAAACGAAAACAAAATAACAAGTTGGCCAAGAGAAACCACCCGGCAGTCGGCAGTCGACAGACCATATAAAACATTATCCTTTCGGCCAGTTCAGACTTGACAGCACTTGCCATGCAAATGACCAGAAGCTCGAGTCATACCCCCCAAGGAAGTCCACCTCCTCCTTCCTCCCCGCTCAAAGGCCTGCACAGTTGTTTTGTTTGCTAGAAACACGCAATGGCCTAAATGTGTTGTTGTTGTTGCTGTTAGCTGAGTTTATTAACCCCGCTAAAGGCGCTTTTGTAGTTGAGCACTAAAAAGTTTCACCTGCCTCAGGAGGCCGCATTTGTGATGTGTCGTAGGAGTTTACAGCTCAAGTGCTGACCCACTACGAGTCTACAAGAGTCCAAGTCCGAGTCCGAGTATACGAGTTGTTCCGGGGGTTGTTGCCCTTGCCCCGGAGGGCGTTTCCTCGATTTACACCTGAAAACGGGCGGACAGAGGCAGGAAATTAAGTTCATATTACGCAAATGATCTATTATTTAATTTAATTGCAGCCTTAATTGTGCGTTTCCTAACGAAGCGTTACATCGGCGAATACGATCATCAGACTGAGAATCGCTACAAGCACGAGGCCATGGTCGATGGGGAACCGGTGCTGTTCGAAATACTGGACACATGTCCCAAGGTAAGCGCAAAATAATCAAAACAAACAAAAATTAAGGAATGTAAAGAGTTTTTGTTGAATTTTTGTACAAATTTTAAGTTAAAATCCTATTTTATACTTGTAATTAAAAATTATAATATATGTAGATCTTAATTTGTATTACAATGGAAACCAGAAACCAATCCATTATTATGGAAAAAATGTAATACAACTTTGTTATTTTCATTTTTTATAACAATTGAACAATTGAAAGTTGAAAGTATATTAAATCAGAATTTAAATAAAATGAGTTAAATTTTATTTTAAAATTAAAAACCAACCAACAATTTTTATTTCTCAAATTAAATCACTGCAATATTTTATAAATAATATGTATGTATATAAAATACAATAAATTAATATATTTTACATCTTTTCCGGCAGGCTGATGATGAATTTCCCAATGCCGCCGAGCTGATCCAATGGGCCGATGGCCTGCTGCTTGTCTACTCCATAACTGATCGACGCAGCTTCAACTATATACGCCGTGCCAAGTCCGACTTGCAGTCGGACACACCCGTTCAACTGTGCGCCAACAAAGTGGATATGGTGCATCTGCGTCAAGTGAGTCGCGACGAAGGCGAAATTCTGGCCAAAGACTTTGAGTGCAAGTTCAGTGAGGTGTCCGCGGCGGATCACGTGGACCAGGTGGCCGAGGTATTCAACGAGCTGTGCAAGGAGGTGCTCGCCTGCAAGCGCAAGTCCAAGCAGAGTCTCCTCGAGCGCATGCTCGGCGGCACCAGACCCTACAGCAGAGGGAAGAGCGACAGCAACTTGCCAAAAGACTGAAATCTCATACATACTCGTACATACTTTTATTTTGTTTAAATAAACCAATATTTTAAAGCATACCAAATAATGATAGCACTTACATTTTATTGGAAATAGTCAGAATATATTATAGGGTATTATTAAACTCAATACAAATACTTTTGGCATTCACTTTAATATGTATGAGTTGGTTATGCGAGTACATTTAATATTGTTGTTTTGTCTTCTAAACTGATTTGCATCGTATGCCAGTTTCATAGCAGCCAGCTTTTTAGTAAACTTACAAAAGCTTTCGTTGTAAAGCTTTTTATCAAGTTGAAAACTAGATGGCGCTTTGTAACATTTTTCTGAAATTTTTGTGAAAAGTTTTTTCGGTCGAAAAAGTCAACTTTTTTGTTTTTCGAGCTAGAGCTTTAAAAAAAATATCAGAAATTTTGTTGAATTTTTCTCGAATTTCTGACGTCGTTTTTTTCTCAATTTTATTTTTATTTCTCAATTTTTTTTTGGCTTTTTTTTCAGTTTCGACACCAAACTAATTTTAAAATAAAGTTAATTAATTTACCGAATTTTGCATTTTGTTTTCTTTTTTAAATTGTTTTAATTTAATTTTTAATTAATTTTTGAAAATTCCATTCAAATTAGCGCGCCCAAAAATGTGAAATGTTATTAAATTGCATACTTTTCGGCATCCGAAAAATTATGTTGCACAAATGTTGCATAGTTGCCGACAGCTGCACATAGATGGCGCCTGCTGAGCTAGCACTGTGGCGGCCCAGTGGCGCATCACGGAAGCCACAGAGATCCTGCAGCTGTACCTTCACAGCTTTGAAGCATGGGCAAAACGCTGGAACATTGGAATCAACACAAGCAAGTGCGCCAATTAACCTACGCTCTGCGCGTGAGCCTCTGCTCCGGCGTCTTCTTGCAGGGCCAGAGGTTGGAGCATCTCAGCAGCTACAAATAATTGGGAGTACACTTGGACCATCCATCACCTTACGTTTGCCAAGGGGATTACTCCCTCCTGGCGATATGGCTTGCAAGTATACGGAATAACTGCTAAAACCCATCTGGGCAAAATCCGCATTCTGCAAGCCAAAACGCTTCGACTAATTAGCGCTGCTCCTTGGTATGTAAGGACCGCAAACATTGAAAAAGATCTGCGAGTGCCTAAAATTGGGGATGTCCTACAAAAACAGACCGCGCAGTACATCCAGCGTCTAGATAACCACATGAACCCTCTCGCACGTCGACTTCTAAGCGTGCGCACCATAAGGGGAAGGCCTTTGAGAAGAAGACTGAAGCGACATCCCCCAATTGACCTTGCCACTAGGCAACTTTGTTAGTAACTTAGCAGCATTACCTAGCCTTTTGACTAGGTTGTATTAGAAGCTAGCATATAAGTTTAATTTAAGTTGTTGTAAATAATAACAGAATAATTAAATAAACAATAAGAAATTTAAAAAAAAAAAAAAAAATATTTGTTTTAATACATATGTATGTTATATTCTTTGCACAACAAAAACGATAAGTTTTCAATTAACTGACAAAACTCAATTAATTATTGGACTTGTAAGAAAAATGCAACAATGAAACTAAAATGACTTTTTGAATAAACAATATCTTAGTAACAAGTTATGGACAACATATATTACCTTTTCCCAGTTTGCTGGATATATAATATATGTAAATAAATTACTTAATTTGACAAATTACTTAATTCAACAACAATTTAACAATTACTACTAAATAGTGCAATTAACAATTGATTTAAAGGATGCTTAGGTCAATTTCAATTAGATTAGATATTGACAAGATCGATTTACTGACCTTGAACGACCTCTAGGGCTATATAACAAAACATGACACCCCTTTAAGCCAACTTTCGAACACGTGCGCTTTTAATTAGCCAAAGTCAACAGCCTCTACTTAAAAAATGAGAAAATAAAACAAAAATGCGTTGCCGTTCTATATGCTTAACTTCAATTTAAACTTAACACAAACTTTCTGACAACATCCGGTAGAGCTCTGAGATCTTTTGTGGACATTTCATCATCTCTCTTTCTATAGCTATATTACTGTGTCCAATTTGAGGTGTCAGTGTGTGTGTGTGTGTGTGTGTTTGTTCAACTAAAATCAAAATATTGACTTGGCCAGACAGACGTTACACAGACAGACAGACAGAGAGAGAGATCCACATATGCATGTATTTATGTATTTTATATGCCTAAATGATGAGCGAAATCAATGATAGGCCGTACCACCACGCGCACCACCCACTGTCCCACAGTCCCACTGTCCGACTGTCTGTCTGGCTGGCCAAAGATTGTGTAATTGGCCTCATTAAATCACCAACTGCTGGCCGACTTTGTGGGCTCACCTGTTGACACCTGTGAGGGCGGGGAGTTACGGAAGGAGGGGAAGGGAGTGTAATTGGAATTCTACTTGGCAACCGTCGAAGAGAAATGAAATGCACAATTTTATTGATTTTCTTGTAATTGTTCAACAATTGCAACTGCTGTGGTTGTCGACACGGCAACAGCTTGAGGCATGAAATCTCACAACTATTTTTAATTAGTTAGTCGCACATTTAAAATTCTAATGTTAATTTATGATTGAAAGTTGGTTGGCAACTGCCAACTGCCAACTGCCAACTGGCAGCCTGGCCCTTCTATTTGCCAGCTTCTGTAACAGTGTCTGGGTCTGGGCCAGGTGTCGTTTGTGGCTCAATTTGTTGAACTGATTAGCAGCTAGAGAGACTTAACTTGGCAGCTGTGCAACTTAAGCAGCAGCTGGTGTTGGTGTTGTTGTTGTTGCTGTTGTTGTTGTTGCTCTGATGCCTTTATATTTATCATACAATTAACCGATCGTATGGTCGGTCAATTGGTGCTGTAATAACTTTTAATTATGGACCAACAATCGGCATAATAATGTTCTGGAAGTAACTTTGCATGCACCTGAAAGCATCTGATCTGAGATCCGAGAGATTCAAGGTCAGTTTGAGGAGCAAATGAAGGTCTCAATTTAGTTATAGGCAAATATGCTTATGAGTTACCTAACTGGCATAGAAAATGACCAGCAAATACCCTGTAGGAAGGCGTGTTTAAACTGTGCGTGATCCCTAATACTTCGTAGGATAAATAAACGCAGAAATTGTTATCTGAAAGATAAGGAAATATTTTTAATAGAAACATAACTCAAACAGGTTCTCTCTGCTCTACAGACAAAGGTATTTATATCCTGTAAACAGACATGATCTCTGACAATTCTGGTCTCTGTGATCCAATGAAGAAATACCCTTTTGTATAGGCAAAATGTTACAAAATACCCTGTAAGCCGGCAATTCTATTAATGAACTTCCTTATCGTTGGATTATTAGAAAGCCAAAGTTACAAACAGACTGAGGAACTAACTGATCATATCACAGTCTGATAGTTTTATAGGTCTACAATTCGTACATTCCTGCTCTCCCTCTCCGTCTGGCTTTATTTTATTCTGTGTCTGTTTTTGGTTCTTCCCAATGGCAGTTAGTTGTTTGACATGCAAATTGCTTTGATTAAACATCCTCCCTTCTGGCCGATCATAGAACTAACACCCCCGTTGGCTGCGAACCAGTTTGCGCTCTAATTAATCTAAGAGCTATGCCAATTATAATTGTTGATCATTTAAATGAGATTTTGCAACAGGTGTGCACAGTATCTAAAGACTTGTCTAACGGTTTGGCCACTAACAGCCAAAGCAACGCCCAGAAATACAATATACATATGTATATATATATAGAAAAAAATATATATCTCACTCTCTATATATATCTACTGATATATCACACCTGCCAGCATTTGTTTGAAAAGTTCCAAACCCAAGATTAAATAACTGAAGCATAAAGAAAAAATAAAACTACTAAATAAAAACAAAACAAAAATAAAATAAAAGAAAAACCAAAAGCGAATAATTGGCCCGAAATGGCGGCCACAATGCCAAGTAACTTGGCTGAGGCAAGGTGTAAGTCATTGACTTTGATATTCAATTAGCTAAATACCAAATGCTATGTTCTACATAGTTAGTTCTACTATTGGCTACTGTCAAAGCCGACGCCAGGCCAACCTTGGCTTTTTATGCGCCTTTAATTAGCCAAATTTGAAATTTGAAATTGAAATTTGTAATCGTATTTCGTATCTTGTATCTTGTACTTTGTATGTTTATAGATGCATATGTATTTGTAAATGAAACGTGTTTAACAAGCGACCGTCGTTTACAGCTGTGTTTTAACTTTAACTTTATTATAAACAATTAATGAAAACTTTGTTGTTTATTGTTAATTCTATTTTTTTATAATCGCAAAGTGCATTCGACTTCCGGCAATTACAACAGACGGTTCAAGAAACTTGCCCGTTGTCAGTGTGTCCCAGAGCATTTCCTGCAACCCTAACCCAAATAATCATTGACTTTGACAAAAGACCAACAACTTGTGCCTACTTACTATTATTCAAAAGACTGGCCAACAGACCGATAGACCGATAGACCGATAGACCGATTAACCAATTGACCAAGCTGACTCACGGCACGTACTCCATTTGCCCTAAGCAAGTGCTAATATTAACACATAGTTACATTAACTACAACAATGAATCGCTTTGACCTTATAATACCTGACCCAATTCGATCAGACAATACCTGTGGAAATCCATTTCTCAAGCACAGAACCCGCAATTAAGATCTGTCAGCCTTAAAGCCCAATTAATACTAATCTCAGCCCCATCGACAATTCTAGATAAGTTTATATATTTATCAAATGTCATTTTTTTTTAACTTTATTTAGAACCTGGTAAAAAAACCACACTTAATAATTGCTAAAAACAAAAGATTTATTCTCGTAAAATTGCTATTGTTTATCCAGAGGGTATATAGGGTATGCACAATTAAAAAAATTTAAGTATAGAATAAATTGTGATAAAAAATTGTATCAAAATGAATAGTTCTTAATTCAAATCGTTCGTTTACTTTTCTGCAATCAATCACTTGTTACTGGTTTATTTATGTCTGCCGTTAAATACATCATTTATATGATAGCGTATCTTCTAGTCAGTCAATCATCTTTAGTGCTTTATTTTATTTATCACTATATGTAAGTCAAAGTTGTAAGTTATTGAGTATTACTCGAACCCGGTTAGCACTCGTCTATCTGATCGCCCACATCTGATCAGATACTTCTGCTGGCTGCCAGCAATTAGCACATTCGATTTCTATTTATTCTCACAGTCAATTATCATAAAGCTTGTGCTGATTGTAATTGCCATGTGATAAATCTGCTCAGGTGTGTGTGTGCGTGTGTGTGTGTGTATTTGCCATTTATTACACAAGCTGAGGTAGGTCATGTATTTATACAATCAGCTGGCACTTCATAAAACAATAACAACAGAAATATTTACTAATTTGAATAAAGCTGAGCTTGAAGTTCTAAGTTCAACTTGTGTTTATATGACCTGAATCTAAACGGAGTTGATATATGAGATAATATAAATTAAGCATATCGAATTAAACATTTTATACTTGTGAAATAAATTCAACTTTATTGAAGCAGAAGTTTTTATAGACGTATATATGTAAATAGATATTGTTAAATATATTTTTAAGCACTTATATTTGAATATTAAATTGTTATCCAATTATTTTGCAGCCCTCTCGATAAGAAGCATGGGGACCAACCGCTGCCATTAAAATTGTATCCATAATAAATATTATATATCTGTATTTAATATTCCGATTAATATTTAAAATTGTTCTATGTTAACATTTGTTAATTTTCCAATAGAATACGAGTTTTCCAACAAGAAACAGTAATAAAATTTAAATAGTATTTAAGTATTTGTTGCTCAAAGATTGAGTTTAAGCATTTAAAACGTGTTGTTATAACATGTGTAGTAGTAAATATGTTTTTTTGTTATATTTTTTTAAGAATTTGTTAAGTTTTTCACATCTTAACTTAACATTGTATATGCTGTAATCAGAAACATTTGAATTTTTATTTTCTTTGATAGTGTAGATATTGGTAAAGGGTATCTACTAGTTAAAATATTTTGATTACTTTTATATTTCCGAGTCTCTTTTCAATGTTTTCGATTTGTTCCCTAATGCGTCAATCTCTTGTAAATTATGAATAATATTCCATGTTATCATCTCACAAATATTCCCTAAACAGATTCAGACTTTAGAGGTTTTCGAGAAAATGAAAAAGCTAAAAGAGGAAAATTATAATTGTAAATGAAAATGAAAAAGCATAAAAAGTTATTTTTCAATTGTATTTTAAACTTTATTAATACACAAAACTTAAGTAAAAATAATAATAAACTCTACATACCTACAATACAATACATAATAGTAATCAAATAATAATAATAGATAATAATAATAGTACACAATTGTAATATTGTCGTTTCCAGTTATTGTACAATGTAAGAAAAATCTTGTTCAATTGTTGCATAAATTCACTCTATAAGGATAAATTGTACACTCATAGTTATTGCATTAAGTATGTTTACGAATATTTTATATGTATATATATATATATATTTAGGGCCAACTGTTCAGTTACCGATTGAATACTTTATCGCGTTCACTTCTATGTATTTTATGTAGTTATTAATTATTAAACAAAAATAATACAAAAACAAATTCGTGGCTGAGTATACAGCGGTTGCTTGTGGGTGTGAGTTTGAATGTGAGTGTGAGTGTGAGTGTTTGTGTGTGTGTGAGTATATGATGAACCTTGAGGTCCTTTTGCTTAATTTCACATCATCACTTAAATGTCTAAAGATTTTTTGGTCCAATAATATTTAGTTGAAATAATAAATATGCAATGCACAATGTGAGGGATGGAACAATAAATGTGAATAGGAATTGGAAAAACAGAAAAATAAACATAAAACGAAAAGAATTTGAAATAAAAGAATAAAATCAAAATTGCGGTGCTTCAATTTCCGGAATATATAGACGATTCCGTTCAATATGCATATGTGGGGTATGTCAATTTAAAATTAATTTGTATAAAATGAGACCGTTGCACCTGTATGTGAGGAAAGTGTGAGGAGGGGAGAATGTTCGCGCTCTTTAGCTTAGATTAGACTTAGAACGGACGCCGCAGCTTTTGGATGGCATTGGTAAGATGCAGGATTTCGGTGTTCATCTGATGAACGAGCGTCTCCAGTTTGTCCACCGAGTCGAGGATCTCGACGCGCTCGGTGTGCGGATTGAAGCGCACCTCGAATGGACGCGACATGGTGCTCACCCAGCGCCGGAACTTGTCCTTGGCATCCTCGAAGCTCTCGGCCACATAGTAGATGGGCTGATACTCCTGATCCTGATACGGCTGCACGGCAGTGACAGCTGGCTCGAAGGCCCGATGCTCGCACTTGTCGCTGATGGCGTGCAACAACTCGCCGTAGGCGCTCAACAGACCAGCTCCGTAGGCCTTGACCTGGCCGTGTTCCTTGCAGAGACCGAACTCAACAGTGAACCAGTAGACCTGTTCAACGAATCGCAACAAAACAAAATACTCCATAAATAACTGAACAACACCTGTCAACTACATAAATGTGTCAACTCATTTGCGGCTGCATCGAAGGCCAACGGAAGCCATTAAAAATGATAATAATGCAATGCAATTAAAGACTGATGATGCTTACCGTGGAGAGCTTCTCGATTTCTTCATCGGAGGCGCCCAACGAGGCCAGGCCAATCTCCTGGGAGAACTGGGCGAAGCTGGGATCGGCCAGCAGGGGCATGTGACCCAAGAGCTCATGGATGGTATCGCTGTAATTAGATGGCGAAAAAAGAGTAGGAAATTCATGTTGAAAATGTGTTGGCATAAAACAATTAGGTGCTGAATATTGTAATAGAGGACAAGCTAGGCAGGAGCAGGCAAAGTGCCTGGCACATTGTTAAACCAATTTGCCGCACAATAAAAGTTGCCAAGCGGAAGGCAGAGGCAGAGAAAGAGGCAGAGGAAGTGAAAGTGGAAGTGGAAGTGGTTGTGGAAGCGGAAGCAAAAAGGCAGCAAATGCAATTAGAGTGGCACACAAAAAGCTTTGTCTTTTGATGTAACCAAGAATAGATGTTGGGTACTTACGGCTCGGGAGTGTGATACGGCGAGTTGACGTGACGCACATACTGTGTGCTCTGGAAGATGCGGAATGCCAGCGAGGCGAGGAAGTCGCGAGCGGTCAGGAGACCAGCAGCGGGACGCAGAGAGAATCCGGTGTTCTTGCGCAAGAAATCGGACATCTCCTGCAGCTGGGGCAGACGATGGTCGACAAAGATTTGCTCATCCTGCAGCTTCTGGAAGGCGGCACGATACTCGGCACAGGCGTGCTTGGGAGCCAGATCCTGGACGGTGCGGAAGACGGAGCGCCAGGTCTTGACCTCGACATCGGTGTAGTTGATGTGTGGGATTGGGTCTCCATACTTGAAGGCGAACGCGATCTCGGCGATCTCCTTGCGACGCTGGCGATAGACCTTGTCGGCGAATCCGGGATGGTTCATGTCCAAATCGGGCTCGTATTTGGTCATCAGATGGTTGCAGTTGTCCAGCTCGGATGCATGCTTGGGGAACCACGGAGCCTTCACACTGATGTTGTTCTCGGTGAGCAGATTCATGCTGCTGAAGGAGCCGGACTGGCGCAGGGAGCGGATCAGCTGCAGCAGATTGCCACGGGTCATGTCCAGCTTGATGAGCACATCGTGATCGACGCCCTCGATGCGCGATTGGCGCGACTCCACGTGCTGAACGGTGCCGTGGAACGTCTCGATGGCCTTGAGGATGCGGCCCAGCGAGGAGATGCCCTCCTTGAGGCGCACCACCAAAGCGGCGCACTGAACGGTCGCCTCTGCCTCCGGGGACTCGGAGACGGCATTGGCCAGGACAATCTCGTCCTCGGTGAGACCATAATCTGTAGAATATATATAAAGGTGGGAGAATGCCAATCATAATCATCCTTGCAAGCGGCTTAACGGTCACGTAAGCGATAAGTGAGCTACGTGTGGCAGCTGCCCCCTCCCCCTCTGTCTTAGGGTTGCCATGCAACCGACAAAGACTTAAGTCGAGCGTAAAAAATGAATGAAAAAAAGGGAAATGCGCCATTTACCCTGTTGACTCTCAGCTCTTGACTCTCAACTGTTGACTCTATTCTGTGAGTGAGTGTATGTTTGTGTGTGTGTGACACACACACATATACACAGCAACAATCAGAGTCCAATGCTCACGTATAAAACGCTGAGTGCTGGCACTTTATCATATTAAGCACTTAAGTTCAAGTCACACTCTATAAATGTATGAGTGCGTGTGTGTGTGTGTGTGTTTGTGTGTGTTCTGCCACGCCCACTTACCGTTCTTGGTGGGCCTTTCATCATCACCAGTTGACTGCTCAGCGTTGATTTCAACTGCTGTTTCAGTTTCAATATCCTCAACTAAACAAATTGAAATGAAAATACAAAAAATAAAGGAAAATCATAAGTAAAATGACAACAAATTAAGAAATTAAGAAATGTATATAAGAAGTGATAAACACCTGCAACATATTCATCTTCGACAGTCATCTCCAAGTTGGGCTGCTCGTCCTGCAGCTCGACATTTTGCTCGGCGGGCACATGCTCGCCCTTTGCCTGCTGAATGCACTCCTCAAGCGAGGCGTCTTTAACAACAAATTAAGAAAATAATACAAATAAAATTAAAATCAAATCAAAATAAAATAACTAAATAAATACTGAAACTCTAGCTGGCTGTTGAGTTGAGTTTAAGCTGGAGCTGGACTTACCATTGGCCTTGCTGCGTGCCTCCTCGAGCACCGTTTGTTTGGTCTGCTTGACCACCAGGCTCTCGAAGCGTGCATCGTCCACAAGACTGCGGCGACGGGATGGATAACCGTTCTGGAAAGATTAAAAAAACATATAATATACATTTGAAATAAAGTTTAAATTGAATTGTTCGGAGTTGGAGTGACATTGGTCAAGTGCAGAGTGGCAGGATATGCGCCGGAAATTAGCCATTAGTTGTTGCCCCCTTTTTGGGTGGGAGAACTGTTGCGCAATCTGCGCTTATGTAATGAAAGTGGCAAGAGAAAGCTCTTTGATCAAACTTGGCTCATTCAAAGTCTAAACTGTATGGCATTGTCAGCTTAGCTGCATTCAATGAAGGCCATTCTATCTGCAACCGAAAGATCAATGTCTGTCGCAGTTGCAGTTTTTATTTTTCAGTTTTGGGAAGTTTATATACAGTTTCACTCTGCTGTTGCTGATGAAAGAGCTGACGGCTCATTGAATCATCTTTATTGATTTCATATACGACAACAACAGCAGCAGCAGCAGCAACATAAACATCAACATAAACAGCGGCAGATCAACAATGAGACGCGTCTGTGTAAGTGCAGGGCAAATGAGGTGTTGGCCACTTTCACTCTCCCTCTACTGTACAGCTCATATACACATCTTTCTCAAGTCTCACAGTGATTTATTTGTTAAATAATAACTTGTCACTTGTCTGTGTGTTTACAACATGTTGTTGCTGTTGTTCTTGCATCTGTATTGTCAGCAGGACAGACAGACAGACAGATATCAAGTTGCAAAAAAAAGCATTGGGAAATTATTTGTGAATTGTTACTTTTACAATTCAAATCAAGCTTTGGACTTTGAAAACCTTTGCACAGTCACGTAGACCATCATTTCGATATTTATTAATTTCTGTTTGTTTTCTTTGAATATTTGGAAACTCACCTCAATACTGTAGGACTTCTTGATAGCGAACATCTCGCGGTTCTTTTGGGCAGCTGCTACGGCCATCATTTTGCTTGAGTTTTGTGTGTGTTTTGTTTGGTTTTCAAAAAGAATTTCAAAAATTTATGCAAAGTATTTGTCCAACACTTTGTATACTATTTCTTATTATTGTTTTTTTTTTAAATTATTTGTTGATTTGCAATAAGCACTCGAAATGTTTAGCACTTTCACTGCTTAATTGCCTGGGCGAATTCGTTCCTGAACTGAACTGATTGCGTCTAGAATTTAGCTGAATTCAAAAAACTCTCGTTCACGGCACGTTTAACGTCGATTTTTAATGAATTTGTGTTTTTAAATGGTTTTTAAAATCCTTGAACGCGAAACTGATACTCGGTAAACTTTGATAAATCCTTTCAGCTAAAATTTTATTACAACAAATCAGAGCAGCAAACTACTTGACCACAGAAGGCTGGCAAGTCTTTAGAGCGAATGTTAGCGAATCAATGCATGCTCCAGGTTCAGTTGCCAGCACTTAAATACCAAAATGTTGAGCTGCCGAACGACGACGTCGACGACGACGACGACGACGACCGAGACCGAGACCGATGACAACGACAACAACGACAACAACAACGACAGCGACAACATCAACAGCGACAGGTTTTTGCATGACGCGTCTGTGACGTAGCTGAAATTTTAAAAGCCCAGCTGGAGCTGGAGATATACGTATACGTATGATGTAGATGTAGATGTAGATGTATATATTACCAGCATAGAGTTGTTCGGACTACTATCGTGGGGTTTCCTCTCACCAAAAGCCCACAACTGGCAGTGGGTCGACATCGGGCTGAGTCGACCAAGTTCAAGTGCGGCAGCTAGAACGACGCGCTTGGCATTGCTACCATTGTTGTTGTCGTTGTTGTTGTTGTTGTTGTCATTATTATTGTTGTTGTTGCTGCTACTATTCGCTATTGTTGTTGGATGTTTGGGGTTAACCGTAGCGCGCGTGCGCGTCAGCTACATAATAAACGACTGGGCAAAATATACATATAACAACAATAAATATTTGGAATTGTCGCGTCATTAAAAATGCCTAAACAAGTCATAAAAACCAACATTGCGCATACGCCGCGTGTGGCAGGGCATTGTCTAATGTACATACAACTATATGCATCACATACGATGCAGTAGACAACGGTATAAATATACATCTACTATTTATAAACTAGAACTTGCAAAAGTAGCTGAAGGGAAAGGTCAGAAGTCAGACAGATTATAACCTAGTCAATATTGCGCATTCGCCGCGTGTGCAAAGGGAATAACCTAACTTAAATAATCCCTCAAACAAAGTACAAAATTCACACAATTTTAGTTCTTGTTCTAATAATCATAAGCCACTTATATAAATTTAAAAAAATATATTTAATAAACAAGAAATGCTTAATTTTGTGTGCAAAACAAATATATTTTTTCAAAACAACAACTTGACTAACTGTTGATATTATCTAGAACATACCAAGGGTATAAATAGAAAAAAGAAAGTAAAACAAGGAACTGTTGCTGTTGTTATTGTTGTTGTTTTATGGTTGTTGTTATTACCTCAGTTGAAGGTGTCAACCTACAGCAGTTAATTGAACAATTATGAAAACGCATTTAACTAATTTGCATGCGTTAATGTATCACATTAATGAGTAGATTGGAATGGCTGGGAGATTTACTGAATTGCCGGCTCTATTCGACTTAATTAAATGTGGTCAAAACAAACATCTGGCAAATTGACTGAACATTTGCATACGAATGCGACTATTGGCAGCTGGCTTTAAGTATGTCTAACTAATTCCTGTAAGCTGATAACACGCACAATTATACATATTTGATTTTAGTATATGTATTAGGTCTAACTATCGCATTTAGTTGTGGCTGCGAGGCTGACGCCTAATTGGTAGCTGGTCTTCGATCATTTGAATGACATTTAGCTTTAGTTGAGTTTAGTTTAGTTAGTGTAGCACATTTAACCAAATTCAGAGTTAGTCGCTCGCTTTTGCCATTGATCTACATTCGTAGCAGAGACGTGTACTTGTTGCTGCTACTGTTGTTGTTGCTGTTGTTGTCGTTGTTTTTGTTGTGATTGTTATTGTTGTTGCAGTTGCAAATGTGGTCATCCTTGCAACAGGCCAAAGCCAAACAAACATCAACAGCCAAAGCCATTGCAACTGCACTGCTAAAAAAAACACCTGTATTTGTCAGCAATATTTGTCCTAATGATATTTTATTTTTAGTTTTAGCAAACTTAAAAATACTACACAATTTAATGGCCTTTCATTAATGCTGCATTTTTTTTTTCGATTTTCAAAAACTCTTGTTTTGATCAGTGTAGGCGTGCCAATGAAATCTGTAGTTTAATTTAAAGACAGCGATTAAATGCCGCCGCTAACGAGCCATAAACTAATGAGCTGCTATCTCAGTATTATACCTTACAGCATATGAAGTTATTAAACTCAATAGATGACACAAGCTGTGATTAACAATACTAAAGAATTTTAATATTGCGTTAATAACAGATTCAGAGTCGAGTGGGACACGGGTATTTAACATATCAACAGTAAATGTTTTTTTTAAATGTTTTTTTGTTAAATGTTTAAACAATAAATGCCCAGATGTTGCATAAGCTAATTGTTAAATATTTCAACTATCTTCTAAATGGACAATCAAACACGTTTTGCAATTTATTTGTAATTGAAAATTGACAAGCACAAGAAATTACAACAAAATGAGACGAATCCAAAAGAAATAAAAAATAAATATAAAGAATTTAGTTAGATACATTTGCGATCGCTAAAGAACCATTGATAAGTATATATTCTTTTGCCAAGTCAATATTCTTAAAATATGATATTAACTTATTGATAAACATAGAAATTTTATGTTATGTAAAATTGATTTTAAGTTTTCTTTAGCCGTATTGAGCTAACCATATTTCATTTGGCTAAAAGCTAAGAGCCAACTTACTACGTGTTAGTAGACCATGTGCCCTCACGGCTTTTTGGCCAACTTTTCTTCCGACATTTTTCTACAATTGTTGTTATTGCGACCGCATAATTAACGCATTTAACATTTAAAAGCAGTTGTTTAGTTTTTATTTAATTTTTATTTAATATACAAATTTAATTGTGCACGGCGTTTTGTTTAGCTCATTCTAAAGTTATTAAATAGAAGACAAAAACAATGCAAGAGCATAACTATTCTCAAGGTTTTAAAAGTAACAAAAGTAGTAGTAGATACAAAGTCAAGACGGAGATAGAAACGGATATAGAGCCGGAGACGGAGACGGAGGCGGAGGCGGAGACACAGATGAAGGCGGAGATAGAAACGGAGTAGAAGTCGATCGTGATTCATTTATGAATCGTAGGCAGAGAGCCATTCACTGGGATTTCCTTGTCCTTGGCCATGACCCTTTAACGGCTGACTGGCCGCAGCTTCTAAAACGCCCCAGCCCCAGCCCCAGTCTCAGTCTCAGTCTCAGCTCCAGTCCCAACCCCAACCCTGGCCCTGGCTATAGCTATCGCTATCGCTATATTACCAGGGCCTGCATGCAACCTGATCAACCAGTTTGTTTGTTTTGTTATTGTTTTATTGAAGTTTCATGATCAAATCCAAACAAGTGAAGTTTAAACAAAAACTATTGACCCTCTCTCTCTATTTTTTTTTCTATATATATTTACCTATTTCTCGGGCTCGTCAATCTATCCATCTATCTATCCATGTACATATCTATGTATCTTTCTATGCCCATAATATCATTTTTAATTGTTTGCCACAAAACTTTTTCAAATTACTCCTTTGAGAATTGAAGGTTGGCTTCAATTTGAGCTCCGCTTTTGCAATTTTTGACTTTTGTTACATAAGACAAATTTACTATTTTTTTGTGCTTTTTGCCTTTTATTTGAATTTTTTTTCGATATCTAATGATCAATCATCAAGTTATAAAAAAGTGTTCAAACAAATTAGGTTCTATAATTAAGTATTTCGGACATGGCGGCAAAAGCTGAGCACTACCTTTAAACTTTTGTTCTAATAAAAGGTACAATCAAATATATAAGCACATACAAGTACAAGAGTATCTGTGTGTTTTGCCATAGTCACGTAGTCCACGTTTTTGATTTGGCAATGCTAAGAAAAAGGTACAGTTTTGTTTCAATCAATCATAATTGGCAGGTCTTAAGCATAATGAAAGCAGTTCCGTTTCATTCAAGATTGGCATTGAGAAAGTATTCAATGTGTATATTGATAGAAAGGTGTAGATAAGTGATTCTGAAATCTTTATTTATTTTATTAACAAAGAATGATATCTTTTATATTTCTTGTTTCAATTTATTGTCTGTACTTTGTTGGGGGATCCTTAATAAATGCAACTGTTGTAAGTCTGTCTACCTTGGCCAGTTCCCATAAAGTTGCCCTTGCTCTGCCAACTTCCTAGAATAATCTTAAGCTTACTTTTTATTCAAGTCAGCTGATAGGGCTGTCAGGTTTTTGTTTTGGTTTTTTTTTGTTCTATGAATCAAATATTATTCATAATTTAATAAGCTGTAATTAATAATACAATTAAGAATCCATTTTAAAACATTTTTATAATTTTTTCCCATTCGACTTTATTTCTAATCGATCTGAATCACAATTATGTGCATTAATTACAAACGGCAATCATTTTTGTTGCTAATTATTGTATAATATGGAAGTTTTGCTTTCCCAAATAGCCACTTGTTGAGCTGTCCGGCTGTCCGACTGTCCGGTGGCAGGGGAATTATATTGACTGCCCTGACAAATCAATTCCGTGCAACAACTGAGTCTTTCCTCGTACCTCGTCCTCCTCTTGGACCACGCAGCTTTCCAAGTAGAGATTATCGTGCTCCGTTTGGGGCTGATTCAGATTCAGAGCCAAAGATGACGCCGTTTAACTTGATTTTGTCTCGCGTTTAGTTGTTAATTTATTGTTTGATTATGCAAAATAGTCGCACGCTCGCCAAACATTTTGTTTTGATTTTACTGTATTTTTTTTTGTTATTTTCATTTTGCGTTCGTTCGTGTTTTGATTGTGATTTCTATTTGGGTTTTGCGTCACGTGTGCCAATCACGAGAGCCAAAAAAGTCAACCGTCATCGCAGCAAAGCATTATCAAAATATTTGGACGCAACTGCAGGGGATTTACTTACTTTACTTAATTTTCAGTGCCAGATAAAAAGACCCAGTTATTTGTCATCTGAATTATTTGCCAACCTATATTGTGAATAGTTGTTGTCGGCTGGGACTCCAAATAAGCAAGTAGAGACAGACAGAAAAGCATTAAGATAAATCAGACATGCTAACTGTTGGATTAGGTATTCCTCTCACAAATCCAATAATGAAAGGGAATATTTATACCACTTAAAATAAATTACTAAGAAACATTTAGATGTGTTATTTATTTATACTACATTTCATTAAGATGAGCTCAGCATTTGGCATGTTTATTATAGAAATTAATTGCCAGATATCTGAAAATCGTAGACAATAACACACAAATTAAATTTGCCCTGTAAACAATTCTGTAATAGCAAGTTACATTTTTGCTTCAGTTAATATAATACAACTTTATCTCAGGATTCGCACAAATTTGTGGCTGTCTTCGGGGGACTTGATCACTTGTAATATTTTTAGACTGGGATTTTTATGGCTTTGCCTTACTTAAGTCGCCGCAAACATTTTCGAGGCGTGTCAACATTCGTGTACATTTAAAGCCTCTTAATCACCACTCGCCAATGTCCAAAGAAACGAGCCCCCAAAATATTTATCCGAATAATTTCATTAATATAATTTTATCGACTGCAACGGAAACTTTTTGTTGCTTGACTTTTAGGGCTTAAACAAAGCGTCCAACTAAACCAGTTTACCAACCAACCGTCAACCAACTACACAAAGAAAGTTAAAATTAAATCCGATAAATATTTGTAATTTTGAAATGCACTTGCTATAAAAATTTTTATTATTATCGTATCAGCGTACACAATTTAAGCATTCATATTTATGCCTATTAAATGGATCCAAATTCACATCCAGAGCAAGTTCATTTCGTGTTTTTGACGTGCCCTCTTCGGCCACTTGAAGTGCTTTTTCCACATGACCCGATTAGCTTGGCCCAATCCCACAAAGGACATCATGAATTTGTCCTTGTGGCAAAAAATCAATAGCAATCTGAAATTGACAGCTCACACATATGGTTGTGGCTTGACCACAGCAACCACCACAACAACACCACCACCAACCACCGCCCTGTTACCCACTCAGTCACTAGTCACCAGACAGTTAAACAACCACTGGTATTTACATTTCACAAGTGTTTTCACCTGCGTCTGACAGATTGAGTCAGTTGACTTTTATGGCAATTTAATTCCCAGTGTTTATTTTTTGATTATTCTTTAAGCAGAATACGCAGCAAATTCCCCGTGTCTTTTTAGTTTGCAAATGTTTTAATTGATGGTCTCCATCACACACGCACACACTATCCACAAATCTTGGCCTGGTCTTCCCCAAATTCGCATACGTCAGAGTATAGCTGGCAAACTGGCCAAAAGGCGCAGGCTGCAACTAACTGACTCATGGCCAACGATCGAGATACTTTCAAAATTAAAAAAAATTTTCCCACTTACATGGGGATTTTTTGAGAGTTAAACGTTCTAAATGCTGCTGCCTGGAAGATACGAGCATCATCGTATTCGTATTCGTGTTCGTGTTCGTATTCGTTTTCGAAGTGCTAATTTGCTGACAAAACTGAATCGGAAATGCTGCGGTTGAATGAGCTGATACAGAAAAGGAGAAAAAAACAATAATAAAGATCATCTTGGGTATTTTCATTATGATTTGCATAAGACTGTACCAAATATGTATTTCCTAGGAAACGTTCTGTATTTCAGCACAATACAATTAAATATTGTATAGATTTACAGATTCTACTTAAAATAATATCATTATTTTGGGTCTTTCTGCTTAAAGTTTGTGAAGCGGACAAACAGGTTTCTTCTTATTCTACTTCTTTTTTGCATACTCTTAAAGCTATAGCGTATTTAGCACACTCCACTTAACGCCCAGTGTGTGATTATATTTGATAAGCCTCTCTGTACATAATATTATGTAAATTGTTCAACTGTCAACTTCTTGTTGTCTTACTTAGCTGTTGTCAAGGCGAGCCAATGGCGATTTGCGCATTTGCTTTAAAGCCAAAGCCGAAACTAAACACCGAAGTCAAAGTCGAAGTCGAAGCCAAAAAATACTTATATTTATATAGTTTTTGATACGATTATTGTAGTATATTTATTCTATGAAATATTTGCGTGACCAAACACTTTAATTACACGCCGCGCTGAGGTGGATAGGGGAGGGAGAGGGGAGGTGGGTCAAACCACCTGCTCCTCCACCGCCCACCAGTTGCTTTGGTGTTGCTTTGTGAATGCGCGAATGAAGGTCAAACATTTGCACTTTCTAAGACCAAAGCTAAAACCGCTAAACAGTTAAACTAACTAAGTATATACTAAGTACAAACAATATACTTATAATTTATAAACATTTTTATTATGGGCCCCTGGCGGTGGCATTAGCTACCAATACTAATAAAACTGTGCAAATTAAAATAAATTACAATTTTATGGCACAGCTGCTCATAAAATTAACTAACAGTTTCATTAGATAATCGGATACAATACTCGGCAATCCGCAGGCCAGGTGTAAACACACACATCGCTCACGTACTAACTAGACCAGAATTAGAATTAGACTAACGGCTAATTACACACATTTTTGTTATCTTTTTCAATTGAGAGATATTGCATTCCTAATGCATAAAAAACACAGATTGCTGATACGTAAATTTCATTGAACTTGAGGTGTTTGTTTTTTTTTTTTTACTTTCGGGCATTGCAGGAAATCAAGTTTGCCGCTTAAGTCTTTCGTTGCTGATGCTTCGCTGTCGGAAACGGTGGCAATAAAAGTTATTTAATAATTTATTAATAATAATACCAATGTAAATTAAGTAACTGGTCTACGTGACAAACTCTCAACTCTAATGATACAATCGAGCTCCAAGCGGAACTTCATTAATCAAATGCCAAAGATGCTTGGCGCATGTTATAAATTAATGCATAGTACTAGTACGTGTACTAACTACTTAGTATAATATATGTATAATAGTATTGTACTATGTTATGTCGTGTGGCAGATGACTGAGCATTTGGAGGCGAGCATTCATGTTTTGCTATTGTGCAACAATCGACAAATTCAAATTCAAATTCACATTAAATAATCACTCAATCAATAAAGCTGGTCCCTGGCCAAGTTCAAACCACACCCGCTACACGGTAACCACATTGCGAACCACTAAGGTCGCCGCAGCAAATAAATTTAAATTTCAATCAGAGTTCAAAGCCCTGAGTCTGCCTAAGGGCGACGCAGCTGCAAAAGAGAAGGAGAGCTATTTTTAAGCATGTTTAATTTAATTTATCTGCATTAATTGGCTGATACACACGTACATACATATGTATATGCGGTAACATGGTATCTGATTCACAAACGGAAGTCTACAGCACAATCTGAATGCGATGTGACTAAATAAATTCTTGTAATCACACACAAACATGCATATGAGTATGTAATACCGGTAATTTAAATTTAGAAAGTAAAAGCATGCCGTTCTGATCAAATGACTCCAAAGAGTGCCCCAACAACAACAACAACCACAACAGAAACAACGTTCAATCAAAACAACAACAACAACAACAAGATCAAAGCCACCCCAAGCAACTCACAAGCTGAACTCACTGCCAAGTCAGATCTTGATTTATGCCGTAACTAACTACACACAAAATAATAATAATAAAACTCAAACGTGCCTCTTGACAAATGTAATACAATAATTAAGCAATCATTAAATCATAATTACAACTGGGAGATGCTCTATAAAAACTGGCAACTCAAGTGGAAAAATGATATAGCACAAATCGACATTCTTTTTATTTTTTCATTAATTATAAAATATTTGGAAAATCGAAAAAAGTTCTGAGAATTTCTTTTGATTTTAACGGAAGAAAGGAACATCTAGGCAGATGAACTGCTGTTTTTTCTTAGAATTCAAGAGAAACCTAAAATTTGAAATATATTCCTACATAGATATTCAGTTCTATCTTTAAAGTTAGCAATCAAAGTTAGCAAGCATTGTAAGTACTTGTAATTGAAAACAATACCATGTTGCATGCCAATTGCAACAGCAACAACTTTATAAATTGTATGACCTTTTTGGTCAGCAACGTAACGACGACGCACAATATAATTCACAATATACTACAATATATATTTATTAGTAAGTATATTGGCATATATAGTATATAGATTGTAGTTGGCTTACGATTTCTTGGCTGATTATTATGTATTATTGTACGATTTGTTGAGCTCGTTAATTGTGCAATATTGCAACACATAAATCTAAGCGGAAGGCTATTTTAGAATTTTAGAATGCCCCGCGGTTTAAGCACGGCACGTGAAAATTGCTGCGTGACTGTCGTGCGATCCCTCCCCCCCAGCTCCTCCCGCCTCCCTGCTCCTCTGTGACCAGCTTTGCTCCGCTCTGTCGTACACTCAGCCTAACTTTTTTTTTAATTTCTGTTAGCAGCAATTAGCATTTTTTAAATTCCCATTCAAATCGAATTATGGCTGTGAAACATTTTCGCTTGCATGTACAGAATGTGTTACGTAATTGGCGGTATTAAAGTTAATCAAAATTAATATAAATTACGACCACATTAATGTACAACTCATTTAAATATATATTTTGACACATGTTCGTAAACTTGAAAGTCAAGCACATACTATTGAGAATAGTTGAGATCTTACTTTCTAAACATAGTTTTTCCATGGAATTAATTCTGAACTGTTTTAAGCCCAAAATGCAAATTTCCCCCGTTTAACAAAAAAAAACAAGTTAACTTCGAACTTCGCAGAACTTTGACTACTGATTGTTATTAAACAAATTGCGGTGAACAAACTAATAAACATGCACAACATGTGAAAACTTCAGAAGCATACGGTACAAGGGGAAAGAATTCAACCGGATAAAGTACAGGTAACCCAATACCTACATACTATATATCAAATAGGAATGAAAAGAACAAAACTATTGAAATACAACAATTTGCGGTGACTGACAAGCAGATCATTAATCAATGGCTCCGTTCTTGTAATGCGTCAATGGAAGTGGATTACCCATGATTCACAGGCCATAAAGGTGCTAAAAATAAGCGTATAATGCGTTAAAAGTTTCCACTATAAACATATGAATTATCCAGCTGAGCTAATGATAAATTAAATTATAATTCATATTCTACTTGTTTTCTTTTGTCAGCTTGTTGTAAAAGGATTTAACTGACGGCTTTGATCCACTTAGCATGTGGTGGATAAACAAATTAGACTAAACTCTCTAATTATTATTAATTATAATTATAATTCCACAGTTATTATGTAATTCTTATTTGTAAAGAGTCAGCATTTTTAAGTATATTATAATTGGATCTCGTCATCTTGAAAGCAATCTGTCAAAATTGATGGAATGGAGTGTACGTATATATGCTTCAGCCGATCTGATTTATTTAAATTGCTTGTGATCTGTAATTAATCTTAGAACACTTTCGGAATTCGTCATCTTGAAAGTAAACTTTCAAAATAGAAAAAAACAGAGTGTAAATGCTTCAGTCGATCTGCTTTACTTCCGTAACGTTATTATATAGCAATTTATTACAATATTATTTATATTTATAATGAATAAATTTTAAATTTCTAAAATATTCCCTTCAGTATAATAAAAAGTAAACCCAACGGCTGGGAAATACATAAGGCTAAAAGTAACGCCAGGTTAACCCAACAATGAACTTGTTTATTTATTTATTTATTAATATTTAAGCAAACTATTTGATCATTTAACTGACTGTTGGATTGAACCGTCGTGTGTACGTAATTGTGGCTGTAATTGTTTACACACTTTACATTTAATGGGCCTTAACTCTTGTAACCTCTCACTCGGTTCAGAAATGTTGAAATACTTTCCATGTTCTAGATGTGAAATGCAGGTTCGTTGCCTAAGTCTTTCGTTAATAGCAACTTGATTAGTATGTATACCAATGATAATTAAAAGTGATCAATTGCTTTCAACACTAAAATGCCATGCTCCAAGCGTTAATCGTGTTCCTCTAAAAGACCAAACGACTGACGGTCGCTCCGACTCTCTGTCTGACTGGCAACAGAGCTGGCACGAGTTTCAAGTCGTCTCACCTGTAATAGTCACTTTGGCGAAGGGTATGCCTCCAACATGATCAAGGTAGAACTTGTACCGCACTCCAATTGTATGCAAATGAACGCGTGCGCTTAAATTGCATAATAATCGAGCGATGTTTGCGGTGGAAGGGGTGGGAAGGAGTCGGGAGTTAAGCCAGTAGTTAGTAGTCGCAATTAAATCAACGAATTTCTACAATATGCAATATAATTCTTTATTGTAATTTACTTTGTTTTCATGTATAGCTACATATATGTATGTATGCATGCATTCATTTATATTTTTGTTTTTGTTTTGTATTTACTGTGTAGCATCTAATATAGTACATACTTATATACTTGTATATGTGTAAGTATATCCACAAAACATACATATACATATCGCCTATGCACATGCCCATATATATATATGATATACATATATACATATACGCGCATTTTGATTAAACATATCATTGTTATTAATATAATATTTAGCTTGTTGTGGATCTTTAAATATGTTTGTGTTTGTTGCTGCTCTTTATGCTCTAGGTACCGATTTGTTTTTAAATTGTTTATAAACTATTTATCATTATAAAATTTAAAATTTACCTTTGCAAAACATAAGCGTTAACAACTTAATTAATTAATTTATATTTATTGGGTTTTCTTATCCTTCATTATATATTATATATTTCTATATAATAATATATATATATATTTATTCTGTATAATTAAGGGTTCATTTGTTTTTGTTTTTGTTACTTTTTATATGCGTTTTTGCTTGTTTCTTTATGTTAATAGCGACTAAGACACTTTTTTCATTTACCTTTCATAAATTTGCATTTGCTCTTGCATTGAAATTACTTTGAATTGTTAGTTTTTCCTTTTTCTTTACAGCATTTAAAGCTACAATTTGAGATGTGTTTTTGTTTTAACTCCTTGTTTGTATGTACAGCGAATATGATTCCGGAAAGGATTCTGAAATCATGGCGGAATGTTGCACATGCGAGCTATGAGTATATACGTGTGTGTATGGGTGTGTGAGTGTACATGAATGTGTGTGTAGATATTTATTTCTCTCGTTCTTTTACTTTGGATTTAAGTTTAGACCGTACCTAGCATAATTAACAAAAGTTTTTACAACTTGTTTGGCTTTCTACGAACTAAAAACTGTTTACAATCTTTTGTATTGTTTTGTTTATGTTTGTTTTTATCTTTTTTTGAATATATTAATAAATATTTTAACAAATTACCCGCTGCACAATCGTATAAAAACTAATAATAGTAGTACATAATAATAGTAATAATATAATATAATATAATATAGTATTAATATAATTAATAATAGCTAGTTTACAACGCTTAGTTAAATTCTGAAAACTAAAGGCCTACAATATATAGTCGGAAGCTTTTGAAACAATTCTTAGAATCTGTTTTGTTTTCTGTTTCTTAATCAGCTCAAACTAAACTTATTACAATCTAACAATAAAACTTAAAATTAAAGACTGTCTAAACAGAACTACCACGTCACTAGCGAACGGTGTGTCATGTGTTGGTCCTGGGCGCAGTTAAAAGGGGGAAACATTGGAAACATTGCACAATAGAAGTGAAGCATGAAAGACACAAAAAAACAAGGATTACGACATCGCACACATTTGACAAAAACTGTACAGCTTAAGATGTAAGATGAGCTGTCAATCTGATAAATCAAATAAAGATGAGCTCTTTATTATTCGCTGTACTTTGCTAGAAAATAACAGATATTGATCTCTTCGTTCATTTAAAATTTTAACCATTATTGTTAAATCTGTGCGATATGAGGAACGCAGGGACAACACACACATAATCAAAACAGTCGTCTCGAAGCTATTAAACTACAATTCGAGTCAGCATATCTAACATATCTAATATCAGATCAAATTATATTATATATAATAAAAAAGGCTTCCAGATATCCTTAACCAAGTTGCTTTTAACGCTGTGTTGTTGTTGCTCCCGCTCCCGCTGCAGCTGCTGCTGCTGTTGCTGCTGCCGCTGGTCCACCTGCTGCCGTCGCCGCCGTCGTCGCTGTAGACGATGCATTCAAGTCGTCTCCCTGCAGATCCACGTTGGCGGCGCTGGCGTACTGCTAAAACCATGATTGCCTGTTGATATCATACGGCTTGGTCATGCCCAGCGCTGAGGGTCTGTACGCAGCTGGCGGCGGTGGAGGCTGGCCATAGCCGGCCGCGGCGGCAGCTGCAGCTGGACTACCCAACAGACTCTGATTGAAGATCATGCGGGCGTGGAAGTCGTCGCGACGCAGATACTGTTGATACAGCTGCGAATTGGGATCCAATTGTGAGGCTGCAAATGGATATGCTGCCGCACGTGTCGATGGATGCGCTGCAGCCAGAAACGGATACGATCCAGCCGCCGCATTTAGTGGATTTTGACTCTTATCCGCCGCATTGCCAGCCGGATTTGCCGTCGCTCCACTGTGCGCCGGTGCTGGTGGCATATAGTATGGGTTGGATGCCTCACGGAATTGATCCAAATAGCTGCTAGTCTGATCGCCATAGAGGCCCAGGGCACTGGGCGTGGGCGCAAAATTGAAGGCGCTGCCAGGCACCATGCCACCAGTCGAGGTCTTCAACGAGATGGCTGCCGCATCCGCAGCTGTTTGAGTTGTTGACGCAGCAGCAACCGATGCTGCTGCTGCTGCTGTGCCAGCGACTGGCGATGCAACGCCGCCAGACTTAAGGCCCGCATACAGCTGAAAGCCTTGGTGCAACACCTGAGCGTGTGCCGCTGCCGCTGACGTTGGCATCTGTGGCATGTTGTACTGTGACATCGCTTGTTGCTGACTCTGCTGTTGTTGCTGCTGCTGCTGTTGTTGCTGCTGTTGCTGTTGCTGCTGCTGTTGTTGTTGCTGCTGTGCTGCAACTTGTTGTTGTTGCTGTTGTTGTTGCTGCTGCTTAGCGGTTGTTTCCGCTGCATTTGTTGTTGCCTTTTTCTTACGTCCGCGTTTGGCAGGCGCCTTCACTTCAGGCGGCGCAACTGCCACTGGAGGTTGTTGTTGTTGATGTGTCGGCTGCTGCTGTTGCTGCTGGGCGGCACTGTTGCTACCAGGCACATAGTTGCCCGGCAGCTGCTGCGCGGGATTTCCATAAGCCGATGCCGCACTCGAGGCTGCACTGTACATATGCGCCGCTGGCGGCATGTTCTTGTCAAAGTAGTTAACCGGATAGCCCAACATGGACTCGGTCAGTGGGTGCATCAACGGATTGTTGTACGTCTGCGGCGGTGGTGGCGGTGTCGGCTTGTTGTAGGCAGCCAAATGATGCGTCTGACTGAGATGATGTTGATGTGCGCTTGCCGCCAGATGCAACATGTTGCTGTTGTCACTGTTGCCCGCCACAGCGGACTGTGTTGCCACTGGCTTGACAGCAACTGGTTGTTGTTGTTGCTGTTGTGATGCTGGCACATAGTTGTGATTTAACTGTGGTTGCTGTTGGTAAGCATTGTGTGGCTGTTGTTGCTGCTGCTGCTGTGCATGTTGTTGCTGTTGCTCCTGTTGTTGTTGCTGTGCGGGCTGTGACTGCTGCTGCAAGTTGTTGCTGTTGTTGCCATAATTAAGCGGTGGCTTATGCGACACTTGTTGCTGTTGCAATGGTAATTTCTGCTGCTGCTGCTGTTGTTGTTGTTGTTGCTGCTGCTGCTGCTGTTGTTGTTGTTGCTGTTGATAGCTTAGAATCTGCGGCGGCTGCAGCTGCGTGAGATGCGGCTGTGCTTGTGGTTGCTGTTGTTGTTGACTGCTTTGTTGTTTGTTGACTGCTGCCTGTTGTTGCTGCTGCTGCTGCTGCATGTTGCAGGCAGTATTATCTTTGGCAAACTCTTTGGGAAAACCCATGGCAGCTGCACGATTATACATCTCAAACGCCTTATCAGGAGCTATTGTGCCCAGCTGCTTGCCAAATGCCATTGAGCCCAAAAAGCTGTTGAACATTTGCTGTTGCTTGTTTAACAGCGATTGTGCTTGTGGCTGCTGTTGCTGCTGTGGCTGCTGTTGCTGTGGCTGTTGTTGCTGCTGCTGTACTGCAACTGCAATCTGTTGCTGCTGTGCTGCAGCTTGCTGCTGCTGTGCTGCTACTTGTTGCTGCTGTGCTGCAGCTTGTTGCTGCTGCTGTTGTTGTTGCGGCTGTTGCTGTGGTTGCTGCTGTTGTTGTTGCTGTGGTGGTATCGCATGCAATTGTTGCTGCTGCTGCGCACGATTCTCATCCAGCTTTGCCATTTTGTTGCTGCTGGCAACATCGCTGTAGTCCATGCTCATTTCCTCGCTAGTTCGCTTCAATGGATTTATAAGCGTCTCTGTTTTTGCCGGTTGTTGCATCTGAAGTTGCATAAATGTTGCCATATCGCTGCCATAGCTGGGCGGCACAATTTTCTGTTGCTGCTGCTGCTGTTGTTGCTGCTGTTGTTGTTGTTGCTGCTGTGTATCTACTATATCAGCGGCAGCTGCTGCATTCGCTGCTGCATTTGTCGACTGATATTGCGCATAAGTGGGATACTTGGGCTTAATTCCATGCAACTGTTGCTGCTGCTGCTGCTGCTGTTGTTGTTGCTGATGTTGCTGATGTTGAAGTGCCAGCACCTGCTGCTGCTGTTGACTCTGGTGTTGCTGCTGCTGCTGTTGCTGCGCTACCTGATTGCTGCCCAGGTTAGGTGGCAGTAGGCTGTGCGCCAAATTCCAATCATTGTTGATGGCCTTAGCAACAGTCGCTACTGTTGGTACCACGGGTGGAGCAGCACTGGCACTCGGCAGCGGATTAATCAATGTTGCCGGATTATACAGAGAGCGTTGCTGCTGCTGTTGCTGCTGGTAGCTGCTCATTGCGGCTGAAAGAGGAATAAATGTTTAGTGAGTTGGTACCTCATACGAGTTCCGAAACTTTTTTAAGGAATTTTAAAAACGAAAAAAAGCCAAGAATAAAATTTTAGTAATCCAAAATTGGGAAGAAAAATTAGGAATCATAAATTAGGAATTTCAACTAACAGAAATATATTTAAAGTACAAAAATTAGGAAAAAAAAAAAAATTGGGAAAAGTATTTTTGTCTTTCCTGTCATTGGAGATAGGCCCGAAAAAAAAAACAATCAAAATATGAAAGGGTAGACAACCGTCTTAAATCGCTACTCAATAAATACGACCAACACAAAGATGAAAAACTTGTTGATTTTGTATATAAGGCACCCAATATAAACATGTAGATTTTGAAATAAATAATACATAATACATAATAATTTCGAATAAATATCACTTGCGCTGGCAATCGAAGTCCTGATTTGGAAATAAATGGTAAATCGAGAAATGTTGTCTTTTTGCTAAATCGCGCGATTTTAAATAAAATATTTTTGATTTCGGCTTTTTCTAATTTTTGTTTTCCCAATTTTTGTTTTTCTGATTTTTTTTTTCCCAATTTTTGTCTTCCTAATTTTGAATTCCTAATAACTGTATTCCTAATTTCGGATTCGTAATTTTGGATTCCTAATTATTTGATTCCTAAATCGCGCGATTTTAAATAAAATATTTTTGATTTCGGCTTTTTCTAATTTTTGTTTTCCCAATTTTTGTTTTTCTGATTTTTTTTTTCCCAATTTTTGTCTTCCTAATTTTGAATTCCTAATAACTGTATTCCTAATTTCGGATTCGTAATTTTGGATTCCTAATTATTTGATTCCTAAATCGCGCGATTTTTAATAAAATATTTTTTTCTCGGCATTTTCTAATTTTTGTTTTTCTAATTTTTGTTTTCCTAATATTTGTTTTCCGAATTTTTGTCTTATTAACTTTTGCTTTTCCAATTTTTGTCTCCCTAATTTTAAATTCCCAATAACTGTATTCCTAATTTCGGATTCGTTATTTTGAAATCCTAATTATTCGATTCCTAATTATTCGATTCCAAATTTTTTTTCCGAATTTTCGTTATCTGAGTAATATAATATACCGCTCAGCTGAAGCTTACCCGTTAAGGCGACAGATGCCGCAGGTGGCTGAGTGGTTGCCACGGGCGCTGGCAGCACTGGAGAGGCCTGTTGCTGGTGCTGCTGTTGTTGGTAGGGCGACAGCACAGGTTGCTGGTACGGCGAGTGCTGTTGCTCTGCGGGAGATTGGGCCAGTGGGGTGGGTGGCTGAGTCGCCGCCGAAGAGGCGGGTGAGTCCACGCTGCTGGGCATCGGACTCAGTGCCTGTGGCTGCTGCGCCGTGGGACTGTGCGATGGTTGCTGCTGCTGCGGGTGGGTTGGCTGGTGGTACGGCGACTGGGCGTGGTAGGGCGACAGCTGTGAGGAGTGCGGGGTGGTGTAGGGCGAACTTTGAGGCTGCTGGTAAGGCGAATGTGGATTTGGTGTGCTGGGACTCATCGAGGAGTTGTAGTCGGATTCCTGCGAACGCGGCTGCTTGTACTGATCGTAAATGGGCAGTGGCGAGGTGGAGGAGTAAGCTGGCGTCTTGGACGCCTCGGAGCCCGATGGATTATAGCTATTGCCACCACCGTAGGGCGATGTGCCGCTCAGTTCGGGCGTAGAGACGTTCGGCGATGATGCCGATGAGTAAATATGTTGCGAGTATTGTGGATACGGTGAGTTCATCTCGCGCGGACTACAGCTCTTGTCCGGACTGCTCTTCGTCGTGGTGTCCTGATAGAAGCCCACCTTGATCGTGCCATTCAACGTATAAGGCGACGCCGGTTTGCCCATGTCATCGTTCGGCTTGGGCGACACCATGATGGGAGACGCCCCAATGGGCGAGGCGCAAATGGGCGAGGTATAGGAAGCGCCTGCATAGGAGCCATATCTCTCATCGATGGCGATGCGCGGCGAATCGGGATCTTGGCTGAAGGAACTGCGCTCCGAGTTGGTGCTGCCCGTGCTCGGTTTCCTTGGACGCATCACCACGGGCAGCGAGAAGTTGTTCTCCCCAGAAGCCGGGGAATGAGCTGGCGGTGCCACCCGAGCGTCATCCTGGGCCAGCGTCTGCTGCGATTGCTGTTTATCCTCCTCGCTGGACTTTTTGTTGACCTTGGGACCTCCAAAGGCCTTCAGCCAGGCACTCAAATTGGGCTTCTCCTTCGCCTCGGATGCCGCCTTCGAGGACAACTCGCTGCTGACTTTGCTGAGTTCCAATAACGCCTCAAAGGGTTTCGGTGGCTCCTTGGGGGATGTCAATGCCGTCGATTCCTCCGAGCAGCTGTTCTCCTTGGGCGGAATATCCGTCTCCGGCAGCTGCTTTTTGCCGGCCAACTCCTCCATAGTCTTGCCCAGAGCAAAATCCTGCGTTTTGATGACTGTGCCCAAACTGAGCTTTGGAGCACCTTCAGTTGTCTCCGTGGTGAGTGCATTTTTGGGATCCTTGCTCTTGTTGGCCACCGGGCTGACCAGGGCTTCCGTCTCCTCCGTCTTGCTCACGTTCTGTATGAGATTTCCCTTGGCCTTGCCCGGCTGCAGTCGCTCAATGGTCCGCATCACATTCGCCTTGGCCTTTGCCTGCTGTGCCTGGGCATTGACCGCGAGTTTCTCCTTCATTGACTTCCGCTTCGCCTCCTTGGCCATCTGCTGCTTGATGTGCGGCGGCGGCGGAGGATTCAGCAGGAGTTGCGTGCTGCTCGGTTCCTTGGGCTTCACGGGCTGCACAGTTGGCACTGCTGGAACTGGTGGACTGACCAGGGGAGGCACCGTTGGCGTCTGCTGAGCAGAAACCGTTGAGTTGTTGGAGTTGGAGCAGGCAGAAGTGGAGCTGGCAGCGGTGGCCGATGTGCTGCCAATGGAGTTGCCGGAGTACAATGAATGCGGCGGAGTTCCGCAGCTGCTGCTAACGCTGCTGGCCGTGGGAAGCGCATCCGCTTCGGTCTTCACCACAGGCTTGGGCGCCGCATCGCCGACCAGCTCGTTCAGCGCCTCCGCCAGCTTGGTGGGCACCAGCTCCGCCTTGGGTGCAGCCAGTGCCACGGGTCGTCTGAAGTCCGCCGCATCCAGTTTGGCAATTCCCGAATCAAAGTCATCCAACAGATTGTAGCGAGAGGGCGAATTGCTTGCCGAGCTGAACTCGGAGAAACGGGGCGTGTGCTCCAGCCAACGATTGATATCCTTCAACGTCTGCTCCGTCTCCACATCCAGTGCCTCCAGATTCGCATTGTTGCTGGCCGCAGCCTGGCCAGCTTTCTGGGCAGCCGCTGCCGCCTTCTTTCCCGTCAGCTTCCTGTTGCCGGCGCCCTTCTCGCTCGATTTCTCGGCAGGCTTAGGCGGTGGCGGCATTTGTTTGTCAGGTCGCTTTTTGGTATTGGATTTAACCGTTGACTCTTTGGCCTTGGCATTGCTGCTGTTTGTGGTGGCAGCTGTGCCACCAGACTTATTAGCCACATCCTTGCCAGCTGCCTCGGGCTTAACGACATCCTCTGGTTTCGGGACAACTGGAGGTGGAGGTGGCGGCGGCGTCAGCTCGCGCGGTGGCTTCTCCACGTTTTTTGGCGTCTCCACTTTCTTGGGCTTCTCCTCAAGCTTTTCGCTCTTCTCGGCCTTGACTGGCTTCTCCACTTCTCGACTGGGCTCCTTGGCGTGCTTCTGCTCCTTGCTCTTACGGCCCCGCTTATGCTCCGCTGGAGGCTCTGGCAGATGGTCACGTTTCTTTTTGGACGTGGACGTGCCCTTGGCACTGTTCGACTTGGAGTCCTCCGAGGGTGCCAGCGAATTGGAGGCACTGGAGCCGCTTAGCGCTGCTCGACTGCGCCGGTACTTGATGACATCGTATTTGTCCATAAAGGGCAGCAGCATTTCGAGTTCCGCCTGCTCGGCAGCTGCGGCCAAAGCTGCTGCTGATTCCGCCGAGTTCTTTTTGTGCTTGCCACTGCGTGGCTTTTCCTTATCCTTGTCTTTATCCTTGTCCTTGTCTTTGTCTTTATCCTTGTCTTTGTCCTTATCCTTATCTTTGTCTTGGCTACGCTTCTTTTCCTTCTCCTTTTTGGTTGAGGGCGATTCCGTTTTCTTGCCACGTTTCGCAGCCTGCGGCGAGGGACTGCGACGACGACGACGCTCATCGGAGCTGCTACAACTGGCCAAGGACATGAAATCCGTCTCGGAATCCTGATCTGACTTGTCGCCCAGCTGTTCCCCCTCGTGTCGAGCGCTTAGCTTTGTGGTCTCCGCACTGGTGACCTTCTTGACGGTCGTCAGCAGCTCGGAGAGATCATCGTTGAGTGCACTCTTTGAGTATTTCTTGTGTAGATCGACTTTGAACGGCGACATACTCCGGGATCTCGAGACATCGTCGTCATCGACATCATCTTCGTTGTCATTGTCATCATCCTCCTCCAGATCCGCAGCAGATTCGGCCAGCGCCACAGCAGCTGTTGGTGGCAGCTGCTTCTTCACATTCATATCGGACATGGAACTATCATCATCCAGATCATCCAGTTCTCGATCTCCTTTGGCTCGACTGCGTCCACCTTTCTTGCTCTTTGGCTGTCGCTTCACAGGCGTTGGCGTCTTCACCTTCGACTCCGCTGGCACCATCTTCTTCTTTTGCGCCGCTATCGTGCGCGCCGTTGGCTTCACCAGCGACTTGACTTTGGCCAGCGCCAGTTCCTCATCATCACTGGACTCGACATCGCTTGGTGGCTCACTAAGTTCCGACTCCGCCTCCGCCTCCGTTTCGGGCGTTGACTTTTTCCCTGCTTTTTTGGTCTTTTGTGATTTGCTGGACTTTGATGAACTGTTGCCCGATGGCTGAGAGGATTTGCTGCTTTTCGCTTTGCGTCCGCGTTTGCTAGAGGACGTCAGCTCCTTGTCCTTGTCCTTCTCCCTCTCTTTATCCTTATCTTTATCCTTGTCTTTGCCTTTTTCCTTAAGTACTTTGTTGGTTTTGCTTTTCTTAACTGTTTGTGGCGCTGCTGGTGGTGGTGGTGGTGTTGGTGGCGGCTCTGCCTCCAAATCCTCCTCATCCGTGTCCACATCTTCATTGTGCCCACTCCGATCAGCTTTGCTCTTTGTCTTCTTTTTACGCCGTTTATCCTTCTCCTTGCGTTTGCGTTTCTGCGCATGCGCCGTGGCCTCCGCTGGCTCCTCCGTTTCGCTGTGATCCTCCTCGGTGCTGCTGCTGTCCGGCAGACGCTTGCTGGAAGCCGAGTTCACCGAGGATTCCTTCTCCTCCTCTTTCACCTTCTTCTTAAAATACTTCTCCCGAAACACATTCATCTTGGAATCAGCGGCGGGGTAACTTAAATTCGGATCATCATCTTCATCATCGGAGAGATTATCGAAATATTTCTTGGTCGCCTTATCAAAGGCATCCTGTAAATTGTTAACCATCTCCGTGTACTCTGTGAAAATTGCACAAGTTATAGAGAAATATAAAATATAAATATTTAACATGTTTTTTACCATTATTGTGCCCATTGTACAATCTACAATTGTTTACAATTAAACGAAAATCATTGCGAAATTCACTAAACTTGTGATATTCTCCACTGTCCAGTTTGTCCTCCATTTTAAGCAGATCCATGGGTCTAAATAAATAAAGAAATAAAATGATCAATTAATGTGATTTATAATTAAATGGAAATATATATGCAAGCTGACCTTCGTATAATGGAGTAATAACGCGGCGCAATATCCTCCTCAACGGGATCCATGAAGGGCCATGCATCCCGATGATTCTTGACATAGACGAGCACCTTATGCATTCCGATTTGTAGAACTTCCTCCGTTTCGGTAAAGCTAAGAATATTCGCATGATTTGAGGAGTTGTACGTTGAGTTGTTGTTTTGTTTGGTGATTAGATTTGTTATGGGTATTGTTATGTTTGTGCTTGTGTTGTTGTTGTTTGTTGTGTTTGAGCTTGTGGTTGTTGTTGTTGAGGTGGAGGAGAAGAAAGTGTTGTGTGTTATGTTTTTATTATGTTTGTTACTGTTAATATGACTATGATTAGTGTGCTGATTGTGGTTGGTGTGCGTGTGCGTGTGTGTGTGGTTGTGATTGTTGTTGCTGTTTTTGTTATTGTTATGGTGTGATGGTGTATGAACTCCGTGCGACGTTGTTGTATTTGCTGTTATTGTTGCTGTTGCATCCGTCGTTGAGTGGTTGTGATTATTATTATTATTATTGTTGTTGATGTTGTTGTTGTGATTGTGGTGCGACGCGTGCTTATGGTGGTTGTTGTTGTTGTTGTTGTTAAAGCTGCTTTTATTGTTGGTGGTGCTACGGTTGGTACTATTTACATGGCTACATTTTTTGTTGTTGTTTGTTTTGTTTTTATTTTAGTTATGATGAAACAGTCAAAATGTTGTTGGTTTGGTTGGTTGTTTTGGTTGTTTAGTTGAGTGGTAGGTACAAAAGTTTACAATAACAAATGGGTAAAATTTGTTAATCAATTGATATATTATGTACAATTTAATGAATATGATGAGTACAGTGCGAGTGCGAAAGTTAATGAAACAGTTTACCAAAAATACAACATGCAATATAAATTCTATAAAAATAATATATGTATATTCAAATATAAAATCAACAATCTTAAGACAGTACACAATAACCAGTAGAAACATAAATCAACAACAAATCTAATTGAATAATACATTGACTTTAGAATGTAACTTTAAAAAATAAGTGAAAAATAATCTATTTTAAATACAAATTCTTAAATTTCTGAACTGAATAACAGGTGGGTTCAACAAATATTGATCCTCTCTACAACAAGCAGTCGTGGATCGCATGATCTTTACATATATAGATTGTGTACTGTGCAATGTTTGGCTTTGATTGGTTGGCGGGAGAGGAAGTTTGGTAGGGAAGAGGAGGAGTTCACTTACTCATCGGCGCTTTTGTCTGAGTATGCGCCACTGTGTCGTTCCGCCTTGCTGGATGTGGATGACGTGGAGGCGGCTGAGGATGGTGTTGTTGTTGTTGTTGTTGTGGCTGCTGATGCTGCTGTTGCTGATGCTGCTGTTGTTGCCGCTGTTGATTTCTTAGTTTTTACCACCTCCGCTTTGGTGGCACTGCGTTCCGTTTTACTGGACGAGCTTGAACTAACTGCTGTGGCCTTCTGTTTCTTAGAGCGTGCCGTTGTATCTGACGACGTGGTCGTGTTATTCGGTTGCTGATGGTTTGTGGTTGCCGCAGCACCGCCTGTCGGTATAAATATGTTGCCCGTTAGGGAGCTGAGTGAATTGTTGGTTTGCCTGCCGGGCAGCTTAACATTGGCCGCTGGCGCCATCTGCTCCTCGCGCTTGGCAGCAACTGGTTGGGCGGCTGATTGCTCTGGCTGCTGCAGTTGCTCCTCGCTGTCATGCGCCACCGGCGAGGGCAGACTCAGATCCGCAATGCTTGTGGCAACCGCAATTGCCGCCGAGTTGGCATCTAGCAACTGCAGCTGACGGCAAAAGTTCTCCTTATCCTCTGGACTGAGCGAGGTGGCGTGATGAAGTGGCTCTGGCGTCTCGGGATTCGCTGGCAATTGGTGACGACTGTGACGTCGCTTGTGATTGCGTACACCGGTGGTTGGTCCTGCTCCTGCACTGTTGCTGTTGTTGCTTTGGTCGTTGTTGTTATCGGTGTTGTTGTTGGCGTCCTCGTAGTCCTCGTCTGCCTCAGACGCATGCTTGTGTCGCCGACGATGATGATGGTAATGATGATGATCTTTATCCCGATCTCGATGCTCGCGTGAACGTTTCTTTTGCTTCTTCCCGGACTTTTTCTTCTTATGATGATGATGATGATGATGGTGGTGGTGATGATGATGATGACTCTTGCTCTTGAATTTCGCTGGCGTTTGTGATTTTTCTCTAGGCGGTTCCGGCGAACGAAATTTATCAGATGATGTTGCCTCTGACGCAGCAATTAATTGTTGTTCTTGCTGCTCTTGTTCTTCCTGATGCTGCGCTAATTCTTGTTGTTGCTTCTTGCTGTTGTTGTTGGATGGTTGTTGTTGTTGCTGCTGCTGTTGTTGGTCTTGACTCTGCTCCTCGTCGTCGTTTTGGTCATCGTCTTCTGGCGAGAGACAAAAGGTTTCCCTGTGGCACAGAAATTCGCTCGAATTAGTTGTTGTTGTACGTCTGAGAGAGCTTGCGTAAGTTGAAATACCGCTAGCCGTTGATGTGGATTGAGAGCTGCAGGCGACATAAGAGAGAAGAAAAAAAAAACAGTAAGTATAACATTCACAGTATAGAAAATTATTACAATAAACAATCTGCAATATATACAATAGAAATCGCTTAAAAGTAACACGTTGAATCTTGGCAAGAGCTGTACAAAACTTTATACATTTTATTATTAAAGAAATTAAAAGTTTTCATTGATTAATAATTTAGAAATGCGAATGCAATGCTTCTATGTAATATTACATTTAAATGTGGATCTTAAGAATCCAATGAAAGTGGAATATTGTTATTAATCTAATCGTGTTAGCTATTAATCGATTTCTACAGTCTTAGCCAAGATTATTTTGAGGTCTGTGTGTAATTGTTTCGTTGATGATGAAGCTGAATGGATAGATGAATAGTTAATGATGATTATAAAGCTGTATAAATGTAAATAATAAATGATAATTGGAAATCATAATAAAATAGCCATATATATCAAGAATATATATATATCAAATATAGGAATATCATATAAAGCATGCTTACATAATTGTTCATAGTGTTTTTTGAAAACGAAATCCAACCAATTTGTCGCACACAAAATTAAATTATGGGCAAAACTCAAATTAAGTGCTGATTCTCTCCTTTTGGTCCTCTTTTTGGTAATTTCCTTTCGGTATCTCAGTCTCTCTCTCGTTGCCTGTTAAGCGTCGATGATGATGTGATTTGATTTGAATCGATTTAATGACAATTTTCAACACAAATTGCAAGCAAATTTTTGTTTAAGAAATCAAAACAAATCGAAAACAAATTCAAAATTAATTTGCAAATAACATAAACAATGCTTTTATGCGTGTGTGATATAATTGTTGCTGCTGTTGCTGTTGTTGTTGTTTTGTCTGTGTGTATGTACTTGTTTAATTATTTGTTTTCTGTCTGTTGCGACTGTCTGTGATTCGCAATGTAATATGATTGTGAAATGGTCTCCACTTGTTGCGTTGCCTCTTTTCTTTTCTTTCTTTCTGTTTTCTTTCTATTGGCTTATAATACTGGACGTGCTAACCGTCTGCGTGAACGTTGTTGTTGCACCGTTGGCGGTGCCAAGTGGGCCGAGTATTGACGCTCACGACGCAGATCCCTTTCACGTTCACGCTCCCGCTTAAGGCGCTCTTCCTCCTGGCGTGCCTTCAACTCGGCTAGATTCCGTATGCGACTGGAATTTCGCACTTGTAATAATCTGCAATATAGTTAAATTTATATAAAATATTACAAAATTAATTGACTTATCATTGAGTAAAGTTTTGAGCAACTTACTTTCTGCGTCTTAGACGTTCACGCTCGCGAAATAGCTGCGGTAACTTGGGCAGAAAGTTTTCATCAAGTATCTGGAAGAGTTCACGCTCTTTACCATTCGTGGAGGTCTTAAACTTGGCCGCCAAGTTCTGCCAATCCTCCTCGGTGAAGCAAATAACCTGCCAAATGGTGCCGTTGCTGCCAATGGCTGTGTTACCACCAGAGCCGGCGCCACAACTTAGCGACGCAGCGGCTGCCTTTCCCGAACCGGATGCAGTTCCCGTGGCCGCCTTATCTTCGCGATAGAGTCGCGTACCGTAGAAATACCAATAGCCAGAATTTTTAGCGTCGTAGCCGAGCGGCTCAACGCGCAAACTGTCCGCCTCTAGATTACTGAGTATGACCTGTACATCGACAGAGTCCAAACGAAAATGGCACAGATCGTGCAGAATTTGTAGACGCTTGCGCACTGGCAGCGATTGAAAGTCTATGTCCGTATCAAAATGATTCTCTGTCTGATGCAGACGACACTGTTGACGCAGGAAACGGCGCAAAAACATCTGATAGTTGCTGTGTGTAATCTCATTGGCTACCGACTGTAGCGCATCGCAGCCCGTCAGCAGGCGTACAATTAATTCGGGCACTAAGGCAACTTGATCCTCCTCGCTGGTACCATCGGATAGCAGCGCCGATTCGAGATCCTGCAAATGAAATACATGTTAGTATTTTATAATAAGATTGATCTGTTTTTCAATGGGCACCTCTATGTCAATGTCCGGTAAATCGAAGGCGGAACTAAACAATGAACAGAAATGCGAAATACACGGTATCTCCCACCATGATTGTATGTCTGTAAAACACAAAGAAGAAGCATATTTATATAAAGATATTAGGAATCTTGGGTCTGCCAACTTACCCAATAGGCCAATGAAAGTAGAAACCATTTATGTATGCTTGCGTATTAGAAACTTGGCTTTCTGCAAGATGATGAAACAAACAATTCCTTGTGGCGATGCTAATGTTTTTTTCTAGTCGTTCCTTACTGTTGCTTGGTATTAGTCTCTTATTCTGTGTTGGCGAAAGAGCAAAAAGACAAGCGAAGCGTGCACAAATTAGTTAAATACATTAGCAACTCACACACAATGATTCCAACAACACAAGTACATGTACATGTATCGCAATGGCGGCAAAAAAAAAAACATGTGCAACATGTGTGTGTGTGTGTTGTTATTGTCGAATTAATTTAGATACTCAAGCAGGGCTTATCAATTATCAAAAGCGCGCGAGGGGCAAATTGCGATACACACACGTACACAAACACAGCACACCCACACATTGATAAAGCGAGAGAAAGAAAGTACACGCGCACCCCTTTCGCGCGCTTAATTTTAAGAAGAGAAAATCAAAACAGATGGCTAAACTAGCCCACAAACAAACACGGCCACCCGCATGCGTATGAGTAGGACAGCTATATGTAGCCAGTGTTGCTTAGCGCTAGTTGTGCCGCTCATTTTTTCACAGCACTGTTGATTTCTTGGCTGGTCGATTTGTGCCCCCCCTCCCCACAGCTGCTTCTTCAATATTTTGCCTGCTGTCTGCACTTTTTATAATTAATATGTCAATTCACCGCACGCACACCAATTTCTTAAGTATTTCAACTAATTTCGCGGGATTTTCGCGTCTAAGATGCCACAACAGAGCCTTTGATGAGCATGCGCCGCCTTAGAAGGTGCCTTGCTGCCGAATGCTCCGTTGCTGCCTCTGCCTGTGTGTATATATTTTTTCATTTGCGCTTTCCTTTTGCCGTAACAGTGAGGCACGCAATTGGACGATGACCACTGCTATGATATTTGTCTTAATTTACTTTTGCACAAGCTGCACACGGTTTGCTGGTTGGGCAGATGCTCGCCAACAGAACGATTTCCACTTTAATTGCCTTCTCTCCACAATATTTATTTTATTTATAAATTATAAAGTGGACGGACGAACCGAACGAACCAACCTACCGAAGAACGACTAGTGATGTAGTGTTGAGTTACTCATGAGTGAGTGAACAAAAAAGAGTTGCTCCCTGAAGTGAGCAAGTGAACATGTTCCTTCCAAATTGCTTTTATTGATCACTCGTTCTTTTTGCTCTCTTTTGTTCTTTTTTGCTCAGCTGTTCTGTTTTACTTCATATTGCTCAGTTGCTTAAATTTTTCTCTGTGCTCTTAGACTTACAGCATTTTGTGCAGATTCTTTCTTAAAAAATACAAATTGTTAGATTACTGCCAAGCTGAATACTCATTTTAAGAATTCAGA
This sequence comes from Drosophila suboccidentalis, assembly GCA_037043435.1. NCBI lineage: Eukaryota > Metazoa > Arthropoda > Insecta > Diptera > Drosophilidae > Drosophila > Drosophila suboccidentalis. The sequence goes on along the minus strand of JBAMBK010000397.1, from coordinate 816,028 downwards.
ATGTGCTTTATCAAAATTCTCAAGCTTTATCAAGCTAAATTATATTTTTGAATAGTTGGGTGAGGGGCTCAATGAATAGCTCAGTGAATAACTGAGATACTGAGCAATATGAGTGAGCAAGTGAGTAACTGAGCAACTGAACAAATGAGCAACTGAACAAATGAGCAACTGAACAAGTGAGCAATCTGAATGAATAGACTCACCTAAAAAAAATGAGCAAGTGAACATGTTCTCCTAAATGAGCAATGTTTACCCAACAGTGATGTAAAAAAACATCGATACATCGATGTTTCTTCAGTGATATTTCGCGATGTTTTTGTTGATGTCGATGTTAAGCGATGCATCGATGTTTTGCAAATTAACGGTTGCCGGACTATTAATATGCTCTATTTACATCACTCAGAACGACCAGAGTAGAGGTGAAAATGGCAACTTTGACCGTTTGCCAAAAAGAAAAAAAAGAAAAGTGGCCACACGGATGTTTGGCTCCCAAAACACGGTGGCAACCTTGATGATAGTTACAAAAAAAAAAAATTATTTTTATTTAAATCAACTATGTTTTTTTTTAAAATCAACTTTGTTTCATAATCAAATCAACTTTGTTGTGCACTAATATCAAATATGAATAACTAAATTATAACTATTTAAATTAAATTATTTCTTTATTTAAAACGTGCGCCCAGATCGTGGCGCTCTCTATTGAGAAAACCACTCAAGAATTTTCCGCACAGTGGCACCACCTATCGTGAAATTTAAAGCAAAAACCATTAATGAACACTAACGATAACTTCGATTGCACAGCAATTATCGGAAATGCTATCACTTATTATCGATAAGAAAAATGTCAGTTACAATTTAATTTGGTTTGTGTTTTCATTTATTTAAATTATTATTACTAAAATTTGAGGCTACGATGTTACAATTTAAAATAGTATAGACTGGAAGACAATAATTGACATTAAAATAGACACGGGCACAACTAAAATTTACTATGACTATTGGACGCAACACAATTATTATATCTTTCTACGAACGACAATTTTGTATCTATCAGCTAGGAACACACAGATGACGAGTCTACAAATATTACGAATCTAGGACAATTATTGCTTCGCAGTTTTGTTGTCGAGTTTAGAAATTCGATTGGAATATTGATGAGACTATTGTGATTTGATTGAATTGATTACCACGCCCACTTGGGCGACACCTTGTCAAAGTTCCACTCATCGGGATGACCCTCATGGTTGCCGCCATCGTCGACGCTGTTCATGTCGGACCACTTGAAGGGACCGCTGCCCACCTTCCTCATGGCTATGGCTCGCATATCATTCCTCACCGAACGTCGCTCCGTGATCAGCTCCATCTCGGCCAGAGCAGCTGCATCATCGATGGTCACACTGAGCCGTTCATCACCAATGGCAGCTGGTGCCGCCTGATCCGCCTCATCCGCCTGGACGTCGCTCTGCTCGAGGCTTCTGGACTGGGACTGGGCATGTTGCAGTCGGAGAAAGATTGGTCCCGCAAAGGCGTGATAGTCGCTCATGCCCAGGCGAGCGTTGTAGGAGAAGAGCTTGAGGTCAATGTTGCCATAGGCAATGGACTCCTCGCCCAGGAGATCGCCACGGAAGCCGTGCTTACGCAGATACTTGTCCACCGCCTCAAGATTGGTCAGTTCCGCTTCATCGACGGGTGTCAGATTCTGAGTCTGATCCTCGCTGTAGTTGTCGCGGGAGATGCCACTGGCATTCAGGATCTTATCGAAATAGGGCAAGCCATTAGCCAGCCAGGTGGAGTTGCCGGCCACGAGGAAATTCTCGGTGACATCCTTGCTGTGCATGAGTCCTGGCAGCTGTTCCACAATCCACACCATGTTCTTCAGCTGATCGTGACGTTCGCTGATGGCGGCGTTGTCCTTCTCATTCACGGCCACCGGAGCATCGTCATGCTTCTCATCGGCATCCAGAGTGTTGTAGAGATTATCCTGGGCACCCAGCTTGTGCAGATCGACGCTGATCCATTGCTTGGCACCGGTCATCGGGTGACGGGACATGGCACGCGCCCAGGTCCGTCGATTCTGGGCAATCCGATTGGCGGCCATGACACGGGCCACAAGTGGCACCATCTTCTCCACATTCACATCCCGCCACAGGGCCAGATTCTCGTTCTTCATGCAGACGCCGCCCACAATGGACTGCACCTGCCTGCCCTTGACCACATAGAAGTCATCCGTTGAGCCGAGAATTCCCGGATAGCCCGTGAAGGTGATGTCCACTCCGGGCACCGTGTTGCTGCGCGGATCCGGCGAGAAGTGATAGTGGAACTTGTAGCGCTTCTGGATGCGCAACATGGACGAATAACTGCCGGCGGTGCTGTGGCCAAAGAGCAACTGTGGCGTCTCCGACTCCTGTCGCATGATCCTCGTCAGCATCGAGGCGCTGGGCAGACGGAAATTCTTGTTGCCCGCATCGGCAGTGCCATTGGGCAGCACATAGTTCTCATAGTAGATCTTCAGATCCTGGATATCAGCTGCCGCATTCATCAACAGAAAATCCGACAGTGGAATCTCCTCCTCCAGATCCGAGCGAGCACGCGTCGCCCCTCGTATGTAGCCCCACTCCATGCCCTCCAGCTGACTGAGCACTAAATGCAGCTGATGCCAATAATGATCGTGCTCGGCATTGGCCGCCGCCTGCTCCTTCAGGTGCTCATAGTTCCTGGTCAGGAGCCCACGCAGCCACTCGCAGAACTTCTGCGAACTCTCATCCCGCTCGCAGGAGGATGAAATGGTGCTGCAATAAATAAAGTATCCCTTTATAAGAATATTGACTAAGAATACTAAAAAATCCAAAATTTTAAAAACAATTAAAAAAAAAAAACTGAACTAGGAAACTTGTAATATGGAAACCAAAATTTTAAAAACAAATTTGTTTTTAAAAAAATAAAATAAAATATCAACTGCAAAGGAAAAAATTCCAAAAAAAATAATTGAATTCTGATTAATAGACATTTTTCTTTAAACTAAGCTTTAGAAATTTTTCAGAAACAGCTATGCGTTAAAAAAATACGGACTAAATTGGGTACTTATTTTATTGTATTTTGAATATTTGAAAGTTTTACAAAACGAATTTAAAAATGTATGTGACTATGTGGAAAAAAGTCAACTGAAGTCAGAAAAATTAAGGGTACTTTTTGCCTAATAGATATAAATAAACTGCATTATTTTTATTTATATATATTTTTTTTAATTTCTTAGTTTTTTCTAACTACCATTCTTTATTTGTTTTCAAAATTTTATCCTAGATTTCAAGTGTTTATTTTTGTTATTTTTAGCAAGCGGGATTGAGCTAGATTTTTACTGGAAATGTACTCACTTGGCCCACTGGTTGTAGATGTTCTTCCAGGTGAGGGAGCCCTCCAGAATGCCAGCAGCATAGGCCTGCACCCAGTCTGGATAGCTGCGCTGCGTTTCCACCTCAATTTGTGCCCAACTGCAAAGATGGAAATATTCCAAATTAGTTAAATGAACATGAGAATATCTAAAAATAATAAGTATCTTACCCATTCTCATAGACAGAATCCTTGTAGCATATTCTGGCCACGCCCTTGGGAATGTTAACCAAATCGTTTTGCTGTTTCCAGTTCTCAATCTGAAAGCCCACCTTCTTGGTCCAAAAGGCGGTGGCACAATAGGTGCCGTCGTACTCCGGACGATCCATGTAGCCGATAAAGAACGCACCGATCACCAGTAAACCGGCTCCGATCAATATATACGTCCCTATCCGCGTTTTTTGCCATGATGCGCCAACGACTTTCAACATTGTTCCGTCCGTCTTGAAGCTGCTTTCCAACTTGGACCAAAAACACAAAGCGATCAAGTTATCCTCTTTTTTATTGCTTTTTCTCCAGGGATCTTTTGAAGGATCTGTCTTTTGACGGTTACGCTTCACTCGCTATAATTGAGATCGGCTCTGGCGGCGTAGGAGTGTCCCAGTTTGATGTCAATTAGGCCAGGATGCAGGCTGATCTTGTTGCTGCTGCTGCTGCTGCTGATGATGATGATGATGATGAGGTGGATCACGGTGGCCGCGCTGTCAGGCGAAACGGCCGTTTGGTTCATGGGTGGAGGTGTCTCTGCTCTTGGGCAGTTTTCCAAGCGGTTCTCAATTGAAATTCAAATGCAATTTTTTCAGATAATTTCTATTTCTGTCGAAGTGGTTGCTATTGTGGTTTTGGGTGGTGCTAGTGATGAGCTGCTAGGTCCAGTAGCAGCTGAGCTGTGTGTCTTTTGCAAACGGGTTTAATTTACATAGGTTCAATACGATTATATCCCTGAAAATATTAAGAGAAAAAGATTAATAAATATGTACATTTAAATTAGAAATGCATAGATCTCTTATATACAAATACGTAGATATAGACTTAAGTATACAAGTCAGTTCCATGACGTCCATTTAAATGAAAAAAGGAAATAAAACGCCCATTATTGTTTTACGATTTGTCTAAATATTTATGAAAAGCGAATTCATTGTCTAATAAAAATAAACAATTATCGATTTAATTTCATTTGTAAATTGTCTTTTTTTTTCGAAAGATGCTGCTAATATCACGAGTTAAGAAACTCGTAAAAAAAACTATATAAAAATCATATATATGTATCTATATCTATAATCGATCTATAGGTACATGTATCTACACTTGATTTAATTTCTTACGCACTTGGCACATTTCCTTTTCGCATTTTCACAAAAGGTAAACAAATTTTAGGTATTTGTAAAACTAATAAATTATTTTTATAGCCCGCCAAGTGGATTTTGAGTAGCGAATTTTTATGGCAACATCTGCAGCCAGAGGAATAGGGATAGATAGATAGATAAATAGCGAGTGAGAGGGAAGACACAGCTGTTCTATGCCACAAGGTGTGTTAAGTAAACGCAAGTTAAGCTTTATAGGGCATATAATTTCTTTTAGAACTAATCCCACAAGATATATATAAAAACATATGCCCCACTTTGAATGTCTTTAATATCAAGGCTAGGCATTAACATTCCTCAACATTTTAATATGTAACGGTGCCTATTTTCGCAATCCGAATCGCTTGTAATTAGAATTTTCAATTGGAAATTCAACTTGTACTACAAAGCGGATCAAGATAAACAAATTCCAAATAATGCGCATACGCCCCGTTGACTAGTGGGAGACAGGTAGGTGGGAGAATGTTTTGTATCGGAAATCTCGACACGTGGAATAGCGTAATATTAAGAAAACATCATGCCAGCGAATTAATTCACTTGATTTTGTTGATTGTTGAAAAGTATCTGTGAGATACATTTAGGTACCTTTGCAAAATTTGAAAGCTGATCAATCAGTCAACACAGAAATACAATGAAATCTAGGGTAAGAAAGGAAAACAATACGCGTTTCACTCGCTTTCTTTCTTCATTTCTGATTTGTAAATACAAATGATATCATAACCGCTTATATTAAAAGGAAGATTTTGGTGAATTTTGTGTGTTTCGACTTACCTTTTGTTTCCCGGGTCCAGGAAGCTTAAATGTCACAAGTCAACCCATTTGAAGAACTGCAATAATAGTAAAAGGGAAATTTTTTATTTAGTCTGGCGTTAATAAATCCCATAAAGCGTCGCGCCGCGGCGTCTACATTTCAAAGTCCAAACTGTCTCGGTCAACGCATTTTGTTTATTATCACAATTGCACGCGTCTCGTGATTGGTCGGCATTTCTAAGCCCGAGGCAGCCACAATAACAACAAGTGATCATCCAGACCCGATTCAACAATTGAGCCTGGATTTTTTTTAGGGAATTTTAAAAAAGAAGAAAAAATAACCAAGAATCAAATTTTAGGAATCCAAAATAAGGAAGAAAAATTTAGTAATCCTAAATTAGGAATTTCTACTAACAAAAATATTCAGAGTACAAAAATTAGGAAAAAAATATATGGAAAAAAATTATGATTTTTAGTAAAATATTTTCGATTTTGAAATGTTTGTTTTTGATTTTGGTATTTCCTAATTTTTGTTTTCCCCATTTTAGTCTTCCTAATTTTTGTTTTCTCAATTTTGTCTTCCTAATTTTGGATTCCTAATAACTGTACCCCTAATTTCGGATTTGTAATTTTGGATTCCTAATAGCTCTATTCCTAATTTTGGATTCCTAATTTTTATCTTCCGAATTTTCGTATTCTGAGCAATATCTTTCGACATTCGTATATAGAGTCATCGAATCCAGACCCAGACTTTGTTTGCTTAAAGTATTTGTTATGTCGTTACTGCACACGCGTTTGAATTGGAAACGTGAGTAGGCCAAATGACTGGATAGAGGTCCCAATTGGCTGACGTCTTGTTTATTATCACAATTGCACGCGTCTCGTGATTTGTCGGCATTTCTAGACCCGAGACAGCGACAATAACAGCAAGTGATCATCCAGACCCGAATCAACAATCGAACCCAGTGCCAGACTTTGTTTACTTAAAGTATTTGTTAAGTCGTTACTGCACACGCGTATGAATTTGAAACGTGAGTAGGCCAATTGATTGGATGGAGGTCCCAATTGGCTGACGTCTTGTCAAGTGATGACTGAGACACATTAATTGGAACAGCAGCAGCCACCAGTTGATATCTTGTGATGTGAGTACAAAACAAATCTACAAGTAACTAGAATATTCCGTTGAATTCTAAAGAAGAATTGCAAAGAAGTCAAAGAGCAAAAGTCAGTGATTTATTAGCAATATTAATTGCAAATTCTAAATGAAAGAAACAAAATAAACATAGTTAGAACAAAAACATTTTTCTGGGATTTTACCTGCAGAGACTCACAGAACAACTGTCGAAATCGAAACTAAATAATGTACAGTCAAAAAATCCCGCATTTTTTAATTATACAGAGTCAAAGCGCAACATTTTGTAGATAAGGGATTACTATACTATATATAAGGACTTTTCCCACCAAGACTTATCAAAATGGCGAGAAATGAAATTTTAATCACATTTTATATAGAATTTCTCAACGTTTCTAGTTAATCAACCCACAAGTTGGAACCGGCATTCCGACTAAGCTGAGTTGCTTTTAGTTTTATAAATATGCCCGATCGTCAACGTTTTTCATCAGAATTCATTAAAATAAACAGCATTCAATGAGCAATTTGCATTTAATAACTATTTCCACTAAATCAGAAACAGATTTTTGTAAACAGTTCAATCGGTACGTAAACTGATTGATGAGACTATATAGTAGTTCATAATAAATATTCTCTGACTTGCAATGAACCAAAAGGGAAATTTATTTAATTTGCTTTTCGCATTTTGTAAATAAACATCGAAATGTAAGTGAAAAGAAAAAGTCTTTACCCTTCCTTTATTACCCTTCCCCCTCTTGAAGGTTGTTAATTTGTTGATATTTTTAAGGCATAATGTAAATGAATGATTGTAGGATTGTGGGAAGATCAAGGCCAAATAAAAAAAAGAAGCTGTCAATCAGTTACTGCCAATCAGCTGACAAACAAACGTTAATTTTAGCCAAGATGTGCAAACTGAATGACGTCAATAACTAACGGTAAAGTAAACTGCCTTAAATAGACACTAAAGCTTCTAATGCCCATAATCCCACAGTATTTGACGTCTTTTTGCTGCCAACTGTACATAATTAACATTATTAACGTTATCATCATCTTTGTTTATAAAGTGCAAACAGAGATGTTTTTTTTTGCTTAGATGTTGACAGCGTACCTCGCTGATTTATAGAGTTCAATGTGCACGGTACTGTGCAGCAATTGAAATTTAAGAACCCCAACTATTTTGATATATTAATATACTCGGGCTATAAATTGTCCACGTTTGTCGACTAATCAATCAACTAAGCTCCGTTCAAATATTTATATTAGACGATGGTAAAAAAGCCTGTTCCCAATATGTCGACTGTTTCCAGCCCAATATCATACCATATATTGATAAGATTGCACTTTCTGTTATGCCTTATGGCTTATGGAATATTCAGTCTAAGCATTCCCGAAGCAGCTGCAGTTTTTTTTTCCTTTTTTAATATATGATATCATATGCTGTTACTGGGAACTCAAGAGATAAACAAATAGTTAATCAATAAATAATTTATATTTCTATTTGAAATATTTTTTTAGCTCAGACTGTACCTATTACCGCAGTTCAATAAATTATTTAAGTGATTCCTTCAACATTTCGTGAATTCTTTGTTAAACAGCCAATAAATTAAATACGTATTAAAATGAGTACAAAATTTTTCCAACATCAATAAAAATTTATGAACATGTTCTAGAAATATTGTTAAAGCTCAGTAATAAATTTTTAAAATGTATGGCAGTGATTGACTAGAAGATGCTCTGTAATAGACAGACTGAACAACAATCTATCTAATTTAAAATATGCAAATAATTTCAAAATCCCTCGTATTTGTGACTTTACAGGGTATTAAATTAGCTAGCCAGCTGATATACAAAATTTACAATGTGTTCCAAGCAACCGAAACACATAACACCACATGTGGTCAATGAAGGGGGAGTATCTCTCAGATCCACGTGCTCCAACTTGGCGCCATTGATCGATAGACAAGTGATAGGTCGGCATAAGTATGTACAGTTCCCAGATATCATAAACTTAGATAGGGGCTTATAAATAATTCAATACGCCAACGGTTGGTTATTCACTTGGCAACAAGAAAAAAAAACTCGACCTGTCGCTGACGTGGGAACCTCAATTTATGCTGAATGGAAACCGCAAACTTGGCGAAAAGAAAAAGATATGAAATATAAAATAAAATAAATAAAAATATGCAAATTTAATGTGCAATCATGTAAGACTCGTAAGTATTTGCTTTTTTAATCAATTACGAGTTGGTAGCTACAGTTATACGATCCAAAGGGGCAACAAATTTAAAAAACTGCTAACTTGTCTGATGCCACGCGTCATCAACTTGGCTTGGCTGATAAGCCAAGTTAGCTCAGTAAACGAAAGCTAAGCAAATGCGACAATTTTGTAATAAAATACGCCATTTATTGCAGGATACGAAATACTCGTAATCTTATGCAAATACAAAAGCTACTTATAAAACAATATCATTAATTTTACAATTGTAACAATGATGATTGCTTAGACCGAAATCAGATGTAGTACACTTCTGAAGAAAGTTCTCAATAATCCGCACGTGGCTTCCGTTTTGTTTTTAATTATTTTTTTTTCGTTTTTAAATTTTAGTTTTCTTCAAACGTTGAGTAATCTTTTGACTGTATATTAGCGGGTATCTCAACATTATTCTGATCCTGTAGCTCCCATTTGACCAGAACCGAGACTTTCGGATAACTCTTTAGCACGGGCAATGTAACGGTATATCGATAGGTTTCATTCTTTTCTAACGGGCACATCGGGACTCGACAGGGAAAAGGGCATCTCAATGCCCAGAATTTTGCCGTGAACGGCAGTCTTCACCGCTGAAGCGACTTCAGCCAGAGCAATATCTATGGATATTGGATCGGACTTTGTGTTATCACAGCCCTCGATGGTAGCTTGGGTGAATTTTCCCGTCTTTGAGCCGCAATCATAATATTCAAGTCCTTTGCAAAGCTGCTGCGTCAGCAGCAGAGACAATGTAATTTCATTATATGATCAGGCGGTAATAAAATAAACTTTGCAGAATTATATTTCTTCTGCAACGACTTGGAAACTACTAAAATACGGTAAGAAAGCTACAATCGCAAATCGTTTTTAATCGAAGGCAAGTGCAAATATTTGTGAAGAGACTGCTCGACTATAAGATACCCTAAAAACATTACCAGCTTCTACCTTCTCTTCATTAAGTAGGTTTTTAATATATATCAACTTGTTACTATTAGGCAGGCTATTAAACCGAAACGAATATCGGTATTATTTGCGGTTTCGGTTATGTTCGCATGCAAAATTGTTGTGTATCGGTTACGTAACGGTTACCAGCTTTTTTAATGTTTCGGTTCCGAAATACCGGTATGATTTCGGTTCACAAATAAATATTAAAAATGTTAAAGATATGTAAATATGAAAACAGAAATTAAAAAATTTCATAAATTAAAATAGCTTAACAATAAAATTTAGTTTTAAAAAACGATGATTATGCCTTAACAACATAATTCTATTCTTTGCTTGACCTAACCGAAATGAAGCATAAATCGGTTACTAAACGGTCACGGTTTCAGTTACGGTTATTAATTTCAAACGGTTAATATCGGTTAACGATTTCGGTTATGGTTGCGTTTTCATCCCTGTCTACAAGCATGACAAATTCTTTCTTCTCTCTATCAGATAGATTTATACCAATTGTTATTACAGGGTTAAACTTTTCATATATTTTCTATATTTTCGCATGATCAATTGTTTCACAGAGATTACATCAAACTGAATCACATTCTGGGAACGCATGCCTCGACGAATTGTCGCGTGATTAACACCTTAGCAAGATGTCAGAATATTTATACTTAGGTATATTCATGAATGCTATTAAATACGCAATTAACAACTGAACAGACTCATATAAAGATACATTATATAGAAATCTTAAAATCAGCTGATGTGAATTGTTAATGAAATATTAATCAGGCTTTCATCAGTTTTACACTAAGGATTATCGAACAGATCGACTGACAAGTCTAGAGTACATACTTATAGATTAGATCTGATTAATAGTAAAGCTTATGAAATAGAGAGAAAACTCATTATTTAAATTTAACAGTTCCATTGTGAACGATTTTCCATGGCTAACAAATTCACACTATATTACGATTCACGTTTCCGCTTAAAACTGCAATGATTTGCAAATTGTAATTCTATTTAAAATACAATAACAAAGCAAAGTTAAGTTTCGAATATATTTATTTAATTTGCTTTGCCTTTAACGCATTTACCTATTCTCTGATCAGCTGCTTGGTTTTCCCTATTTTCAATTCTCTTGTTTTTAATGCAAATGTCAATGCCAATTGATGTTTATTTTATTTGCATATCCACCTAATATAAAAAGATAGACTGAACTATATCCTCTCATGCGATTTATGTAAATCATTTCGTGATCAGTTTATCAAATTTATATTCAGTTCATTTACCTCTTTCAATTGTCTCTCGACATCTATAAAAAGTATCTCCAAGATACACTCAGCTGTTGTCCAACAAAATTTATTTATGACACTGGTTTGTTTTTCAAAAATGTTTCAAATTATTTTTAAATGTATATTTTATGTAAGTCCAAAAATATTTATTGTGCTATTTTAGTAAATAGATTAACCGAGTAACCGGAAAAATCCGCACCAATATACGTAAGTACGAGTATCTAAGAGATAAAAATTCAGCTTTTACCGCAAAGTTCTTTTTGAAAAATAAAACAAAATTTTATCTCTCGCGCCACTCAACGATCTTCGTCCGATCGCCTTGACGTTTCCACCAAAACTGCCAACGTCCGAATCGGCAAAAACGAACGAACGAGCGGAAAATTCGACAAAGCAAAAAAAGACAAGGCAAAACAAATACAACAACAACAACAGCAACAACTAAAATTTGCGTTGTTGAAAAGCGAATGAATTTTTCAGAGCATGGCCAGATCAAGAGTTCTATTGAACTTGGCCGACTGTTTGGCCCTCGCCTGTCAAGAACTGCAGTTTGATCCAACGATCCACGTGGCAGGTGTCAGAACTTAGGAACTTAAGATATGTAGATAGTCCAGTCAATTTAATGACAACCTATGCATTTATCAAAGTCGAGGCTAAAAGCCAAACGTGACCAACTACCAACTGTCAAGCACGCAATTTCTTAAGCCAGCAGCTTCAAGATGCATACCCTGTAAAGCAAGCATAAGTTTAGTGAAGCATTTTGGTATTTAGTCAGATTGTAGCTTAATAAACATTTATTTAAATTCTTACGTATCTTCATGTTTGTGCAGTATAATCTTATTTAAATATTTCAATTCTGTTGACCGACTTAAAAGTGTTTCAGGGTCATAACTCAGTTGTACTTTATACAATAATGCTGAAATTTGTTGTACAACCTAGTGAAGTCATTCAAGATATAGTTCAGGATCATAACTCAGACTATTTTTAAGACTTTCTACCTCGTTAAAATTCCGGTTCTAGTAGTCCCCTTTTTATTGTTAGCTGTAAATGAATTGCATTTTATTTATTTGATTTTATTTTTACATTATGCACATTTAGCGTCATTCCCATGTAAATCTGCTGTCAATTGACTTTGAGTACGTTCGACTTTTGAACGCTTTTCCGCATAGTTAAAACTTATACGTCACTCCCTCTCAAATACAATTGAATTTGGAATTGAAATGGAAATTGGCATTCACATTAGTGCGCAGTTAGAGAGAAATATGTATCAGCTATTTTTCCCATGAGAATAAATATACTAAAATTATTATAAATTTCAACTTTCTTCAGGGCACCATAAATTTATTGTCCGACTTTGTAGGGTCAATCGTGTTGTTCCTTAATTGACATGGAATTTCCTGCTGCTGTCTTCAATTAAAAGCCAAGTAATTAAACAATGGGAATTGACGAACAGCCTCGCATTTACATAACTCTAAATGAAATGAGTGCAACAAAGTCATAGAGATACCAGACCAGACTCGAGTTAATTGATTGGCAATTGTCGCTCAATATCAAAGCCTTAACGATCAAAGCGACATATAACAAAGAAACTAAGGTTATTAAGTTCTCTTTCCCACATTTCCCTTGCTCAATTTTCTGTCTTTTATTCTGCCTTGCAGAAGGACAAGAACCTCAAGGATTTTGACCTCATTTGTCTGCGTATCTGTGAGATACAATAGCTGCTGCTGCTGCTGTTGCTTTGAAAGATCGCATTGCCCCTCTGTCTGACTGTCTGCCTGCCTTCCTGTCTGCCTCGCAAGCCGCCTGGCAGCTTCTTGGAAGAGACCTGCCCCCGTCAGCAAGTGATAGGAGAAGGTCTCCTCGTGTCTCTTGGCTGAGGTTTCAGCTTATTCTTGTTGGCATAGTCGTACTTTTATAGCTCTTTTTTTTTATTTGTTTGCCTTGGTCACAGCCGAAACAACAGCTCAGACTTGAGTCTGAGTCTTGAGATCTACAACATTCCCGACTCGTCTTCGGTCTGTTGCCAGGCGACAACGAATGTAATTTGAAACGATTTATTGTCGGCTTTCTAGGTCATTAGCTTTTACTTTTGCTGAACTTTAAAGTATACAAATTACTTATTTTTTTACATATTTTATAACTTATTTTATTAAATAAATTATACCCAAACTTTGAGCAGTACATGATGTTTCACTTGAGTTCTCTTTTATCTATAATGTGAACAGCTCCAGCTCTGAATTTAAACTAAATGTCATCTATTTTAATCGGGCTTTGTGGCATCCACATTCATTGTTGGCGCTGCAAAATCTTATCAGTTTACTGTAGATAAAGACAATATTCGCAGAAAACAACAACAACAACAGCAACAACATGTATGTAGGTATAAGTGTCTGTCTGCGTAAATACTTCATTTATTTTTGGATGAACTCTCTTGGCGAAGTCACATCACATGGCCGCCTTCGTCGCATATTTGCCAAAGATAAGGCCCGGAAACATCGGGGAGACAGATACAAGATCTGTGTGTGCGTGTCTGTTGCCGGTTCGTGACACATGTCAACGCGCCGCCAGCCTCATGTGACCCCATTCACTTGTCCCGACTTGTTGTTGGGTGTGACTCGTACGTAATTCAAGTATCCATAAGCCAAATAAACGCCTGAAGGTCTGTCTATCGATCGACTATCAGATTTCCGGCATTGAAATTCCAAGTGATGAATTACACCTTGAATCTTATCAGCTTACCAATATTTATTGTGATTGCCAAAAATCTATTATTACACTGGGATTTCCCGACGCTGACTGTACTCAACGGAATTATCTGGCATTTGTAGCAACAGGTCTGAACCCTCGGGCTCTGCTTTTGGGAACAACCCCTAAAGAACTGTCCAGTCATTTGTTGTTGTTCTCAATAATCTCACACTGATCCCTATTCAAAAATAATATGCGCATTTGCCGACGGTATTTGCAATAATTAAAAAATATATAAAAAAAACAAATATGTATGTGTTTTTTTCAATATGTTGACCTGATTTTGCCTCTCTTTCACGAGCAAGACAACAGATACTTCAAAGTGTTTTCATTTAACACGCTTTTCGTCGTGGTTTTTTACAATTTTCCATAAATTGTTGACAGGCCCCCTTAGCACATTCTTTTTGTAGATCAGTTTATATATAATATATGCTCCTATCGTATCTAGATAATGTGAAATACTCACCGGAAAATTTGTGTTGTTGGGGTGACTCACGTAAAGTCAAGTGAAATTTGTTTAGTTTTTTTGTTTTCACTGATCGTAATATACTTGTTACGCTAATTAGTTGTACTTTGCTAATTCGAGGCACTTTTTAGCTTTGGTTAACACGAAACGGCTTTATAGTCACACAACGGGCTCGTGTTAATTATCCGTGAAGGGCTACATTGGAACCACACTGGGAGATTTGAGTTGTCTCTTTAGCTTTTCAGCCGCTTTCAGTGATATTATTTATTTATACTTATATATTAAGAAACACAAAAATGTGCGTACGTTTTGAAAACTTTTTGCTACCGAACTGTTGTTGCTATGGCGATTCGTCGAAATATCAGAAGGCAACTAACTAATTATAAGTATGTTGCGAGCTCTTTGTGCATGTGTACGCGTATATATTTGTAGAACACGAGAACGTGGCGTTCTTTTCTTCTATTTTATATAATTTAATTTGTAATTTTTATTTCATTTGCACTGCCTGTTACGCTTGGTTTTCAATACGTATATATTTTTAGTTACGGCAATTGCACATTGATGTGAAATTGAAAGACAACAACGACAATTTTACGAACGAAAAACACACACAATTTATTTCGATTACGATTTCGCTTTTTCTGTACATGCGACGGTGAGAGACGGAGACGTTTTACGATCAGCGTCAACGATTTTCAACTGAGCACGCAACACGTCGTCCAACATAAAACCAACCAGATCCCAAACGAAATCCAACTGAAATGTTGCACTCCCAACCACCAGTCTCAGTCCAGCGCTGAGAGTAGAGTTTTCTGACTCAATTACACTGCGCAACAGGGTTGAAGATCAATTGAAAAGTTTTCATTTAGGATTACAAATAAAACACAATTATCAAATATTTGAAATGATAAAATGTAATAAGAATTATATTAACAATTTGGTATAAGAACAGTTTAACTTTAAGAGAAACTAATATAAATTATTTAATGGTCAAATTAAAAACTTATTTATTGAAAACTTGAATTCGTTGCTTAAATTATAGTATTATGCAATTTTTCAATAAATTCTTTTATTGAACGATTTTGTAAAAAACTATGTATTTTATAAGTCTGAGGTGTTTTATATAAATTAATGATAATAATAATTTAATATATTTTATTATGAGTAAATCCGTTGCTTAAATTAAAGTTTACATTGATTTCCTTGTATTAATTTTCATATTATTAACAATATTTTTATAAATGTCTTATAAAAATTGAGAAAAAAGATTTTAATAATTTAGTAGAACATACAAATAATTTCAATAATATCAATATCTCATCTTACCTGAATTATGTTGCGCAGTGTAATATGCTTGCTCTCTTTTTCTCTCTTTTCGCTGAGTACTTTTTTATACTCAAATGAATGTCACTCCCTGTACCGCTACAAGCGGCGATCCATTGGCCGATCTTTGTCATGGCAACAATGCCGGCTTGCTCTCCCAGCTTCACAGTTTCAAATCAATTGCGCCATGTGCTCAAGTTATGTACATACATATATAATATATATACATACATATGTATATGCAAATTTTACTGTTATTTATGACGTCAACATGCGGGACTGATAACACACTTGATAGGCGGAGAGAACCTCCAATTGAGTGAAAATTCCCAGTCAATTTGTAAAACGCCCCTTGATTTGGCGACAAGCAAGGCCAAAAATCACCCCAATCACTGAAATATGAATAAACAAAACGTGTTGCGATAAAAGAGATTAGAGAAAACGCTAAAAGCCAACAGTAGTGCAGTTTATCTACTTGATTCCAGGTAGAAATGATAACCAGTTAACTGCATTGCGAAATTTACACATCCGTTATGAGCCATGCCAAAAGTAGCAACTGTTTTTGTAGATCGAGAATAAAGCTGTGAATCATACGAATTGTTGATAGTTGTTGAATAACCTTTGGAATTTATCATCCCTTTCTCATTTCGCTTTTGTTAACTTTCCCTGTATCTGAAAATAAAACAGAATAATAATATGACAAAGTATATATTAATTATGTTACCAATTTAAATTATAAAATTCACAGCAGCACATTTTGAACTTTACTGAAATTGTTCAAAAATTCTGAAACCTATAAGAATTTCTCTCACGCAGCTTGTTTTTGCTCTTAGACAGACGCTGCTCAACTGGTTCCATAGTGTAGCGGTTATCACGTCTGCTTTACACGCAGAAGGTCTCCGGTTCGATCCCGGATGGAACCAAGTGGATTGTTTTTTACTATTTCCAAGTTTTACATTTTTTAATGAAATATACATCTCACATTTGTTTTTAAATTGTAGATTGCACCAATTGTGAAGAGACAGGGTCCTTAGCAATTATTTAGAAAGAAAAACAGCGTCCTGAATGAAAACTTCTACAAAATTTTTTTGCTATTTTAATTGATATTTAGGTAACTAGTAGTTGGTGTAAAAATTAACTCAGCATATTGTTCTAAATTTTAAAATAAAAAAAAGTATTAAACACCATGGTTCCATCCGGGATCGAACCGGAGACCTTCTGCGTGTAAAGCAGACGTGATAACCGCTACACTATGGAACCACCTGGCAGGCTCGCAGCCAAAATTCAGTTTTGTTACACACTTGAAATGGAAAAATTTTCAAGCCTACTTTCTTGACGTAATTTTCCGACTCACCACCCCAAAAATGAAACACATTTATATTTTGCTAAGATATTTGAGTATTAATTACGTTGATATTAAAAGCGAAAAGCACATTATTATATACCTAAAGCAAGTTGCATTTAATTTTAAAACTGTTATGCTTAGTGAGATACAATAAATTAGTATTAGAAATTAAATTAAACATATTGCACCATTGTTCAACCTAAAAGTATTACTCATAAACTATTGCAGACACCTATTAAATAAATTAACAACAAACTAAGTCAAAAAGTAAAAGTCGCTGAGCAAAAGTATTTCAAGAGATAGAAAAGCAAAAGTAAAAACAAAAGAAACCAAAATTGTGCACGCAGTCCAAAGGCCAGGAACTGGACAGATACAGATGCAGATGCAGAAACTGCTGCTGGTGCTGACTCTGGGACTAGAGATTGACTGCTTCAATATCGCCTCGCTGTCGTGGGTCGCGGTACGCCCGAGGTGCGTGGACGGGCCGACTTGGTGCGCATAGGATTGGAGACATTGTCCGTGTTGTAGCTGAGATAGACATGCGATAGATCCACAAAGTCGGGCTCCTTGCCGCCGGTCTTGTTTTCGATGTGCTTGCGCATGTTGTTGCCCGTGTAGGCGACGCACTTGAGCTGCCACTCGCCAATGTCCTCGTTCCAGTGCGTATACTGATTGATCATCGACTGGTACTCCTTGGGCACGTAGGAGTTGAGCACCAGTTCGCAGAGCGCCAGCTCTCGGGACAGACTACGTATGTTCTCGTAGATGCCCTCCTTTTCCCGCTGATGCTCCTGCTGCTGATCGGCCAGCTCCGACTTGACGCCCATCAGCATTTGCATGACCCGATGAATCTTCTTGGTGATTCCCGTGCTGGCATCCTGCAGCGTCGAGTAACGCTCCTCGATGTCGATGCGTTCGGTGGCCTTTTGCTGCAGCGTTTGACGCAATGCCTCCTCGGATTTCTCACGTTCCTCCAGCTCCGCAATTGACTGTTCGAGCAGCTTCTCCTGCGTATGCGCTTTCTCCAGCAAATTTTCACCGCCCACGAGAATCTTGCCCTCCAGCGAGACGAGCTTGTTGCGCAGCGTCTCCTGCTCCGTCTTGGCGTGCTCAATCTCCCGCAGATGCTCATTCTTTCGCATGGCCAGCTCCTCCTTCTCCTCATCAGTTTTCTCGCGCTTCTTCCTCGGCTTCTTGCCGTTGGGACTAATAGCGGCTGGTGTAGCAGATTCGTGCTCAATTTCTGTTGGTGTCTCGAGCTCATCGTCACACGTGTCTTCCTCCTCCTCCTCTCCCTCGCCGCTTGGCTGCAATTCCTCCTCAAAGCTGCCCTCCTCCAGCTGCTTGCGTAGCCGTGCAATCTCCTCCTGGAAATGCCGCAGCAGTGCATCCTTCGGCTCCTCATTGATGTGCATGCGATTCTGAATGTTCTTGGCGCGACTCGCATAACGCAGAGTTGAAATCGTTTCCATGCAGTTGCAGTCCGCCGGACTAATGGTGGCACACATTACCGTCTTGGAGTTGCCGCCCAGTGAGTCCTGCAGCAGGCGTGTCAGCTTGGAGTTGCGATAGGGAATGTGTGTGCTCTTGCCATCCACCAAGGCACTAATCACATTGCCCAGCACCGACAGCGACAGATTGATCTTGGTGGCCTCCTTCAGTCGCTGTCCGCTCGCCTGTGTCTTGGACTGACGCTCCGAGCCGGCCAAATCGACCAGCTGTAGTTTTCCCATGCGCACATGCTGCACTCCCCCCTCGCCCAGTTCACTGCTCTCCACGGTGATGGAGAAGATGGCATGCGAGCGGGAGGATTCCTGATTCATTTTGGTGGCGCCAACAGCACGATTCTTATTGCCCAATCGCATGATATTCTCCAGATCATCCGCATTATGTACGACATAGCCACTGAGATCCTTGACAAAGACACCAATATCCGGACGTTCCTTGACCTCGAGACTTTTGCTCACATCCTTGCCGAGCAGATCACGCACCTCCTCGTTGTAGATCTCCATATAGCTGACACGCACCAAAAACTTCTGATTCTCCCGCGCCTTGGCAATGTGTCCAAAGATGTGGGCAAAGGCATTCGGAATAATGCCCTTTGTCTGCGGCGAATCTGGATTACCGGACATGGTGTATGTCTTTCCAGTGCCCGTCTGACCATAGGCCAATATGGTGCCATTATAGCCCTCCAGCACCTTGTCCACAATGGGCCGAGCGGTGTCCACATACAAATCCAGCTGATTGGAGCCTCCGTCAAATACATTGTCAAAGTAATACGTTTTGGGCGGTTCATTAGCGGTGGCATTTGGTTTCGAAACGGTAATGGCACGATTGATTTTATCCACCTGAATGGCGCTTAGGGCTCCTGCGGCCAGCTCGTTCTTGTCCAAGGGCCTGGAACGCACAACAACACGAACATTTTCGATTTCGTCATCGAGCTGCTGCGACGGTTGCTGCTCCTGCGGCATTTTTCTATTTCCAATCGCTGGCTTACAACAAATAGCAACTATTTCGCGGTGTGCACCCAATGAAAATTAATGATAAGGGCCTTAAATTTGCATTTGTTTATGCACCCGTTGCTATGATATCAATAACTATTGCAAATTTTCTGCTGCGAAATAAAAGATTTAGTTCATGAATAAGTTCATTAGTTCATTTTAATGACCCGTTCATTTGAACTTTTTCAGAACTAAACGACCCAACGTTACTTCGATAGAATGCAATTTTAAGAAATATTTTAAATTAACGATGCTGTCATTCAATATAAAACGTGCCTTACGTGCCTTGACAACCAATTATGTGCGTCAGATAAGCAATCAGCCACCCGCCACTCATGAAATTGTCAAGGATGCTGAGCAGCCCGTGGAATTACCCCCTTACACTGAGGAACAGCGTCAGCACTGGCCAAACCAGGCGCCAAGCAAAATGGAGCAACCGACATTGGCCTAGAAGGCGTTGGTGTACAGATTGCAGCCCCACCAAGCGAAGGAGAAGCCAACGCTGAACTAGTGAAATTTTTGTCGAAAGTACTGGGACTGCGCAAGAGCGATGTGTCGCTGGACAAGGGTTCCCGTTCCCGCAACAAAATAGTTCTCATCAGCAAAGGCGTGTCCACAGTGGAAGCCATTGAACAGCTGCTGCGAAAGGAATGCGACTCCTAGAGGCTCCACTCATTTTGTACTGGTATAAGTAAATAAAGAAGTTTGTTGGTTTTTCAAACACATGATGCTTGTTTAATTATATTGCCTTTTGTTAAAACGCGGGACGGGAAGCAGTCACTGCGGTAAGATATAAGTTTAATTCTTAAGACTACACTAAGCTGTATTTTCTTCAGAATAAAATTCTCGCCATATTCATTGGAAACCAACATCGCTTCTTTGATTATCGACTGGGCGATAATATCTGCCTTTGAGGATTCCAAGCAACTTTTCTACGTGAACGACAAATGCTTTTTAGGATGCTTAAACCAAACCAAAATATTAATAGATCTAAAATCGAAAACAGCGGCCAGCGAGCTCATTAAAGATTTCGTTTTATTTCGCTTTTGTTTTAAACTACAAAGCACAAATTTTTAGCTGGACTTACGAAGCTATAAAAAGCTTACTATTTATTAGTATTTAGTACACTTAATGTATTGCATTATTATTAAATTGGGAGATCGTCGGAATGCGTTTTCATATGCCCTTTTAATTCAACAACCTTTTTGAACGCTTTTGAACATTGCTTACATTTGTAGGGACGATCGTCAGAATGAGTAATTTTGTGACTGTCTAAATCTCTTAACATTTTGAATGCCTTTGAGCACTGCTCACATTTGTAGGGTCGATCGGCAGAATGAACGACTTTGTGTACATTTAAATTTGATCGGGATTTGAATGCCTTTGGGCAGCTCTCGCATTTAAAGGGGCGATCGTCGGAATGAGTCTTTATATGCTCTTTTAAAATGTTATTCCTTTTAAACGTCTTTAAACAGTGCTCACATTTGTAGGGGCGATCGTCAAAATGAATGATTTTGTGCTCGTTTAAAGTTCGTACGTTTTTAAACGCCTTTAAACAGTGCTCACATTTGTAGGGGCGATCGTCAAAATGAATGATTTTGTGCTCGTTTAAAGTTTTTACGGTTTTAAACGCCTTTGAGCAGTGCTCACATTTGTAGGGACGATCGGCAGAATGAACGACTTTGTGTACATTTAAAATTTTTAGGGTTTTGAATGCCTTTGGGCAGCTCTCGCATTTAAAGGGGCGATCGTCGGAATGAATGATTTTGTGTAAGTTTAAATTTTGTACGGTTTTAAACGTCTTTAAACAGTGCTCACATTTGTAGGGGCGATCGTCAAAATGAGTAATTTTGTGACTGTCTAAATCTCTTAACATTTTGAATGCCTTTGAGCACTGCTCACATTTGTAGGGACGATCGGCAGAATGAACGACTTTGTGTACATTTAAATTTGATCGGGATTTGAATGCCTTTGGGCAGCTCTCGCATTTAAAGGGGCGATCGTCGGAATGAGTCTTTATATGCTCTTTTAAAATGTTATTCCTTTTAAACGTCTTTAAACAGTGCTCACATTTGTAGGAGCGATCGTCAAAGTGAATGATTTTGTGTTCGTTTAAAGTTTGTACGGTTTTAAACGCCTTTAAACAGTGCTCACATTTGTAGGGGCGATCGTCAGAATGAATGATTTTGTGTTCGTTTAAAGTTTTTACGGTTTTAAACGCCTTTGAGCAGTGCTCACATTTGTAGGGACGATCGTCAGAACGAACGACTTTGTGTACATTTAAATTTTGTTGGGTTTGGAATGCCTTCACTTCTTCCTTTAAATCATCAGAATGTATCCTCATATGCTCATTTAAAGATGTACCCCTTCTAAACGCCTTTGTACAGCGCTCACATTTGTAGGGACGATCGTCAGAATGAGTAATTTGGTGCCGGTTTAAATGTGGTAACGTTTTAAACGACATTGTGCACTGCTTACATTTGTATCTTCGTGCAACTGAGTGAGCCAATTTGTGTCTGTCTAAAACGAATCGGGTTTTAAAAGCTTTAGGGCAGTGCACACATTTATAGGAGCGAACTTTAGAATGAGTGATTCCGTGTTGTTTTAAAATGGATTTAGTTTTAAACGCTTCAGGACAGTGCTCACATTTGTAGGAACGTTCGCCAGAATGACCCTCCACATGCCTGTTAAGCGAGAGTTTGGTTTTAAACGCCATTGAGCAGTGCTCACATTTGTAAGGATCACTTGTTTCTTTTGTTGTTGAGCATCCTTTACAGTTATCGTCATCCACAGTGTCATCCGGCTCTGGTTTTATGCAGTCCTCGCCCAAAGTGTTTTCTGTAAGGAACGATTCGCCTATGGTAAGTTCATTGATGTCGGGCTTCTGTTCACATTCGCCTGTTAGGGCCTTAAAATAATTTTCGCTTTGCTCGCATCGGATCTTGAATTCATATGCACTCTTAGCGGCCGATAAGCAGGGTCCACAAATGTTTTGAGGCAATGAATCGAATTCCTTAATTTCACATTTGGTAAAACATTTCAGCTTGCTAATCAAATGTGGTTCATTATCCGTCCGATTTTGCTCACCGAAAATATTCTCAAGTGTTGTGCAGCTCAACGTGCAAATGCGACAAATTTCATCTATTTCGTACTTGATTTTGACCTGCTCACTTTCGCTCAGAAGTTCCATAAAATACTTTTCGCTCTGCTCCCATCTGAGCTTGAATTCAAAAGCATATTTTGCAGCCGATATGCAGGGTCCACAAATGTTTTGAGGCAAAGAGTCGCATTCACTGATTTCACAGTTGGTACACGCCTCCAGTATTGCAATCAGTAGTGGTTCGTTATCCGTCCGCTCTCGTTTGGCAAATATATTCTCCAGTGTGGTACAGCTTAATGTGCAAAAGCGACAAACTTCATCCATTTCGTAATTTTTTGTTGTTTTGTTTATGCAGATTTAGAGTAGAGTTGTGTCGTTTCGTTCTGATAAAGTTCAAATGAACGGGTCATTAAAATCAACGAATGAACTTATTCAGTCAATCGTGAACTAAATCGTTCATTTCAGTTAAACAGTTGTTTATATTATCGATGTGTTAAAGATGAAATATATCGGAGTACATTAGGACAGATATCGAAAGAAACTGTAATAATGGTATTCCGGGAACAGTTTTAGATTTGGTTTAGATTAGTTTTAGATTTCGCAGTCAGCTGTTCACATCTGCTCCATTTAATGCATTTAAAGTTTTTATAAATAAAGTAATATTTATTTAATGCTTTTTAGGATGCTTTCCAGCCTCACGAAATCTAAAACTTATCAGTGCTCAAAGACGGGAGTGACCGTTAAAAATAATCTAAACCAAATCTAAAACTGTTGCCGGAATCTCATTAATATGTTCAGTGGAGCAATTTATGTTAAGTGCGGGGGCGTATATGAGGAGCAAAAACTGTTCACTGAGGAGCAAATATTGTTAAGTATGACGATTACCATGAACAGCGAGTAAACATCTATCTGCCAGCGAGAACGAACGACCCCCGAGCCAGTGGAATAGATAGATTCGCGCTGCCCCTTTGAGTTTCCTTACACGACAAGACGCAGAAAATTTAACTCCGGCCAGCATGGCAGCGACATTGCGAAGATTCAATGGCTTGAGATTGCTAAAATCTACGCCAGCACTGAATCTGCAACAGGTAACAAACCACCGCCCTCAACACATCATACGTGCAAAAATTTTCAGAGTCTCATAAAACAAGACACCAACTCCAACCGTATACAATCATTTAAATATTCATTTGGCCCATAATGTCCATGGTAAAGTGAAACTCCGTAGGAAGACTCAAAAAGTGCGCATAATCTGTGATGAATAATTGGGACAACAAGTCCAAGTGCAACTGTAGATTACACCCCGACCCACAATTATGTAACTCCGTGCAAAAATCGTATATGCAGTTTTTGCAGGGCTGTTAAAACTAATGAATTCTCCTTTTATTGCAGGCCAAGAACCTGTCCACGGCTTCAAGCTGGGCAAATAACAACAAGAAGGTAAGTACTAGTCATCAAAACGGAGACCAAGCATTTCATAATAGCCAAACGAACCTAACCTCAAAACGCGTTTACTTTTCTCCCATCGCTCGACGCTTGTGACGTTGTTTGTGTGCGTGTCGTGAACAGCTGATCGGTGCTGTGGGCGCTATTACCGGCGGCGTTGGTGCTTTGCTGTTTGCCCTGGAGCAATCCGTGGAGGCCTCCGGCAGTGAAGTGCATTCACCTGCCCAGCCCTGGAACCACAAGGGTATGTTCTCCTCGCTGGATCACCAGAGGTAATCAAATATCATACAACTGATCGATCGATCAATCGAGTTTCGATTAAAATTCGAATTTTTGCAGCGTGCGTCGCGGCTATGAGGTTTACAAGCAGGTGTGCTCCGCCTGCCACTCGATGCAATACATTGCCTATCGTAATCTGATTGGCGTCAGCCACACCGAAGCTGAAGCCAAGGCCGAGGCCGAGCAGATCACGGTAAGATCTCCGAGTGCAGCAGATCTCTTGAACTTTTTCTTTAACTCTTATTTCTGTGCTTAGGTAAGAGACGGTCCTGATGATACCGGTAACTTCTATAACCGTCCCGGCAAGCTCTCGGACTACTTCCCATCGCCGTATCCCAATGAGGAGGCGGCACGTGCTGCCAACAATGGTGCCTATCCACCAGATTTGAGCTACATTGTCTCGGCGCGTAAGGGCGGTGAGGATTACATCTTTTCGCTGTTGACCGGCTACCATGACCCGCCAGCTGGTGTGGTTCTCCGTGAGGGACAATACTTCAATCCGTACTTCCCTGGCGGTGCCATTTCCATGGCCCAGGTCTTGTACAACGAGGTAAGCATACGACAAATCCAACAATCGAAGCAGGGCAAAATATTCAAATGATTCTCTTCTGATCAGGTCATTGAGTATGAGGATGGCACACCGCCAACACAGAGTCAATTGGCCAAGGATGTGGCCACGTTCCTCAAGTGGACATCCGAGCCGGAACATGACGATCGCAAGCAGATGTTGATCAAAGTAATTGGCATTCTCGGCTTCCTGACTGCCATCTCGTATTACATTAAGCGGCACAAGTGGTCATCCCTCAAGTCGCGAAAGATCGTCTTTGTGCCCCCTAAGAAGTAGATGTTTGAATTTGATTTGACGTGAAGAATTGCAGTGTTATCGCGGCTTTACCGACTAATAAAAAAAATAAATCAATTTTAAGCATAAAACAGACACACAAATTCAATTACAAATTCAAAAATAACAGCTACAGAAAGGAGAAAACCAAACGTGTATTCATATAATTAAACCAAATCAATGCACGGAGATTCAATGGACGAAAAACAGCAGCAAACCGGGGAGTAATACTAACTAGATCAAGCAAAGAGCCTAGAGAAATGAATAATGGAGATTGTTACATTTGTCGTGTATAAATCTATTATTCAAATTATGTATTTAAATAAACAATTGAAAACAAAAGCCCGAAATATATGTTTTCTTTACATTTTAGAACTGAAAATTAATAATGGAAAGTCTTAGATGAATTCATTTCGTTATCTTATTGGTTAAACGGGTCGATCAGAAGAGTTAGCATTGTACTGAAAAATAATTATTTAATTATTAAAATCATAGTTTAATTAAGAACATAATTCAATGGTGAATCAGTCGAGATGGGTTCAAATATTTTAATTTTTGAATCATATTACAATATACATATGTCGAATACAATTCAAACCGATTACGACTCATGTGCACTCATTACGCGATTTGGCTTTTCTTTTTATTGGATTATTAATTGTTTTATTTAGAAGCTTAAATTAAAATATTATTTTAATCATTTTTTCATCGTTCTGCCCGTTCGACTTCTTCATCAGTTTAGTGTGTGTGTGTGTGTGTGTGTGTGTGTGTGAGAGAGAGTTTTGTATAATTGTTTATATTTATATTTACCGCAAATTGTTAAAGTTTTTAAATCGTGTCTCACGTCCCAATTGAATAAGGGAAAAATAATTAAATTGTTACAATTGCCTCGATTCAATTTTGTTTTTTTTTTGTTTCGTTTTTTTTTGTTTTACTACAAAAATTTTTCTTAAATTTGTATATATATAATTAATAAAGTTTTTTAATTATGCAAAACAATAATTGCGGTACTTCTACGGCTCGCTGAATATTATTTAGTTTACGGACCTCTTTGCCTGTTCATAATCTGCGTGAGTAAAATGATAAATGTAACTTTTAGCATGTTGTTTTTGTTGTTTTCATATTTGTTTAGTTGTTGTGTTTTATTTCTTAGTTAAGAAAGTGATAACCAAACATGATGACATTCGTACGACGCTCGATGACGGAAGGGACGACGACCATTTCATTATTATTAGTGACGTTGCTGTGGCTCTTCTTCATCTTGTTTCAGTTGTTGTTGTTGCAGTTGTTGTTACACTTATAGTATATTTATCTTTAGTTGAAGTTTGCTGCTGCCAACGCGCACACACACACATTCAACAAGAACAACAACAATGCAGCTCCTTCTTCAATGCCTTCAATTATCTCTCCTCCTTCATCAACTACCTTTACCACTTAGACACTACTACACACAACTCTCCAAGATTGAGGCGACTTACCGTTGAGGGGCACGCTCTCTCTCTCTCTCTCTTTTTTCACAAAGCTCTCTCTTGCACTCTGTACAGAGGGCAGGTGTTGCTGTTGTTGTAATAATAATTGTTGTTGTTGTTATTATTATTGCAGTTGTGTGTGTGTAGTGTTGTTATTGCTGCTGCTGCTAATGTTGTTGTTATGTTTGTTTTTTAAGTTGTTGTTGTTGTTGTTGCCAACTAAAAACAGCTACCTTCTGGCGGTTGTGCCAATTTCAAGTTCTCTTTCATGGTCATAATCCGACGTATTTCCTGAAGCATCGTTTTAATGGTATATTCGCGACTCCATCTGGCCAACATGGGCACTGATCTATGATCAACCTGTCAATAACAAAGAGATTATTAATTATTGATAGCCTGCGATGATTATTAACAGCATAATACTCACCACGCCATTGTTCTGATTAATGCAATTAATATTCACTTTTGTTAGAAATCTGAGCGTTGGTGGCTCATCCGGATAGCGTTCATTACACTCAATCTTGAGTGAGTACATTCGATTCTCGAATGGTGTCTAGAAAATTAAATTGGAATTTAAATTAGATGTCGATTATACAAATATGCGCATAAGTGCACGGCTTGTATCTGTATCTATTGTGCCCCTCTCTTTCCCAGCTGCAGCCAACTTGAAACTACCAATAATTGCCGGGCCAGCACTCACACTCGACGTTTAGTTGCCTCATCTGGGTGACTCAGCAAGGCGCTGGCATTGCAGCTAACCATGGTGAATGCATATGATTCATGCCACACGAAGAGAGTGCGCCACATTCCACCACAGCACAGAACTTAGCTCTATTAAACTTTAAACTACACATATTTGAATATAACCTAATTATTTCATTCAGTCCTGAAGCGTAACATTCTTTTGCTTCTAAAAACGCAGCCTATCTTTTAATATGTTAACACTTTTAGTTAAAATTGTGATGTCATATGAATCTTATAAAACAAAAAGAAACATAGATTAATTTAATATCAACCATCCCGATTTCATTTCCACAACTCTGATTTTAAAATAATTGTAGTTAATTGTAGCTTTACTAACTTTTGATCGGATTACAAACATCTGCAAAACATGTCTTGTTTTTTTGTACAGATTACGAAACAAAGAAAGAATCTTTTCGTTTCGTTTAGTCAGTCCAATAGAGACTTTCGAACTTTTAGCACTGTTTAATCAAATTCGTTTACTGACTAGAGAATAAATAAACAAACACCAGTTCAAGTCCTACATTAAACTTAATCCGAAAATATGCATAATTTGCACTCGGTTTTGAATTTACGCAATCGAATAGATAAAATATCTATAATCCAACTGATAAGGTACATTCGACACGGGCCTTATTTAAATGACGTAGTTTGGGAGAACATATGATGACCTTAACGATTGAGTTTGAACGAAGATGAGGGTTGGGGGTTGGGGTGGTGTAAGGGCTACTTACTCTAGGGGGACCAATGATCATGCCAATCCAATAGGTAAGCGTCATATCATCATCGTTTTCCAGACCCCACGAAATGGTGCCATCGCCCACACCCTTCTGGCCTTGATCCAGCTCCTCCAGTAAGCGGAAATTTCGTGGCACCACTAAAATGAAATAAAATGAAAAGAAGGCAGCTATAAATTTCCATTTAACAAGACTTAAAATACTGGTAAAAGAAGGCTATAATTAAGACATAAAGCGTGTTTGGCGCGGCGTCATGTGTTTGTAGTAGACGACGTTTGTTCTTCCTCCTCTCCCACATCTTCTTTCTATTGTTGTTGTTATTATTGGCCGTGCGTCTTACGATGTTTTTCCTTCGTTCTTATGACTTTGCACGCATTTTCGTACATTCCAAGTGGCAAAATAAAAATTATATGAGCACCGGACGAAGGGTGTGGTGTTGATTTGGTTAGTTCATTGGTTGCCTGGTTAGTTCTAGTGGTCCGATCTCCCCCACCACCCCCCTTAATGCACACACAGACACACACACGTAAAAACACTCACGAGACATACATTTTGAGCAAACGCATTTTTGCTGCTGCAACTGAGGATGTGCGAAAATGAATTGGCAAAAACAGTGGGCAACTAATTTAATTAGAAATTAAAGAAGCAGTTTGACCAGCAGCAAAGGCAATGAGCATAAAACCAAGTGGCTGTGCGAGTGAAGAAAAAAAACACACAAGTGAAAAGGGACACAGTTCATGGCAAGGGGTGTATGTATGTGTGTGTGTGTGGGGGGTGCGGGCGCCTTTGAAATTGTCAAGTCACGAAGCAAAATTGCTGCATAGACATTGCAATTGCAGTAGACGAACAAAACTCCATGGCTAGCTGGTTGTTTTCCAATATGAATTAATATGCTCGCGTTTTATCGGCCGTTTCTTTTTTGCCATTTGCTTTCTTTTCCATTTTCACACCGAACATCGGGGCAGTGGCAGCGCTGCGGCCCGTCATCGTTCAATAAAAAAAGCAGATTTGCGCACACGTTTTATGCCGCACATTCGCACAATTTGATGGCACAAATTGGCCAACACTTTGCCCATGCTCGCGGGCACGTGCTTTTCAATTAAATTCCTTGCTAAATTGTTAATTTTACAAAATAAATTCTTACCAACGCCGGTACTAGATGTATGCGCCATTGTGGTTTATCCTAGAGTAGTGTTGGGTTGCTCATGAGTGAGTGAACAAAAAAGAATTGCTCCCTGAAGTGAGCAAGTGAACATGTTCCTTCCAAATTGCTCTTTATTGCTCACTTGTTCTTTTTTGTTCACATGTTCTTTTTTGTTTACTTGTTCTTTTTTGCTCAGTTGTTCTATTTTGCTCAGTTTTGCTCACTATTGCTCTGTTGTTCCTATTGCGCAATTTGCTCGAATTTTTCTCTGTGCTTTGAGAGGCAATGTGAATAGCTCAGTGAATAACTGAGCTACTGAGCGATTTGAGTGAGTAACTGAGCAAGTGAGTAACTGAGCAACTGAACAAGTGAGCAGCTGAGTAAGTGAGAAACTGAGCAAGTGAGCAACTGAACAAGTGAGCAATCTGAGTGAGTTGACTCACCTAAAAAAAAAGGAGAAGTGAACATGTTCACCTAAAAGAGCAATGTTTACCCAACACTATCCTAGAGTGTGTGTGTTTTGGCTTATTTTAGTACATTCTTCTAGCACACACTTGGTCATGGTATTAATTAGTACATTTTATGATGACAGCGCTGCCGTACTTTTGTCGGCAGGTGACACAGTACCAATCAAGGTGGATTTATACATGGTGATGTATTCGTTTGACGTGCTCTCTTTTTCGGGGCGCAAACGTCATTACGAAAGCAAACGTCGTAGTAGGCGGTTGTATTATATTCTCCGAAAAATGCCCCGTGTGTGAAAAACACATATGTCGCTCGAACTCAAGTCGTTTGGTTTGTGCTTCCAGAGATATGAAAAAGAGACAAATAAATGCAACAGAAACTGTGGGAGCATGCACCGGTGAGCAGCTTCCACAAAGAGAGCAACAGGGATAACAGCGTCGATGCTGACGGCTAACAGGAGCTTAACAGATCTCCATAATCACAATTAATTAATTGGTTACCTACGGGTCATTACAGGAACAACAAGACAAACATGCCATTGCATTTTATTTTGATTTTATATATGTATTGCACAGCCCACAAAACGAAAATAAGTGGAGAGTATAGAAAAGCAAACAAAACAATTTTTCTATATATCTATCTCTGTCGTCTCTCTCACGTCAGACTCTTTTTGACAGATTCGCCCCGAGAGAGAGCGAATACATCACCATGTATAAATCCACCTTGGTACCAATTATCGGTGTATCTCTACGTCGGGCGTAAAAATTCTCAGGCGCGCAAATTTAAATAAAACTTTAATTTAAATGCTTAAAATGTTTATGTTTATAAGTTAGGAATATATAGAAATTAAAGCATTTGACTAAAATATATATAACATACATAATTAAACCACCATAGTGTTGGCTGACTCAGATATGAGCTTGTGCTCGTTCACTTTGGTGAATTTAGTTCAATTCAACTTTATCTGAACCATTCAATGAACCTCTATTTTGCAACGCGTCAGCTTTTTAAAACGAATTAATAATTCGTGTTATTGCAGTTAATTAGTTTAATTGGCAAACCATCTTGTTACATGCGTGTATGAGTGTCCACTAGATTTGCGCCGACAATGGAAACCCTGTACCACCAAACCAACAACACAGTCAAGGAAATTGAGCAGTGCTTTCAGCGCCTTGGACAGATTGGGCCACAAGAAGCGCTTGACGTGGAGAATGCGATACAAGTGAAAATAACTCAGGCAAATTCGTGAGTCATCGCCCTCTCCTGACCCCACAGCAGTTGTTACAACAATATCACAATTTTACAGCAACTGTGACCGACTTGATGTGTTGTTATTCAAAGTGCCACCTTCGCAGCGGCAGAGCTCCAAGCTGCGCATAGATCAGCTAAAGTACGACTTGAGACACTTGCAGACATCCCTTCAACATGCGCGTGACCGTCGCCAACGTCGTCAGCAGGAGATAAACGAACGGGAGCAATTGCTAAATCATCGCTTTGCCGCAAATAGCAACGCGCCGGCAGAGACGTGCCTTCAACTGGATTACGAGCTGCAGCATCACACGCAGATGGGAAACGCTCATCGGGGAGTAGACGACATGATTGCCTCTGGTAGTGGCATACTTGAAAGTCTCATATCACAGCGAATGACACTGGGCGGTGCCCATAAACGCATCCAGGCCATTGGCAGCACTCTGGGATTGTCGAATCACACGATGAAGTTGATTGAGCGAAGATTGGTTGAGGATCGGCGCATCTTTTTGGGCGGCATGGTGGTCACATTGCTGATAATCGGACTGATTATATATTATTTTATATGGCTATAGTAAAACGAAAATATCGTGTGGATCGAGTTTTAAATTAAATGTACTCTATTTAAATGAAGAGGTTTCACTTGTCGAACCAGTCGACGACTTAATCGTCGCTTTCGAGGGAAATGTTGCTTCCAAAACGTTGATACAGATGTGCCTTCAGTTCGTCCATTTCAGCTTTGATGATCTTTGCCTTGGCCTCAATGCTGGCAATCTCCTTAAGCGTCTGATCCTTCGTCTCGGCAAGTAGTTCCTGCGTTTTGCCCAACTTGTGTGAGAGAAACACCTCGCCAATCAGGAAGGGAATGTCTTCTTCCTCGTCGAAGAGCTCAATTTCCTCCAAAGCTTCTTCTACACACTTGAGATCATTCTTTTTCATCTCCAGTTCCATCTTCAGATCATCCATGCGGGCATTGTGCTTGGCAAAGCGATTAATGCGCTGTTGATCTTCGAATGAGATGTGCACATCATCGTGCTGTGAACGGAAAGGGAAGGGAAGCAAGCAGAGTATAAATTAGTCAACGCTCCGAGCATGTCCAGCAAGCAGGCGGTGGCAAAGTGAGGTTACTTTGGGGTGCCGCAATTGTCACACTTGCACTCACATTCTGGAACACTTTGTTTGTACTGCTTGCAACTTTAGCGGCCATTTCTGTTGTTATATATGAGAGTTTAATAAATTAATAATGAATTTTACAAACAGTTGGTGTTTTGGAGGTGTAGCGAAACGTTCACAATAAGATCGAATGAACTACGTCCATGACAGTTCAAGTTGTTCAGTTCTTTTGTTCAAACTTAAAATCAAACGATTCCATATCGTTCGTTCAGTTCTTTCAACTAAACATATGTTTCTTGCGTCAATAAATTATAAATTTTCATAAATAATTTTAATTTGTACGCACTAAGGTGAGTAGCTATATATATATTTTTTTTTTAATTTAGCGCGTTGATAGTTTGGCTAAAAGATTGATTTTAAATGTTTTAACAGAACCGACCACTGATATATGATAACAGATAACATCAATAACACCACGGCTGCCACTTAAATTGAGCCAAAAACAACCAAAAAATTAGCCAAATTGACTAAAAAAGATCCAAAACATATTTTTGGCTGTTCATGTTATTTTTGCATTTAATTAAATAAAAAAGATTTCGTTCACATATTTGCAAAGTATTTAATATTTTCATCTTATCAAGTGATTATGTATTAAATACAAATAGATATGTACTTCAACTAAAAAACTATACGAAATAGCTAATTATGAACTGATGCAAAAATGAGCCAATTGGAAAAAATAAATGCCATTGCGCCAACAGGGAAAAAAGAGCCAGTTTTGGCGCAAAAACGCCAATTGTGGCAACCGTGAACACAGAGCAAAAACATCTGTTAGTCAGCACTGTCAAACAGCAAGAGAGACGGACGGACGTCATTTGAGGTTTTCTAAATTAAGGCACAGATTTTTAATTTATCAAGGTAAATAAATATTGAACATAGGAAATGCCAAATTCTGGCAAGTGCTGTGCTCTATAAATATGCAAAATTATTGGCTGGCCAAGGTGCAGCCAACTAGGAGGCACAGTTGCAAACGCTCCCAGTGCAAAATTACATAACCTCTTTGAGGCTAAGTGCAAAATGTTTATAATAACTATATGTGTTTTCATACAAATAATCGTGAGCTTCTTATGTGGATTATAATGCTTGTTCCGTCTACCTCTATAGCTTGAAACATGCGTCTAACCCCGATCCTCAACGGTGCCCACTTCGGCAACCTCGCCAAGGTCCACGGCATTGTGACCTACAAGCTGTCTCCCTTCGAGCAGCGCGCTTTTGCAGGTGCCATCAAGAACGGCCTTCCCAATATTGTGCGCCGCATCCGCTCCAACATTTTCCGAGTGACTCCACGTAAGTAGATAGTCATTTGTTAATCAGTTGCATTTTCTAATGTTCACACATCTTGCAGCCTTCATTCTAGGATACTTGATTTACGATCTGACCGAACGTAAACACACAGCTTTGGCCCGCAAGAACCCAGCTGATTACGCCAATGACGAATAAACGAACTGTATTTTAGTCGGCGCACATTAGCAAATATAGTGATGTTAAGCTAAATAATAAAAGAAAACCCACAGTTCAATTGTGTGATCTCTAGTATTACATGGAGTAAATGGAAAGCTATTATTGTTAACGGCTCTGGTAATACGTTCATACGAAGCATTTCATGAATTCGTGAAAATGCAAAATCCAAAATTTCACCCTATTTAGCACTAGGCAAATTCCCAATATAACAAATATTTTATTATCAACTTTCGGGTATTAATAAGCCGAATTTATAGAACGTATTCCACTCGGCTTAATCGCAATACAAACATTGGTGAAGTAGTTTGCTGCAATATTCATTAGAAGCTATTTACAAATATAATGGTGCAGCTCATAAAAGATTTTATTTCCCAAAATAACCAATTGTATAAATTTAATTTTGTTTTTTGAAAAAAAAGCAAGAATTCCGTCGGAGATGCCAGACTGCGAACAGTTTCTGCGCTCTACAGCATTGACCAACACTTCAGATTTCTTGACTTGCCAACACTGGCATATTGACAGCTGTTCGCCTGCCCCCACAAAAACAAAAAGACGTGAATTTTATATACGTGAAGATAGGAATTAGTTTTTTATATATAAAATAAAATCAGCGCACTTAATAATAGTTATATGGACTGCTGCGGTGGTGAGGTACGCAGCGAAAGCATCTACAACATGCTCCAGGCCCTAGTCGACTCCAAAGTGATCAACGTGCAGTTATTTACAATTGCTGTTGGCATTTTCTTTGTGGTGTTGCTGCTGAAAAATAACTTTCGCAGCTTCTCAGGAACATAAAAGGACAAATGCTGGCGCTTTTAGTGGTTAATTTATGTAATAATGTAATGTACACAATTTAGTTAAGCATTAATAATAAACCTTCAAAGCAAATATGTATAATTCTCTGCTCATTGTTCTTATTCTTAGTGTGGAGCACCTTGCCAATGACGTCACATTTTTTTTCGGCCAGCCACAAAATGTTCGTGTAACAAAGAAATTCAGGGTCGTCATGGTTGTCATATGTCTATGTATGTACATATAAAGCAAACATAATGCATACTAATTGTATTTGAAGGCTGATTGAACTGGTTTACAGTACACTATATAAAAATATGTATGTACATCTAGTATTTCATCAGAGAACTGCTGTGATTCATTACCCATCCAAAGAGATAAGATAGTAATTCAATGATGCAGCTTATTTTGTTGTATTATCGATGATGTATCTTTTGAACTTTTGGCCCAGTTCTTGTGTATTTTCATAATATTAAAATGGTGGCATATGCAACGACGCTTAATCAATTTCAATTGGCATTTGGTCTATTGCTTGCCACAAATAACAAATAACTTCAATTGACCAACGATCGATTGCTGCACGCACTTCCTGGTGCTGCTGTCGCATTCGCATTCGCCAATTTGAATTCAATAGACGTTAGACGTGCCACAGGCGTGACCTACGCCATTTCAAGAAGACTCTTGGCGTATTTATGGAAAATATGCTACGTGCTTTTTTGCACAAATTTCTGCATTAGGATACGAATGCATTGCACAAGGCAAACTCAACGATTGCTGCCAAAGACCAGAACGTGACAATTTTACCACTTGTTGGCCAGAAACTCTGGAAAACTGAAAACCAGATGATATTATTTCCATTTGTTTTTAACATAAAAAATATATGCCAATAATCTTAATCCATAAAAATTCCACAAAATATTATCAAATGTTTTTGTACCCACAAAATAGTATTCCCAAGAATTGCAGTCCAATAACCCAATGTACATTATCGGATATATGTACATATGTATGTGAATAATGAATTTACATAATCGCTTTACGAGTTGTTCAAAATTGTCAATGAACTTGTCTGCGCAAATTCTAGGAACTGAAAAACAATTCAAAATGCTGACCGAAGTTCCGTTAATGAATGATACAATCCGATCGAGTGATTTGCATTTTTCTTTGATAATATTTAACGGTCGTCAATTGTAAAATTTAAAATATTTATAAGAACATAAATTTTAAAATGTTAATAAGAAAATGTTCAACAAATTTGCCAAGGAACCATCATGAATTCCACATCATTTTTGCACATCTCTTGATTTTTTCGTAACTTTCTTTTTGAGTGCTGCGTGTAGACAGACAAAATTGAATTTTGGCTCAGGTTTCTTCTCCTTAACAAATTTCAAATCCTTTCTGTCCTTGCCGCAGCCAATATCGGATGAAACAGCATCTGCTTCGATCTGAACGAGGGCAATATCCTCTTGAATTGACTGATGATCCAAACCCTTGATTCGCCCTACAAAGTCACCATATTGCTCATTATAGCGGGCTATTATCGCGTCCCGTCGCTGCAGCTTGTACTTGAGCAATTGAACATTTTTCTGTAGCTGATCCACTTGTTGAACACGGGCGGTGATGCAGCTCATCTCTTGGCGCACTTTCTGAAGCTTGTTCTCCAGTTGGCTAGCACTGGACTTGACATCGCCCATTTGTTTTTGGTATTTAAGGCGCGTCTGCTTGATCTGATCCTCCAGATAGGCAATGTATAAATCCTGATTCTGAGACCCATCCCCGATCTCAGTTTCAAGGCGAAATTTCTTGCAGCAATCACCACCGGCACAGCGTTTCAAGTGGGCGCCATGTTTCCGGAATAGCTCATCCCGGTCGAAGCGAAGGATGGCCAACTCGTGCCTCAGCAATTGTATCTCGTGCTCCAAGCGCGCAACCTTGGTCATAGTTATTCTTACTTTAGTGATTGACTTGAACTAGCCTCAGATTACAAAATTTTGAATGCACTTCTTGTGAATTTTGTCTTACACGAAAAAAAATACTTGAGAAAACTTGATAAATTTAATATCATTGAATGATTGAATTGAATATACTTAGAATACTTGAAACTAAAGGCAAAGCTTTAGAAAATTTTAGTTATGCATGGAAAAAACTGAAGTTTTTTACCAATGAAGTTAATTTTAAATTAAAATTCAATATGGAGTAAGACTTAAAATTATTTATACTTATTATAATTATTTAATTCATGTTTTTTTTTTTTGTTTCAAGATGAAAAGGTTTAAATTGTTAAAACTGTCAAAACTCAACAGATTTTCTTGCAGAATGTTATTTATTTAATTTTTTTAACAAAATTGTTCACTTTTTTCAAATTTATCCCTTTTTAAAAATTTTAAACTGTCATAACTTTATCAAAACTTAACCAATTTCCTTGCGGAATGACAATTTTCAGAAGTCAGAACTTACAGAATACAGAATCCCAAGCCCACAATTATGCAGCATGTGTGAAGAGAATCATTTGGCCAATTGTGTTGGTAACTTAATAAAGTTAAATGACTGTCAGCTAAAAGCCATTTATAAAGACGGCTTCCAAATTTGCGGTAAATGTAAATTAATAAAATGCTCAATTTCATGCACATTACTTATTATTATTGTATTTTTTTGTTCTTTCTTTATTTTTGTTTCTGATTTTTTGGGGAAGGAAATTACTGCAATTTGATCGGGGTTTTCAATATCGCGAAATTTGCATCGCAGAATGTTTTTTTTTGTGTGGGGCGTTTTGGATATAAATGCGCCACGCCCACCACTCTGACGGTGGCCCAGAGGGCGAAATGTTCATTTCCAAACATAACCAATGCAAACGTAAACACACACACACACACACATACACACACAGTTATATATGTATAGTGTGTATACTTTGGCATTTTGTTGCTTCGTATTTTTTGTTTGCAAGCATAATTTGTATTTTTCGCCTCGAGATGCCGCGCACTTGATAAGGGTTATCGATACCCTGGGCACCACATCTCAGGACCGAACCCAGTTGCTCATTAATTTTTTGGCTTCTTTGTATTGTTTTTTTTGGTGGGTTCTGTTGTAAGTTATGCGTAAGTTGTAATTCATTTGAAATTCTTGAAAAACTTTGCATGTATGAGTAATTGTTGCACATGTATTAGTGTGCTTAAAGCACACTATGCACTCTTATTAGCTGAGCTGGGAGCTTAAAAAGCTTCTGCATGCGTGTGCTGTATCTGTGTATGAAAGTAGAGCTCCTTTATATGCTTCAAAGTTTCCGAAAATTTCATCGTCTATAAATCTTTCTAACAGCGATGATATCACATCATCATCATCATCATCATCATCATCATCATCATCATCATCATCATCATCATCATATTAAAAGTCGAGCCCTTTTGCTGCTCTCAATGTCAAGGTCTTTGCAGATTTGATTCGCCATTCTGGATGTTGTTGTTGTTGTTGATTTCTCAATTCTCAATTTGACAAAGTTGTTCCCACTTGCGCAATTTGCATAAATTCAAGGTCAGTCGCACAATAAAAATCCAGACATGATTTGTGAGTATACAAAATGTGTGCATGTTTGTGTGTGTGTGTGTGTGTCTGGCTACTTTTTTTCTTCTTTTTTTTTTGGCAACTTTTGTGGCAATTTGTGTGGCAAGTTCAAGCTAAATATCTAGATAAAACTGCCGAAAATCATTTCAAAAGCAAACAAGAGAACTTGTATTAAGTCTGTTGAAGCTGCGAGACTCGTAGATATGTTTAGGTCAAGATATCTGTAATTTTAGGCACTTATCTAGATACATTCGAGACGAGACAGTGTGCCGAAAAAAAAAATGATATCAAATGCGAAATTCAAACAATAAACCCGAAAAAGCCGCTTGCCCCGAATAACTTGACTAACATCTAAAAAAAAAGTAGAAATAAAAAAAGAACAACAAAAGGAGAAGCAGCAGCAGACAAAAAGCAGACAAGGCGAACCCTAAGCAGACGGAGGACCAGGGATGAGTGGGGGCTGTGTTTGGGTCTGGGTTTAGGTTTAGGTCTCTTTCTCGGTCGCAGTCCCAGTCTGGATCTTGTTTGGGCTCTGTCGACGACGTAGACGTAATCTAGACGCCTTTTGTTTGCGCACACAGAAGAGCAAAAAAAAAAATAAAAGAGCAAAAACAAACAGAAAAGCGTTATAAAGGGCAGCAGGAACAAGGCAAGCTGAAAGAGATGAAGAGCGGCAGATAGAGGGTGACTCGACGGGGGAATGGGGATGCAGTGAGTCTGGTCAAGTGCTCTACTAAGCAGTAGCTGTCTGTCTGGAAATAGAAGCTACATATAACTCCTTAGATCTTCAGGTTGTGCCATTCATCAATTTCACTTTAATTTGCACTTAAGTTCAATTGCAGAGACTTTTGATTTGTGTGATTCGATTGCATTTGATTTAAACTCGATTGCTAGACACCAGAAATTGCGCAACCGAATGTCGCCAATTTTTGGACCACTTGACTGACCCGCCTCCTCCCGCCTCCTTCCCCCCTCTGAGCCATTCAAAATTGAAAGCGAAACCAATGCATTTTGAAAGTCAATTTGGCTGGCAGACAAAGTTGATTGGATTTCATTGAATGCTTAGACAGGTTTGCCATACTCTGTTGAAATTCTAAAAAATATATTTGAGAAAAAAAAGAAATAATAAAATTATTAGTTAAAAGCGGTTTTTGAAATACACCGAGATCGATCAGAGTAAGTTGATCGATTGACATGAAATTGACTTGATCAATTTTAAATTTTAAACACATGAAATATGCAACAGTCTATGGCATGTCTCAGTCCTCAAGACTGACATCAAATGGAGCATTATCCGTATCGAGCGGAATTAGGTTTGCAGATTTTGCACTTTTGGCGACATTTCTTGTTTTTTGTTTTTGTTGTTTTCATTCAACAATTGGGCAACAGACTTACATCCGTTCTGAATCCAGACAATTGCAAATTCCATTCTAAAAAGCAAATTTAATTTTCGAATTTGTTCACTTCGCATACAAGAAAAGAGTTTGCAAAGAAAAAGAAAAACATAATTCAAGAAACTGCAAACTTCAATTTCCGACAGGCAACAAAAGGCTGCGCCCTGTCCTGTCCCTGTCCTGTCCGTGGACGGACCCCAGAGAGTTATTAAAACACAAGCACAAGGAAATGCATACAAAAGAAAAGAAACAAACACAAAGTTTGTTATGTTGCGCAGGCGCAGCCCAAGCAACGCCCTCAATGAATAAGGGGGCCCCCAAAATGTTATTGACCCGCTCGCTGGATCCGTTAGCGAACTGCAGTCTCAACCCACCCGCCCGTTCCCCTCCCCGTCCCCAATCCCGCAGCCGATTGCGAACCCAACTCGACTAAGGAATTCTTATTAAGATCAATCAGCTAAATGTCGGTTTTATGCTTAATGCTCATGATTCACACGCGCAAAGCACCAAAATCGAAAACATTTTTTAAAAAACCCAAAACAAAGAAAACAACAAACAAAAAATGATATTCTCGAAGCTTATCTGTGAAATGTTGACGTCTGCATATCCTTAAAATGTTTTTGAAAAAATTAAGTAACATTTTTAATGGATTGAGTTGAAAACTGAGATATGAAATTGGTTCTACATTCTGTTTTTGTCCGATTTTGATTTATAAATATGCTAAAAGTAATAAATATATATTATTCCTGTATCTTAAATAAAGTATATTTATTTTGAAGTTGTATAACAAATATAATGAAAGTACATATCTCAAATATAAGATAATCAAATAATTAATAAGATATCAAATGTGCAAAAAATAAAAGTTAAAAATCAGAGCGTTATCGAAAATTATTCTTATTAATATTAAGATCTCAAAAAACTATATAAAATAATTTAAAAAAAATGATATAGTTTAAAATTTTCTGTTTTCAACAGTGACTCTTTTTAAAGCTGGCCAGCTGCACATCAAAGTTAAAGTACTCCATCAGTTATACCCTGTAAATTCGCAAAAGATGTGCAACAAACTTTTTGGCAATCCTTTTACAAAGTTGTCGGCGAGTTTTTATGCTGAGAAATTGACTTTTGCTTGCTTAATTAGTCATGGCAGAGGCAATCAGTTAATACAGCCATATTATGGGAATTATTATTCCTATATAGATGCGTGTGCATATGGTATGTATAAAGTAATATATGTATGTATGTGTGTGCGTACTTACTTCAATTCAAGCTGCTTATCAAAATTGACACACATTGTCGGCGCACTGATAAGAAGACTGTGCAGCT
Source organism: Drosophila suboccidentalis (assembly GCA_037043435.1). Taxonomy (NCBI): domain Eukaryota; kingdom Metazoa; phylum Arthropoda; class Insecta; order Diptera; family Drosophilidae; genus Drosophila; species Drosophila suboccidentalis. The sequence continues at coordinate 775,362 of JBAMBK010000397.1, read as the reverse complement.
TCTGGTCGCCCGAGAGCTAAGTATTTATGTCTCCTACTCTCTCCAACTTCCGCCTCTCCCTTGCACATAGATGCAATCATAGTTTGTGCCTGGACTTGGAATTGAAGTTGAGTTGCAAGTTGGAAGTGGCATGCAACATTGCGCTCGCATTGCCTACGTGAATATTTGTGATCAATTTGGAATTGGATGTGAGTATTTTTATTTGTTGTTGTTTCTTTCTTTCCTTCCTTCTTTTTTTTTTTCATAAATATGTTAACGTGTACACATCAAACAAAAGTGTCAGATAAGCCCAGCGATGTTGTCAATACAACAAATTTTTGGAAATTCTTTTCAGTATTTGCTCGACGTTTGTTTACAAGCTGAAACAGTTACACAAACACACACAACAGCTACAGATACAGATACAACTGCAGATATGAAACTTACAGATACAGTTGCTGCCAGAAAGAGACAGAGATAAAGTGAAAGATGGGAGGTGGGCGGAGAAGGGGCATGCCCCTTGAGCTATATTATATTTTTATGCTGCATTTCAATCGAGTTCCAATATATGTATACTCGTATATAGTACGAGCTCATCAAACACTTTGATCGCCAGCTATCAGTAATGTTCATACATACAAACATATATTCTTTAATTCTTTATTTTATAATAATTGTTACAAAAGTTCAATGCACACTTCGAGGTGAATGTGTTTATAAGCAATTGCAATTGCAATCGTGTTTAACTTGTTTACGCCTCTGACATGTCACGTAATTAACTAGTTGCTGTCGAAATCGATAGATAAATTAATGCTAGACACACTCTAGAAATAACTCTTGTCTGTGAGTATATTCAATTCACTTTGATCATTCATTAATGCATTCAAATACACTCATATGCATGTCGCTCGGCCTTGCGCTCAATGTTTAATTGATATACGAGTTTTCACTTGCGAAAGATCTATTCAATTTATTTATTGAAATTCTAAATAGGAAAACTCAAAATCTAGAACATTTCTTAATTTATTTCAAGCCTTTCAGATTCAATACATTTAAAAAATATCTAAAATATTCATCTTTCATTTTTAACCCCGTCCTGCAGTCAAATTTAACCTAATGCTTATGAGAATTTGGCTTAATTTGAGTCTTTCAACTTTGTTGCAGGTCTTCATCAGTCAAAGCTCTGTATTCAGTGCGGTATCATCATCAAAAGCTCATCAGGCTACCGGGCTTTGAACGGCTTTAAACATAACATCTTAATGATCTGTTTTGGCCACGTTCGAGTATTTCGCCTGAAAATGACATCAGAACCGAATACAAAAGCTGCTCCAGGCAAGCTTTCAGTTTTGAATAGCAAAGTAACCCAATTAGGATAATTAATAAGCTTGCGAAGCGGAACAGCTGTCAAAAGCGACGTAGATAATAGCAAAGTATACAAGAAATACGCGTACTAGTTAAAGAACTCCCTGGGGAGGCCTCCTCGCCCACAATTTTAACAGCGGCGAGAGCTTTAACAGCGAGATAACAGCAGCGTGGCGGCTGTTAAGCTTTTGACAACAACAAGTCAAATGCAAAGAGCGTCAAAACAGCTCCAACAACGATGACGCCGCCGCCGCCGTCGCTGTCGCAGCTGACTTGTGCGTCGACAGCGGCAGCAGCAGCTGTTGGGGCCAAGTGAAAAAGTTTTTCGAGTATTTCAGTTTGGAATTGCCTTTGACCGCGTGCGGACGGCGACGCCAGCGAGTTGTTGTTTGGTCGGCTTGAACTGACACTCTGTGCATGTGTATGTGATGTGGTCTGTCTCTGAGTGTGAGTGCGAGTCTGAGTGTGTCTCCCCTCCGTTTTGCTTGTGTGTGTGTGTGTGTGTGGGGAACCAGCAGCAGCGGCGGCAGCAGCAGCGGTAATATGTACACTTGCTGTGTTTTTATTTATATGCGCACTGTGCGGCTTCGCCTGCTCATCGCTGTTTACCGCTCTCCGCTCTCTGCTCAACGCTCTGTGCTGTTTTGTATATTTTGTGCGTTGTATCTGTATCTGTATCTTTATACTTATTTTCGTTTTTGTTTGTGCGCCCGCTCGTCGAAAAACAACAATGTAGGTCGTGCATATTTAATATATGCAAATAAAACAACCTATTGAAACAGACGCATGCTACTACTAAAAGCTACTACACTTTAGCCCTCATCTACTACTATTTTGTAATAAATTCAAAACACAAACACACACCGACACAGGCAAATGCACACGAACACACACACACATACAGACAAAGACGCCGACGCACAGTGCCTACGCCTGCGATAACAGTGACAGCAACAGCAACAGCGACTGCGACTGCGACGTCGCCACCCCCTCAGGCAGCGAAGAGAGCAAACGTTAAATGCCAAATAAAAATTCACTCTCGCTGCGCTGCTCTGCTCTGCTCAGCTCAGCTCGGTTCGCCGCTGGCGGTGCGCTCTCTTTTTATTTAGGCGCTGCCAGCGGCAGCAGCGTCGCGTCGTTTTGGCAGCGTTCTAATTGCGTGCGCGTCACTGTTGCTGTTGGCGGCGACGCCGCTGTTATCTGTTGTTGGCTGACGATCGTGTGTATCTTAAAGATACACCAACACCAATACCAATACCACTACCATGAGCAAGAGCAGCGCGGCAGCGCCGCATTCGTGTGTATCTTCTTGTTGTCTGTTTGTCGTATAAATTGAGCCGCACTTTGCTTATTCTCGAGTTTTTGCCGCTCAGACGTCGTCGTTGTAACTGCACGCGCTGCGCTGCGAACGCGTCTCGTTTTATTCCATTTATATCCAGCACATACAAAAATTGTATTTTATTTCGAAATAATAAAGAACGAACAGCATTTAAAAGCTAATAAAAAAGTAATTGCAATTATTATTATTATTTTTTTGCCTGCGGCGACCGAAATAGATTAAACAGATACTTTTGATTATAATATTAATGTATCTGAAAGATACAAGTGCAACACTGACGCGCCACAAAAAACATCCAAACGAAAAACACACACAACATTTTAAAGCGAAAATTGTTCTATTTTTAAAACCAAATACAAAATATACTTCGGCAGCAGCACAGAACTGAGAGATTCCCCACACAACCACAACAACAAAAGCCGCAGCAGCAGCAACAACAACAACAACAACACAGAAATACATAAATATTTGAGAATTCATTAAGAATTTGTTTTGAAAATTTCAAAAAATAAATAAAAGAAATGCAATTTTATTTGGTGTATTTCAAGTGAAACGCGAAAAGTTTTCCACAATTTTTGTGTTTTTCCCATTGCTGACAGCATTTAATTTTCCCCTCAATTATGTGTGCAATTATTTAATAAATAATAATCAACAAAAATTAAATTGTGTGAATTAAAAAAACAACAACGACAACAACATCAACAGAGCGTACAATATTGTGGGCAGAGCGAGACAGAGAAAGAAGGAAAGAAAGAGATAGAAGAGTCAGCTAAATTACACGCATAAATTGCGTAGCGCAAAAAGTTCTGAATGAAAAAGTCAAGGCATACGGGCTGAAAGTACAACAAGCGATAAATGTAAGTACAGCTGGAACATTGTACAAATTAACAACATTTATATATACATACATATATCGTACATATATGTATATAGCTATAATTGTATGTAATCGAATTAGCAGAGCCATATGGCAAATTTATTGCTATCTAAAACTGGTTTAATAATTGGCGATGAGAAGCATGAATTGAAATATTCAACAATAGAATTCTATTCTGAAACTATTCCAAAATTATTAAATTAACTTAAAAAATTAAAATATTTAACCAAATATATGGTATTATCATAATAGTAATTAATTTGTTAATTCTAAGAAAGTTATCTTTTAGATACTTTGATTTAGTAAATATTTAACTTAATAAACAATGCGCTGTTTTAAGCTATCTAATGAACTGCACTCATCGTATCTCAAATATTTCGATACATTTCATGTAGAACCCTAAGCATGTATCTTAAAGATGCACGTTTCTTTGGGTTTCTTCTTTTTTGGAGGCGGCTGTGGGGGAATCTCTGTCAGGCGCCAGAGAAAGTGAAACATGTAATTTGTATGTGTATATATATCGCTGACGGCGACGGCCTAAAAACAAATTATACGCCGTATTGAGTGAAATCGTAATGAGTTAAGAAATTTCTTAAATGCGCGACTGTCCCTTTTGGACAGCTGAAAGCGCACAGCACAAAATAATGATAAGAAAATGAAACAACAAAAAAAAATACACAAAATCCGAAAAGCAAACCAAAGCAGCAGCAGCAGCAGCAGCAGCAACAGAACATGAAATACATTCCGTTTTCGTTTTTTTTCTGTTTTATTTTTTCTTTCTGCTTCTTCTTGTTGCCTCATTTTTGTGTAATTACATGCCGGCGAAGGCAGCTAAGAAACAACAACAGCAACAGGAACAACAAAAACATGTAAATACGCACAGATAAAGATACAGATACAGCAGCAGACGCATTAAAAGATACATGCACATATCGCCAGCAAATGCATTTAAGGCCACAAGACAAAAGCGAAATGAAAGCCTCCCAAAAAACAACAAAATGCATAAATAAATGCTTAAGTACAGCATTTAAAAATGGCAAGCAGAATCAATAAATATACGTTTAATTAATGCACATGTGTGTGTGTGTGTGAAATGTTTATATTTGCAGCTCTCTGAAATATTCAGAAATTGTTTAGGCCATGTTTATCTTGAGCTTGCAGCAGCTTTTTTTTTAATTTTTTGCAGTTAAATTTTGAGTTTCACTTTTAAGTAATTTGCCCAACAATGGAAAAAGGGTTAATAAAAGAAAGCCAGATTAAACAAGTTGGTTCTGGCCACAGTCGCAGTGCAAATATGACCCACATTGAGGACATTATCATAAATTTATATGAAGATGCAATTGATTTGCATATAAAAAGATACGAGATATCATTTTCTTTTAAAGTTGACAAAAAATTTCAATTTATTGCATTTATTATTAAATATTTATGTTTCATATATTCATATTTTAAACTCATTATTTTGTTAAAATACGTTTTATAAATTTATAACAAATTTTTAATTACTTTTGATCAACTGTTCTTAGTTAACTAATTAAATATTCCAGTAAGCTCTGTGCCTTCCAGTCTGGAACTATCAGTGTCTCAGCATTTCGTTTTCATGCAAACTGGAATTTTTATTTGTTTTTTTATTTCTGCGTTCTAGCTAGTTTTTTGTGTAAAAGTGAAGAGAGAAAAAACAATAACAATAAAAGTAACAATAACAGGAGAATTCCACCTGTAATAACGTCGCAGAAAAGAATCAAGCTGAAGAATCACGAAACAAGAATCGAGCGGCAGAAACAGAACCCGAAATCACAAAAACAACAAAAAAAAACCAGATTTACTACTAATTTAAATTCTTGGCATACAAAACTTCTAAAAGAAACAAAAAAAATTTAAAATTGAGTTTGAAAATACCGTGAAATGGCGTTATTGGCAAAATATTAGCCGCTGCTCACACTCCCTCTCTCTCTCTCCCTCTCTTTCACACGCACTCTCACTCGCACAAGTGTAGCTGTCTCTTTCACTCGCTAGCCCTGTCCCTGTCTGTCGCTATATTTGTGCGTGACAAACGGCGCGAATTTCCGCTCGGCGCTTCCTTGCTTTGTCTGCCGTTGATAGATTGACATGTGCCAAACATGCAGATACATATACACATATCTATAAGATACATTATTTATTTCATTTCGGCTGGCTAAAAGCAATTTTCACATTTTAGCCATAGCATTTACAAAAATGTGTAAAAAAACTGCTCGCTATTTTAAAAATGCGCTAATAACTCGCATCTAAGCCAAGTTAACACTCGGCTCGAGCACGTGAAGTATTCGTTTTTTTTGTTTTGTATCTCAAACTGTTGCCAATAGCATCTGGTTGTCTATGTAGCTGAAAAGAGAGAAAAAAAATCAAACAAACTACATTGTGCATGGCATCGTGTTATTATGTTAATTTCTGTATAACAACAACAACAGCAACAACAATGATAATAATAAAATGCGGCATTAATTATGCATTTATTTAAAGCGTATCAAAGCCGCTGGCTATGACCAAATTTGATCGTATCTGTAAATCGTTAAGCCGTATATATTATATGCGAAAACCTCGTTTCAATTTGAAAACTGAAAGTTGGCCCAAAAACACGGTTTCAATTGGTTTTTAAACGCTTTGCATGATTTTGATAGCGCTTAGAGTTTGGGTGTGAATAGAATTAACAAGCTAAAATGGAAGATTATTATTATTATAAGGGATTAAAACTCTTGATTGAAAATGGAATGGAATAAAAAGAAATGGAAATACTTTATAAGCTTGTGAATGCCAAAAAAGTAATTTTAGATTCAAATATCTTTAGCAATTTACATTTTTTAACGTTGTGTAAATTGTAAAACGATTTGAAGTATATTATATAACTTTGTTGATTTTATAGATGCTTTCACTCTTAGATATTTGTATAAATCTTAACTATTAGTTAACTATCTATAACTATTTAATTAAGGTTTTGAGCACCAGAATAGAATTTTTGTATACAAATTATTACACCATCTGCAAAATAGATTTGATACATAGTTAGTAAAGTATTTTTATTGGTCAAAAAATAAATTTAATAAATTTTGTCGGGCATTTTGTTTTTTTATTTATATTTTTCTTACTTTGTAAGAGTTTTACTACTTGTTTTAAAAAATCAAGCTGCTCTTGTTATTGAAATTAATTCTGTAAATAAATAATTATTTAAACTTTAGCTTTAGTTCTTTATAAATATTCAAAAACTTGGACTGTCTGTCTTGACACTTGATTCGAGTCTTGCCATTCGAAAGAGCTGTAGAATCGCTGTTGTTGTTCTTCTTGTTGTACTTGTACTTGTTGTTGTAGCTGTTGTTGTTGTTGTTGTATCATCAACACAATTGCGGACCTGTAACTACGCAGCATCCGCCGCAAGAAGATAGAAGAAGCACATAAAATGTAAACGAGGCTGCGTGCAAAAATCAACTACAACTACACACAAACTTACACACACTCACACACACGCACACTCACAAGTAGTGTGTGTATTGCGTGCTATACTTAAGTGATTTCAAAATAAGCCACAAGAAGAAAAGAGCCTGCCACACCCGCCATGCCCCTGCAACACACACACACACACACACACAGCCCCAAGTCGCCACAACTCGCCGCAACTTGTGGCTTGTTTTGCTCGTGCTGCGTCGCGTCTCTTTAGCAAGTGATTTCAATTTAATTGACAGTCCTTGAACTTGACTTAAACGCAACCATAACACAAACAACAACAACTAAAACAACAACAACTCGAGCAGCCGGCATTTCAATATAGCACACAGCCTCCAACATCATTTTCTCTTCTTTCGTCTCTTCTCTTCCATCCAACCATATTTTTATTCCTCTCTCTTCTCCACCTCGGCTCTGGCGAATGTCAAAAACTTTGAGCTTCGTGCGCTCTCATTCTTCCCATTCCCATTCTATGCCATTCTACGCTCTATACATTATTCAAAACCCTAGTGCTAACAAATATATATATAAATGTTATTTGTGCGTGCGTTTTTTCTTTCTTTTTCCCGTCTTTTCTTAATTTATATGTATTTAAACGGCTTTGCGCTTTTTCAATACCCTACAAATTAAATATTGGGCAGTAAAATGTATAGAAAATTTACAGGAAAATCGACAAATCGATTTTAGCGAACGCGATTTTTAAGTTATTAGGCTGGATAATCTTTTTGAACAAGAATCGGGTTAATTTAATCGATTATCAGGTGGAATTGACAGAGTTTGATCATCGTAGTTCATTTGCAGAACTAACCTTAGCTAGCGCAATTTATCTGTGTGATATATGTTATCGATAATTTATTGTCGATTTTTACATTTTTGACAGTTTAAATTTACACCTCTAGTTCAAAGTAGAGTATTTAATTTTCGTTTACAATTTTTTTTTTATTTTTTCAATTTCTTGTTTGACGAACTTGAAAAGCAAATAATTAAGACAGGCGAGAAGAAGAGAAATACATAGAAACACTGAGACAGAGGAAAAAAAAGAGAGTGAGAATGAGAAAGAGATTAAGAATCGAGGCAGTGAACGAGGCGTGGCAGTTGCTTTATTCGCGACTTTTTCAGCGCGAAATGTCATTTTATTAATCTTTTTGTCGTCATATTTTTTGGCAAATAAATCTTAAGAGCAAACACACACACACGCACACTCATTCACACACACACACCACAGATACTTAAGCTACATAGCGTATATAATTTATTTCGAAAGCGTGCGTACGCCACGCATTCTGCTACGACATCGATGGCTATATAAACGGATACAGATACAAATGTATCTAGATACTGTGTATCTAATATGCTACCTTTCATTCATTGCGCGTCAATGAATGTGCAGATGTGTGTGTGCGTGAAGTGTTTATATTGAACTTGGACTATAGAAATGGTTGCTCAGCTATTCCCCTCTACCCGCTCCCCTGTTCCCCTCTCTCGCGAGTTGTAGCAGGCTTATAAAAACTCAATTATGACTCGGCAAGTTGGCAACACGTGTCGTGTGTGTTTTCTATTTCACCTTAAGAAAAATAACCAAAATACCTCGAGGGACTGTTTTGTTGCTCTTGAAGCGCACAACAGTTATTGACTGGGCTTATAGATATGTATGTAGGTATATGGAAATATGTATACTGTGGCTATACATAAGTATACGCCCTGTGGGCCCATAAAACAAAGCGCACGCAGCGAGAAGATAAATAGCCGCAGGTGACAAAACGAAAAATTCAAATGCATAACTTGATATTCAATAGATAAGCTGCTCCAGAGAGCTCGAATAATAAAAGTAAATGAAACCTACACACACTCACACACACACACACACACTCGTATGTCTCTCTCTCTCTCTGTCTTTACAATTTTCGAGCGAGTCGAAAAAAAAACTTTCACCCGCAAATGATCTATGGACACACAAAAGCCAAACACACACTCAAGACTTTCGCATTCAAATCGATGAAGAAGCCAAAATTCGAGCTCTACGCACACATCTAATTACAGCACTTGAAAAAAACCCTAAAATGAAATAAATTAGAGCTGATTAGAAATCAGTTCTCGTTCAGCCAATAAGTAGAGGAAGAATTTAGTTTCACATTCAATTTACTTTCACAAAATCAAAATTCAAGTTCATGGCAAGCCGATTGGCAATTGTCGAGCAGCTCGTATCAAAATTTATGCATTCTGAGCAACACACTCAATGTACTCAGTTAGTGTACGAGTATTCGTATAATCGTATCTATAGTTCTACGATGACGTTGTCCCTATCAACATTGATAAGTCGAACTAACTAAAATCTACTGAAATAAAACAACAAAACTACAAATCGTATAAAGACAAGTAAAAGACTCTTCCTGACTGCTCGACTTGGAGATACCCTGTAACTGGTTCTACACACACACCAAAGAAGCACTAAAACTAGATAGATAAGAAAGTTATATGTTATAATCCATTAAATACAAGACGATAATACCCATTTTCAATACTTACAGGGTATATAAATTGTGCGTGAGCATGTATAGAAGAAGGGAGGGGCGATGAAAAAAAGGGGGGTGGGCATAAGATACGTATACGCATAGAGATTGTAGGCGCCTATAAGTAAAATAAAAACGTTCTCAATATTTTGATTTCTTTTTCTGTGTCAATGAACTCGGTTGAACTAAATACGTTTTTTTATGATTCTTAGTTTTATTAGGTTTTGTTTTATTCCTATTTAATTTTCGTTTTTTTTTTGTTGTTCATTGTTGTTGTTTTTTTTCGATTTGCCGGTGCGTGTGTTGTTATCTCAAGAATTGTTGCGTAGGCCGTCGTCGCATTAGAAAAGAAAAGTTATGACAATTCTCTCCCCATGCGATAGACGATAGACTTTCCCATTCTTAGATGGAAAAAGTGTTTCTAAACGATAATGAATAGATTTCATTGAGCGAATCAGGTCAAGAGGTCGGATTATGACAATAACATTTGGGATTTGAAAATAAAAAAGAAATATTTAAATATAATGGAATCAACTGAAAGTTTGACAGCAATTGATCAATAAAATTATTGAAATAATACAAGTTTTTATTTCTAAAAGATTCTCAAACCATTTCGATTTATACAAATAATTTAGCCGTATATCAACTGCAATATAAAATTCTCAGAAATTCTTTCGATAGTGCGATCATTAATGATTTAACATCACAGTACTGTGATACTACTGTATACTGTGTACAAATATTTAATTAATTAAAGATGGTATTTTGAAAATGAATTTCATTTAATTTGTCCTTGAATTGCTGATAAGACTAGAATGACATTTAAAAAGTTCAATCTGGATGTCATTCCATCTAATTAGAGAGATACGGAAAACGAGTTTCCGCTTTAATGAAACCTATAAAAGCCGAGTTTTGACTCACGTCGAACTCAGTTGAATTTCGCAAATGAAAGTACTTTAATCTATTCTGAAGGACCAAATGGACCTTGAACATTCATAACAATCACGACCTGGATCAGACAGGATGTTACGCAGGACGCGCAGTACAATTTGAGCTTCGACCAGATACGCAATAATTTTATGAATGTTTTAAAATTCTAATAAAATATTCACAAGAGCCGATTGAGCATACAAATCAATTTCAATTTATTTATATAGATACAGATATAAACATCTTGATAAATGTGAATTAACTATTAACTCAGCGTAGTTGTCAGCAGCAACAAAAACATGGCAGCAACCCAAAAAAGGGGGAAACTACAACAAACATTAAAGATGAATCGAAATACACTTTTATTATATATACTCTTTAAATACCATAATTGAGCTTAACTGCAGTTTGGTATTTTTCCAGCGATCTGGCAGCACCGCAAAACAAAGTGTGCATTAAGTTAGCTGCGCCTGTGCATTTTTAGTGTTCAAGTTAGTGTACAGTTAGTCAAGTAATAGTAATTGGACAAATTAGAAAAATTCGATTAATCTACAGGGGTCGGCACTCGAAGTGTTACTAGCAATACGCTGCTCTAGCATCCAAACGGCAAAAGACCGCGCGCTCATGTTTTGGCTAGTATTTGTCTGACTAATTTTCTACAAGCTAACAAAAGTATATCGATATATGTCGCAGTTAAAAAAAGTTATCTAAATGGACTTGAAGCGCAAAAGTGCAACACTTGCACGTTTGTGGCGAACTTAAAAATATTGCATTTTCTGATGAAAAAAATTTTATAGTTCAGCAATTTGTAAACAAGCAGATCGATTGCGTATGGTTAAAGGACATATCAGACGACACTTTAGACCAACGGATTGCTCTGCGAAAGCAAGCACCTGCATCAGTGATGGTTTGGGCCACAGTAACTGCTACAGGACGCTCACCACTGGCTTTCATCGAGCAGGTCGTAAAGGTTAACCAACATATCTACCTTAAAAAGATCTTAAAAGATGCTTTGGTACCTTGGGCACGTAAACAATTCCGTAGAAACTATTAGATATTTCAACAAGACTCGGCACAATCTCATTAAGCCGGACAAACCCAACGATTTTTACAAAACAACGTTCCCAGCTTCATTTCATCACAGCAATGGCCGCCATATTCCCCAGATTTAAATCCAATGGATTTTTTCATATGGTCCATTCTGAAGGCCAAAGTGTCAACTAAAAAATATGAGACGGTCAACGCTTTGAAAACTGCTCTTCTCCGAGAATGGAACTAAATACCATCAGACCACATTCGTGCTGCGTGTGAAGCCTTCCCGACCAAACTCGATGCTGTAATCCGCGCTAAGGGTGGCTACATCAAACAACAAATACATTTTCCTAAAATTTGAAATGTTTTCAAAATTATCTGAAGTTTTGAAATGAAAAATACAAAAATTGACAAAATTACAGCATTTTGTATTGGTAACACTTCGAGTGCCGACCCCTGTATTTAACAGCCTTTTTTTTTTTTTTTAAAAACAGAATTCGTTGGATTCGACTACTTTTAAAAATATACAACAAAAGCGTCATCATATTTTTTTTTTGACAAAATCAGTTACAGAACATGCTGTGCTTAATTTAGATGTTTTGTTACATAGTGTATTAGAAAGTGCATATGCCTCGGGAGCAACTGTCGTTCGTGTACTTACTAAGCGTACGAAGAAGTACTAAAAGTCATGAGTCGTCGTTGGGTTCAATGCACTCTTCACTCTTCAACTGGCGCTGTCGCCGTTGTGTAACCAATAAAAATTGATTCTGTTGCGTGCGGGCGTTTACAGAGAGGGGAAGGGGAAGGGCAAGGGGCTTACTGCACTGTGAGAAAGTCCATCGTTGAGAGGCAGCCAGCAGTTTGGGGTTGCATTTTATGCATTTCGCTTTTATCGCCTGTTTCGTTGCGTTCACAGTGCACAGAGAAGTCTCAATGGGAAGTCTTCTGTAATACATATAACATTCTGTGTGCTTAAGTGTGCGAGGGTGGAAGTGGAGTGGAAGGGGTGGAACGTCTGCTATTTGATTGCATGACTAAATGTAATTACTTTCGCTTTCCGTTTGCTCAGCTGGCAAATCAATAAAAGTACAACAACAACAATAAAAGTAAAAAGAATATCAAGCAATCAAAAGTTCATTCAAGAATTTTTCTGGCTACGCAAATGAATTAAATACTTGACCACGCCCATTATTGCACTTAGTAAGTCACAAATTCCGTTCATTATTTTGGGAAAGCGAGTCTAAAACAACAACAACAACAAAAGGTGTGTACGCATGCAGGGCAAGGGGGTAAAGGGGGAGGGGGGTTTTGAATGGAAAAGCCCATGAAAAAGAGGCAGCGTCAGCTGCATAGAAAATGACTTTCCATTTTCATTTAACAATAAGCAATCAATTGCAACAGCAACAGCAACAGCAACAACAACAAAAATAAAAACAAAACAAACTAGCTGACTGCAAGTTCAAAGCAAAGCTAACGATCTATTAGAAGAAAGTAAAAACAACTAACGAAACACAATGAAAAGACAAAAGAGGCGCCTCCTACACACAGCGGCCAGGTGAGCAGCCAGCCAGGTGAGCAGCCAGCCAGGCAGCTGTCAGCTGATGCCAATCAGACACAGACCAAGCGAGCGAGCGAGCGAGCGAGTGAGCGAGAGAAAGACATAGAGAGAGGAGAGAGAGGGGGGGAGTGGGAATGAGCAAATGGGAAAATCCGTATGCCGTTAACTGGTTTTCATTTTCGGCTTGGAAAAACCACACATTTGGCATTGCCAACGCTCGTTGCCATTTTTAGTGGCAAAAAGCGACTGCATCATAATGAAAGTGAAATGCATTGCGCAGATGGCAGTTACCAGATACAGATACATTCACACTGCAAGAGTGACAGAGAGAGAGAGAGAGAGAGAGAGAGAGAGTGGGAGAGTGACAGAGAGAGAGAGAAACACATACATAGCAAGTAAGTCAAGTGCAGTTGTTGGCCGTTTGTTGCAACATGAAGTGCCACAGACACGCAGCAACAACAGCAACAACAACAGCAACAACAGCAACAACAACAACTGCAATTGCAATTGCAACTGCACTTCGCTCTCTTTATGGTCAGAAACTTGCGTGGAATGCAAGTGCAGGCGCGTCATCGATTGCCACTTGCCACATGCCACTGGCAACTTGTGTACAACTTGCAACTAGCCACAAAAGCACAAGTCGCTGACTTATTTGGCATTTGACGTTAATTGGCAAGAAAAGCGTTGTGCAGAATTTGCATGCACTTTGGTGAATTATGTCAACGCATCAAACTCACATACAGTGTGTCTAATAATTGTTTGGACCAAATTTAAAAAAGAAACATATCTTTGTTTTCTTATTTTAAAAATATAATATGAATAATATGTTATGAGAACAAGAATGAAATAAGAAAAATAAATGTAATAAATAAAAAATGTATATTTGATACTTATTTCTGTTAATATAAATATATAAACATTATAGAAATAATAACTATTTTTTTTATTTGTAAAATATGTAAATTATTTACCAGATAACTGGACTAAGTGTAGATACATTTGTATCTATACAAATGCAGTTACTCACGAGTATCTCATGTATGACCACTTCAATGTCAGATCAACAATGAAGGCCGCTGCTCTTGTTGTTGTTGTTGCTGTTGTTGCGGATGCTCATTCAGTTTTCTCCGCACTTGAAGTTTTATCTGCTGCTGCTGCATCTGACTTACAATTGTATCTTCTCATATGAAAGGAGGCTCTGTGTTATTGGTTCAATAACATGGCACCAACTTGACATTGAGACTGCGCTCGTTTGCATTGTGGTAGGGCCAAAGTCGATAAAGTAACTCAACAGTTTGATTTTTATTGCCTGTTGCAGCTGCAAGAAGTTTTTCATTTTCAGATGTAGGTCTTCAAATTAAAAAAAAACAAAGCTTGCCACACATTGGGCAGCTTAATCATTTCGTGAACTGCATTCCGATCTATTAAAATAACTAAGGTGTTAAGTTCCCTTTCAAATAATTCAAAAAAAGATCAACTTTGCATTGCTAATCTAATTTAGTTTAATTTGGATTTAATTCGCTGATTTAGTCCTTGCATTTGTATCTGCTTGTCGCAAAATAATCAAGGCATATGATCAAGACTATATTATGATAATTTAGTGCCTTTTTCCTTTCCAAATTCATGTGGCATTTCTCTTTGTACTTTATGTGCGACTCACTTTGATCAAGTCACAATAAATTAACCTCTATTTGTAAGCCAAATGAATAATGTGAATAACTGAAGCAACAACAGTGAGAACAACAACAAGCAACAACAACGACAACAACAATGCAACATCAATTCACTTCTTCTTCGTCTTTTTTGTATTTGTCGGTTACATTTCACTGATTTTGAAAGTGAACGTGTGTGTGCAGGCGGAATCGGAATCACGACTTGTAGACATTGTAGGCCTGCACAGTGGGGCAATTGCAATGATCACTGCAACATGGTAACTAAAAAGCATTACTGTCCTTGTATTTATTGCAATCACTGTGCGCATTTGCAAACAATGTTGTAGCTGCTGTTGTTGTTGTTGCTGTTGTTGTCGCGTGTCTGCAATGCTTGTTGCTGTTGCTGTTTCTGTTGCTGCTGCTGATAAGAAGGTGAATGCGATTACCAAAACGCAATGGTGAATGCATTGCACACGAAAAACCAGCCAAAAACAAGTTGCAACTTGACCCAAGTTTTTGTTGCTGTTGTTGTTGATGCTGTTGTTGCTGTTGTTGTCGTTGTTGCTGTTGTTGAATTGACGGCGGCGTGGGTGAAATTCAAGAGATACATAAATTTTTGGCGTCGTGTTGCTGCTGTTTTTACTTTTCCAACGCGCCAGCAAATGATTTATAATATTTTTTATGATTTTTTCGCACTGATCTTGTTCTATACCCTATAAAATTAAATGCATTACAAAGGGGTATAAAAAATCCAAATGCAATTTGTCTACATTTATGATTAATCAAAACGAAAGAGACTTGAAGCGAGTGTACAGGGTATTAGACAGTCGCTACACTCACACCTACTTTTTTTTTATATTTTTTTGGCTTTTATTTGGCTGAGATACAGATACAATTTGGCTTGCATATCTCTTGAGTTACATATTTGTAGCGTCTGCGGCCGGATAGACAACAACAACGACAACAACAACAACAACTACACAGAGATGAAGCTCTCGACGTCCGCTCGCTGCGTAGGCAGCTGCATCAGGTTGACCCAGTTTTCGCTTTCCATAGCCAGGCCAGGCCAGGCCAGTCTGCGTTTCCACCTACCCTCAACTCCCCTCCTCCCCTTCCCCCTTCCCCCTTCCCCCTCCCCGTTCCCTTTCAAGCTCTTCTCTTGTCTTGTTTGATTTTTTGTGCAAATTATACGAAATGCATTTTTAAGTAGACTTGTTTTATGTTTGTGCATTAATTTATGGCATTTGGGGGCTGGCTCGTAAATAACTGAATGACGCTCAGTCAATCAATTTAACACACATTTTGTGCCCCATCTTGCGGCACTTATTCAATTGAATGCCACGTAACTCGCAACTCGCACTGGACACATCAAATTCCTACTAAACTAGTTTCGCCACTTGCATTCTTCATTCGTTCTTCTTGTCTTGCTTGACGATTTGCAACAATTTATATACATACTACATACTAGAGTGCCAGCTACATTGTTGCACAAATTTTACTATGAATGCGCCCGCAAATTAGTAACACAATGAGGCAAATCAAGCGAGGCGAAATGTTTTGCGCGTGCAGCACCAAAGTGCAGTAAACTGCACCGCACACTGAAAACGTTTTACTTTTGATTATATGCATTATTTACTATTATTTATGAACTTGCTTGCCGCCCGGTTAATTGTGCCAGACGGCGAGGCGCACTGCTGTTGCGTACAGCGCACAACGCGGCGTATACGTGATGTGGGCAATGCGCATATTGCGCATACGACATGTGAAACCGATGCCAAAACGCCTACGTTATTTAAAGTGATTTATAAACGGGGCGCGACTTTGCAATTAAATCGCAACTACTTAAATATGTATAAATAAATATCTAGTATTTTATTTATTTATTAACAACTTTATGAACTATAATCAGTCGGCAAATAATAATTTAGTAAATACTAAGAAAATATAATTTTAAAACTAATAAATTCTAATTCAAATTTATGACTGTAATTTCAGTCATAATTTTAAAAATAATAAATATAATTCAAATTTATTACTATCATTTCAGTCATAAATTTGAATTATACTTATTATTTTTAAAATTATAATTCTTAAGTATCTATTAAATTATTATTTGCGACTAGAAAAGACGAACAGAAAATGAAATATTATAAAAAGTAATTTAATACATTTTAATAAATTATAAATATTTTTTAAAATATTTTTAATTATATTTCTTTACTTGAAATTAAAGTCGAAACTATTTCAATTATTAAAATTAGTAAAGACTAGCTATTACTGCAAGTCTAAAGTATAAGCCATCCAATGTGTAGTTGTCCACACACACACCTGCGCACACCCACACAAATTGCCTAACATTACAAATCGTATTAAGCATTACCGTAATTTGCATTTTACAATAACGAAAGAACAAAAACAATGCAAATTGGCAAAAGGCAATGTGGGTTGGTCGCATGCCACACACACACACACACACACTACACACACAGAGACCAATACACGCTCACCGTCAAGGTAGGCTCGTCAAGTCAATGCACTTTTAACACACACACACAAATACAGTTATATTCATCGCCTGTCCATGTGCGTGTTAAAGTTTTGCAATATTTTCATTTTCATTTTCATTCTCATTTTGAATTTTAATTTCATTTTCATTTCACATTTAACGCCGCTGCGCGCACTCTCCCAAAGCGTCGACGTCAACGTTGGCGTCACGCTGCGCTGCGCTGCTTTTTAGTCTATTGACAGCGTCAGCGGCAGCGGCAGCGCAGCAGCTGAGCGACTAAAAATAAAAAATGCTGTTATTGCTGCTGCTGCTGCGTTGCGGCTGCTGCACTTTTGCTGATCAATTTCACTTTCACTAATTATGTCACAATAAAAGCAAATGGCAATGCGACTTAATGATCATTAACATTAATTGACTGCATTGCATGACGCATCTATCCATAAGCTTAATACCCCGCCAACCCCACACCCCTTGGCAACTTTATGTCTAGCCATTTGTCTGGTATTTTCAATGACTTCTTTTTTTGGCAATTGCGCAACATTCTTTGTGTTGTCTGCATTGTTAGACGAGACTCGCAACCCTTTCCTTCTAGCAACTGAAATCAGTGAGAGAGCTAAAGCTCTCTCTGTATCTGTAGGGGTTGAAATTTTGTAGGACGTTTGTCGTTTGAGGCTGTTAACTTTATGGTGCACTGTTTATTGAGTTGTCGTAGGTCAAACCCATTCAGCTACTACTAAATTTATACATAAAAGGTAAGCTTCTAGTGGTATGTCTAAGAAGTAAATGGATTTTGTTAGCTTAGCAACAGTTATTACTAACATATCAAAATGTAAGCGAACTTCTTTTACTTCTCATTCAAACTCCAAGTTTACAGCCAAAAAAAAGAGGCAAATCTACTACTATTTACGCTTTGATATGTAAAACCCAAAAGTGCAGCAGAAAGTGCAAGTTAACGACTGCGCTGCTCTCAGCGACTGCAATAGAGCTTTTTTTCATTTGTTATGCTCACGCTCTCTTGGCTCTCTATCTGTTTGTATCCCTCTCTCTCTCTCTCTCTCTCGCTCTTGCTCTTACTCTCATGTTGGCACAAAATTATTGAAATTGCACAAAGAAAAGTGAATCGTTGAGCGGGAAGCTCTGCACAGATGCTTTTGCATATGTATGTATGCGTGCGTGCGCTGCGCTGCGGTGCGCTGCGCTGCGGCGATTGTGTAAGTTTTTACATGGCACAGCAACAACAATAACAGACGCAGCAGAGGCAGCAGCAGCCGTAGCAGCAACAGAAGCAGCAGAGTCTGCGGCTGAAACTGAAACTGAGACTGAGATTAACTCGAAAACTTGTTTTAATGCTAGTTGTTGTTGTTGTTGTTTTGTTATTATTGTTGATGCAACGCTTGGCAACACTGGAATGGGTAGAATGTTGTTGTTGTTGTTGTTATTGTTGGGGAGGCCGATTGCCACCCCACCCCAAGCAACGATTTACTTGCAGAGTAATTAGAGCAGTTGACGTCGCTGTCGCCGTTGGCGTGACGTTAGCGTTGACGTTATCGTTGGCGTCGCGGCAGCAGCGCTGCAGCTGTAACTGCATATTGAGCTTTGGCAGCGAGTGCAGCGTTGCATTTATATGCGTGTGTGTGTTTACATATGTATATGTGTGTGTGTGTGTGCGTGCTTATGGCGATGTGTATCTGTGTTTTTGTGTGTGACTGACCTATCTCAATGCAATGCTACTTGAGCTGTTGCTTTTGTTACACACACACACCACACACACGCACACACACACATATGGCAGAGAGACCGACAGACAGTTGCGCTCATTTATCTTTTATTTTTATACAGTCGATTGCTGTTGTTGGTGTTGTTGGTGTCGTATTTGTAGTTGTTGCTGGCGTGCAGCCATTGTCGCTGCCCGTTCACATCGATTTTAGTTGCTGTCGCCGCTGTTGTTGTTGTTGTTGCTGTGTAGACAACATTTGCATTCATTGTACACTTTGCCCCCTTGTAATGCGTTTTTTATTGCATATTATTTTTGTTGCAATAAAAAAATATTGTTTAAATGCTCGTTCATAAATTGTTTTCACACGCAATGCAGCGACGAACTTGTTTTCTGCTGATCAGCTTCAGTTGTTGCTGTTGTTGTTTCAGTTGTTGTTGTTGTTGTCGTTGCTGATGTTGTTGCAGTTGCTCTGATTCTTGTTGTCGTTGTTTTAGAGTTGTTAATCGCCTTTGCTGTAATTGTTATGGGCCAACTAAACGTGCAGTCTGTAATGCTTGTTTGCCTCTTTAAGTTGTTTTTTTTTTAGTATTATTATTGCTGGTTTTTTATGACAAGAATTTTCCATGTAAATTACAACAAGCAATTGCGTTGCTCTGCGGGACAACTAGTTAATTAAGATAACCAGCTGTAAAACACGCACATACACACACATCTAAATGTGTACTTAATAAATGCAAATGGCAGCCTACAAATTATTAAATGTTAATTAAACTTGAGCATTTAATTGTGTGTTTTAAGCAGTTGCTGACGACATTTTAAGTCAATAAAAATACAATTTATATGACTGATTTTAGATTGTATCTCAAAATACTAAAGACTTTTTGATAGATTTCTCAGTTGTATACCCTGTAAAATAACTTAAAATTCAATTGACAAATACAAAGAATTTTGAATGCATACAACTTATTTTTTAAATTTATGTATACAGTTTTGACAAATTTCTCTAATTTATCTATTTCATTATTTGTTTACAGTCTCCGCTTCGAAGCTACAGATGCGAACTTCAACTAAAATAAACAATAAGTAAGTAAATGAGTTTTCAAGTCAACAAAGAATATTAAAAACAATAAGCAAATATATATACGCTGAGCCCAGCCTTAAATAAACACTTAATTTAAAATGTAACGCCAAAAAAAGCCACTTGGCGCTTAGTGGAAATTCACAAAAGAGTCACAACAACCACAAAAATAACAACAACAAAAGTACCGAAACAAAACTTAAAAGACAACAATACAAAAAAAATTATCATACTCACGCACACCAAAAATTATGCACAGAATTTTAAACAATTGAAAAATATTGTTAAAGTGTTAGGGAGGGGCTGTGAAGGGGGGAGGGGGTTTGGGGTTTTGGTGGTTTTTGTGGTTGTGACAGCCCAAAAAGTGCGGCGCAAAAACTGCTAAGTACACTCATAAACAAATAATGAAGAATAAGTAACAGAGAGAGAGAGAGAGCGAGAGAATTGAATTTTTGACTAGAACCAGGCCTAGATACATACAAGCATACTCAATAGCTTGGCCAATTCTATGGCCCAAACCTCTTGACACTTTGAGTGAAGTGCTTGCCAACGAATACATTTCATTGTTCAATGATTCTCCATCAACTGAATATTATGCAAATGAATATGACTAAGATATTCAAGTGTATATACCTATCCATATAATTAGGCGTTAATTGCTTATAAACTACAATTTACGAGTATTTTTGCTAAATTGCGCGCTGCCAAAAAACAGAGAAAAGAAACTCGAGTTGACCAAACAATTTATAAGACTTCAATTAGCGTTATAACGGTACTGTCGGCTGAACATTTAAGGCAAGTTAACACCTCAACGCACCTTCTTGGCACATTTTCTGACTTGCCCCATCACCTGGTCCAGGATCTACACACACAAACACACACACACACACATGCAAACACAAAGAAAGCCGCTTAAATCAGCAGCTCAATCAATCAGACGTAAGGTTCTGTTTAAATTAAGAGTATTTCTTATAAATGGCAGACGCAACGATCTCAGGCGTTGACGATCACAACGATGACTCCTTTAACAGTGGTTCAGCACAGTGGTTCAAACTTGCCTACAAAATGCTTAAGGATAAAATAAAAATTAAAAAAGTATTTAATAAATCGTCGGTCTCGTGTGAACACGCAAAATTTAAGAGCGTTGGTGAAAGCCGACGCTCACCGATGGAAATAGAACACGTTATATTCCATTGCGAACTAAAATTGTACTGAGTGTGACCAGCTTCCGTGTAAAACAAAAACCGATTGAATTATGGTGCGAACATAATGCTAATTGTGTGAATGGCAACATTTTCTGTCGGTCAAAAAGTGCCGTTCGGAGACCGACCGTCTAAATGGGGCTTTAAGGGGGTCTTCTCATTCAAAACCCGTTTTTTGGACCCTTTTTAAAAAAATTCTTATTTGAATAATTAAAAACTTTTTTTATTTATTGTATTACAAAAAGTTCAAAGTAAATAAAAAATTTTTTTTTGCTTCGATACGAGGGCTGTTCAAAAAGTAATGAGACTTCAAAGTTGGTGGTGAAAAAAAAAGGTGTCGTCACGGCGGCCACGATTCCGGGTCTCCGGAGCGTACGAAATGAAAAAACAAAAACGGGGTTATAATCAGTATAGATGTAATTCTCGGGTGAACCTCAAGCTTAATTTTGTGATTTTTTTTGACAAAATGGCGGCCATTCAAAAAAAAAATTTCAATTTCGGGCTTTTTTTTTGTAGTTTAGTGTAAAAAAAAAATATTAAAAATTTTTTTAAAATTATGGTCGAGGTTCACCCGAGAATGGTGACAATTCTGCGTCGATTCCACTTTGTTTCATGAAAATCGGTTCAGTTGAACTGGAGATATCATGGCCGCCAGTTCGAAAAACGTGGTTTCGAGATAAACGCGTTTAAAGTTTTGACTTCACTTGCATTAACATTAATATTGCTGGATAAAAATGGCCATATCTCCTTAAGTATTTCGAATTTCTAAAAATCCTTTTAGGGGCATATTCACAACTACCCAAGCTATAAATAAATGCAAAAAAAAAAAGTCGAAAAAAAAAAGTTGCTCAATGAGAAGACCCCCTTAAGAAAATTCAAATTTGTTGTTTTTTTCAATATTAATATTATGTATTTTATATTATTTTTATTTTGTATATTGTATATTTTATATTTTTACGCTACATTCAAATTAATTGATAACAATATTTTTCTAAAAAAAAATTGCTTGAAATTTTTATATAAAATATTTCATTTATATTATTTGTTAGAACTTTAGTTACATTTTTCCTAAAGATATTGAAGTTAATTAATCGACTTGCCCCACTGTAAACAGAAATGACAAATGTAAATTGTGTCGGGAAAGCAAAAAGCAATCGCTTGAATTTATTTTGTATTTTCGTTACTTATTTTTTGGTATTTCATTTCGCTGGCAATATGCTTAAATAAATTTGAACATCTTCTTTTTTTTTTTGCGCACATCAGCGCCATGTTCTGATCTTCAGGACAGATACTGGGAACCGAATTGGAACGGCTGGTTCTGTTCTGTTCTGGCCAGGTCGAAAAGGTATTGGCCAATTGGCCAGCAGGTATCAGGTACAAGTAGCCGATGTCGTTGCCACAGTCGCTCCCGACTTAATGCAGTCCTCTTAAAATGCATTTTTGATTGCATTTCATTAGTTTCGTTTCTTTTTCTTATTTTTCTTTATTTTTTTTCATTATTTTTTTGGTTTTTTTGGCTGTCGCTTCGCTTGTTGTGGACATTTCAAAAATTTATGCACACTTCGCTGCCATTTTTGAGGTTGTTAATTTTTTCGTATACATATGTATATATATATATATTTTTTTTTTTTGTATATTTCTTGGCTTTCGATTCGTTTACTTGGCTGCTGTTCTTTTGCTTCATTTCTTACCTTTTTGGCATTTTTAACAAGCGCCGTCAAAAAGGAAGTTTGTTTTTTCTCTCTCGTTGTTATTTTTATTTTTTTGTACTTTTTTTGTTGAAAGTGCGCATAAAGAAAAGCAACTGCGGCGCACAAAATAAATAAAATATATACACTAAAGCCATGTGCAAAAACGGTTCAACATTGTCTGTATCTTGTGGATATCAGTTGGCTTTGTTTACTCTCACAGAAAGCATACCAATTTTGGCATTTTGTTAGTCACATTTAGTTTATTAAATATATCTAAAAAAGAACATTAGTTGTAATTTAAATAAAATAAATAATTTTGCTAATTTTTTTAATATTTTTAAATTAGTTTTATGATTTTTTGAGTGTATTTAATACTCGAGGCGAGTAAATAATCATTTTCATGCATGTTTATTTTGTTGTTTCGTATGCTTTTTTCCTTAAATTTTTTGCTTTCTGTTGAGTTCTTGTTGCCGCACCTTTTGTCATGGTGCCATGAATCATGTATACATATGTAAATACACTGCACAGACCATATAAACATGCGTGTTCCACTTTAAAAGCCAAATGTACATATAAGTCTGGTAATCGTCAACTGAATCGTATTCGTACATTTCTGAAACTGTTCGAAATTCGAATATAATTTTTATAATCCACAAGATTTGGCATCTGGTACATGTAAAATGTTTTATCGTTTGCCTTAAAAGGAATTACAAAATCATAAAAAACAAACAACAAAAAAACTTGCAATGAATCACGCTGAAAAGAAAAAATAATAATAATAATAAGTGTATAAAAAAACAAACAGAGCTCAGATAATTTTGACACTTTCAGCTTTCAAACGGGGCTTCAATTAGGTTGATATACATATTAATACAGCTAAACAATAAAATATATCTACATATACTATATAAATATACATTTTATATGTATGTAAATGTGGTAAACAAATTTGTGCAACTTTTTTTTTTGTTATTCTCTGCGTCTGTCTAAAATTTTGTTTATTAAAAAATGAGAGATAAAAAAAACAACGATCAGTTTTTTGTGTTGTGTTTGGCTTGGTTTTAATTTCGGTTTTCAGTGTGAAGGTCAAAGTCAAGGGGGTATAAAATGAAATAAACCAAACTGCTGACTTCGATGTGAATGTGAGGCGCTTAGAAGCAAAACTCAATTCAACGCGACTCTCGATGACTAGCGAACAGCTTTGAGCTTTGTTTATCAGTCAGCAATCGAGTGATTCAATATGCAGCCTAAGTATGACAGGAAATATACGCTATACTCACTGTATTCAGGTCTACGGTCCAATAACATCACAGATAAGCTTAGTATAGTATCAAGTGCTTTTATTCAGTCGAAACTAAAGTAATTGCAAGTAGCAAATCTTAATAAATATGTAGGAATATAATAAATTAAAACTAAATGAAAATTCTATTTATACTATCTTAGTCATTATAATTATATCTGTTCATTTAATCATTGATAAATCTTTTGTTTACTATAAGTATATGTAATAACATCACAGATAAGCTTAGTATAGTATCAAGTGCTTTTATTCAGTTGAAACTAAAATAATTGCAACTAGAAAATCTTAATAAATATGTGGGAATATAACAAATTATATTTAAATTAATATTCTATTTATACTATCTTAGTCATTAAATTATAATATATCTGTTTATTTAATTATTGATAAATCTTTTGTTTACTAATGGTATATGTAAACGTATATAAATCTTTTCTTTTACTATTTAAACTGATTGAAAAATTCTGTTAATTTATTCAAAGTTTTATTTATTATTTTTTCGTTTTATTTAATTTGAAAAAGTTATTCTAACTATTTATGTTAATATTAGAAATCATAGATTTAAAAATTCTAGAAATTTAGTTAGTTAATTTTAAAGTTTTATTTATTATTTTATTTAGTTCCAAAAACTTATTCTAACTATTTATGTTAATATTAGAAATCATAGATTTAAAAATTCTAGAAATTTCCTTAGAATTCGTGTGATTAAATTGTCAAAGCATCTTGTTGTAACTTGGCTAACTCTTGGCTAACTTGGCTACTACTCGAACTCGTACTCGTTGCCTCGTCAGCCAGCAACAAACATAAAGCAAACAGTTGCAGACAAGTTCTAAATTATTTCTATGCTAAAAGTGAAATGTGGCCAAGCAGCTTTTTCAGTTGTCATGCTCATTATGAAGATACGCAACGTGATAATGGCCATTCATTTGACTTCAACTAGCTCATCCATTATGATCATCGTGGCCAAAACATCATCATGATGATCTTCTACTACATAGCCTGCAATTTACTTTCAATGCTGCCTTCTAAGCATTTGTTTTATTGTTGTTGTTGTTGTTATTTTTATTGTTGTTGCTGGCTTTCTTCTGCGGCTTTTGCACTTGTTGCTGTTGCTGCTGCTGTTGCTGCTGTCAACGTCTAGTCAACATGTTGGCCATGTTGCTGGTTGGGCCCGTTGCCTGTGTGTCTGGTTTGTTGCATGTTGGCATGCAACAGCAACAGCAACAACAACAGCAACAAGAGCAACCACAGCAACTGAGCTGTTTGGTATGCAATTTGCAATAGTTGCGCTTGCGCAATTCAAATGCACATTCACACATACATAGACACACATACACACACACATACACACACCTGAGCCAAACAAGATCGCGTAATAACTTAGTCAACCAACAACAACAGCAGCAGCAGCAGCAGCAACAACAACAACAACTGCAGCAGTTACGTCGCCACAATTGTCGACTTGGCCAAGACGGAAGACGGAAGATGTGGCAACATAACTGGCCGAAAAACCGGAAAAACGACACGCATTGAGAGAGAGTCGCTCACTAAGTTTGTCTCTGTCTCTCCCCCTCTCTCTCTCTCTCTATCTCCGTCTTACTCTCCCTCTCTTTCTCTGCCCGCATGTTGCTCCTGTCGCCTGCATCAAATCGATTCTAGGCTTTGATAACTCTTTGACTTTTTTTTTTATTTTTGGTTGTTCATATTTTATGGGGGGAGGCAAACTCAGCTCAATTGAAATGGAAACCATTTGATCTGCGTACATTTCGTAAGTTTTGTTATTTTACGTCGTTACGTAAGCGGCTTTAATTGCATTTATTATGATTGACACTGATAAATCAGCTGAATGGTTCAACAATCTGACACTTGGGCTCTTTATGTAAGCAACAAATTGAACAGCAATTAACAATCTATTAAACCAAATGAATAACAATGTGAATAGTTATAGATACACACAACACACACACACACACACACCATATACCACATATAAGAACTGTCTAAGCTTCCCGTTCAGTGACCAGGGTGGGTTCAATGTGCTTTACCTCTTTACCTGTCCTCCGTCCTCTGTGCTCTGTCCTCTCTGTGGTCAGGTACTTAGCAGCATTCGCGTAGAGCTCTGTTCGTATTGTAGAGAACTGGTAACTGGGCAGCCTCCTCCTCCTTCTAAGCCAACCAGTCAGCCCTTGGCCAAGTGCACCAGGCCAAAGAGGCAAATCTACTTTGCATAAGCATTTGCAACTGCCACAACTGCCGCATCTGCCGCATCTTCTGCACTCTTTGTTGCCACAAAGACAACAACAACAATCTTGGACATGTTTTGCAATCAACAAAACCTTATACAGTTATCTACAGCTTAAAGCTTTACTCAAATATATCCACACTTTACTGCTTATCAAGGCTGCAAGCATACAAAATCTTGAAGAAGTTTTTGAAGAAAATTTCAATGCTTAAAAAAAAATTATATATTCTCTCCATTTTTCTCCCTTTTTCTTTAATTTTTTATCCTTATAAAATGATTAATATAAAAATTTTTAACTATTTTATTATAGTTTTAAAAAATGTTTAATATTAAACTAAATTAACTTATGTATATTTCTAACGTCAAACTTTTTAATCTTGTTGAACTCACAGATTAATTTTTGCAATGTTGCAATTTATTTACACGTGGAATTTCTAATTGAGCAGTAAAATAATTTTGAAATAATCACGCGCACGTCTAACTAGAAACATTAGAAATTTGCACATTCCATAGCAAAATGCTTCAAATGAAAACAATTTGCGAAAAACAAAACAAGTTAGACAACTATATATGATGAACTGCATGCTACCCTACAGATGACTTAAGTATCTGCATTTTTAGAGAGTTTATATTATAATAACCCATTTTCAGTATACCCCATGGCTGATTTTAGAGGGTATTCAAAATAAATTCAAGGCCTTGGCGCTATGAAACAAAGTACATACATGGCGCACATTTATTGGTGCATTTCTTCGAGCTTAAGTATTTGAGTTTGTTGTTTGACTCTTTCACACGCCAAAGAAGTAATTTCACTTTCATTATCAGCGAGGTTGCGCGGCTTCTGATAAGATTTACTGACTGCAGCGACTGCGTCTGCAAGAGTGAGAGTGAGAGTGAGAGTGAGGGTGAGAGAGACAGTGAGAGAGACGAAAGCGAAATGTTTTTATTGTGTCATAGCTTTATTTAAGTAAATACAAATATCTGCACGAGTACAACCATTATAAGTAAGAGTATTTCGTGGTATTTGTACATATATACTACATATTCTATGCCGCTAAACTCATAGAAGTGGCGCAATAAAAAGTTGAGTGAAAATATCTATAGATATATTGTACAAGTATATACACACATTTGTATAATGAGTATAAACATGCGAATATTCGGGCTGACATTGAAATTTAGAAAGGCAACAACAAGAACATTAACGGATACGCCAAGTCTGGGATTTAGACAAACTGTTTTAATATTTGCTTTAAACCAGATGAGAATTATGTGCAGTTTCTTCAATGCGATAAATAATGAGATCATATTTAAAGATAAACTCACTGCAATTCAAGAAATTAATATAATATTGTGTTAGCTTAAAAATAAAAGAACTTTTGCATAATGAAGTTAAGTTATTACATGTCATTGAAAACATATTTATATTTAAAATATGTTAAATTGGAATTTAAACAATAAAGAAACGCCTAGAATTTAACTTATACCAGAAATATAAATTATAGTGTACCAAAAAGCTCATTCATTGGCATGAATAATCTTTCCCAAGTATGATAATACATCATTATTTGCTTTATTATGCCTAAATCAATTTATCTATCATCAACTTTTTTCAAATTGCAAGATTAACAATAAACACACTCAAATCCTAAGCGCCCTCTATTAAAATATTTATTTATTATTTATTAATAGAACTCATTCAACACGGTTGACCACAAATTTCTAATCAATTAACCTTGAACTGTTATCAATTTTGCTAACAAAAAAAAAATGATTGCCAAAAAAATGCTTGCAACGATTTTTTATACTTTTTTATTTTTGATACTCGTGCTTTAGAATATGCGAGTACTGAATATATGAGTATAAGTGTGAGTATATACAAAGTATCGCTAGCTGCGTTTTGTTGACGCTCAGCATGTGCATATGTCAGTGTGTGTGTGTGTGCGTGTGTGTATGTGCATGAACTGATAAGCTGTATCTCTGTCTCTGTCGCTGCTGCTGCTGCTGCTGCCTTTCAGTATTTACTTGGTACGCTTTTTAATTGGTTTTTTGTGCTACAGTTTTTGTGTTGCGCTTTTTGCAGTCTGCGTTTCAATTTGTGCGCTCAGTTTGATTTTCCTGCTCATAGACAACGCGCGCAGTTTATGATTTTGATCATATTTTTGATTGATTTTTAACTGTGAGTTGTCAATTTTGCATAATTTTAATTAAACAGTAATTATTGTTAAAAATTTAATTACCAAAATTTAAGTATAAGAGGATTTTATTTCTACCAAATAATACAATTGTAATAAAATACATTTTTTTTGTGATGAATTTGTGAATTGAAATATTTTGTTGCCTATCCAAAAGGCGCTTGTGTTATGCAAAACTTTTAATAAGATTTATAAACTGATAAATCTGAAATGCAACTGTGTTAGTAAAATGTTATTTACATACCTTGATGATTTTTTACTTTCTGTGTAGATTTAAATAAATTAAGAATGGTTAAAGTCTACTAAAAAACTATAAAATTAAAAAATAAAATTGCTCCAAAAAAATACATAAAATACATAAAAATTTCATTGGTTATCATCTTGATAAATATGTGTTTTCTAATAAAAAACACTCTTTAGTTAATCATGAAAATCACTTTTATGACTCTATTTAAAAATCGAACTTCAAATTAATATTTTTTGTCATTTTCTTCTCTACTTTTCAGTTAACACTGCCATATTGTAACCAAGAAGTAACTGACAACAACAACCACAACAAGAACAACAACCAAAACTACCTCGTTGCTGGCCAAGCACAACAAATACACGCACACACACACACACATACATAAACACAATTCAAACTTTAATCAAATTGAAAGCGAACTCATTTCCAATGTAGCAGCCCCCCAAAGGAAAATGGAACAACAAATTTCCAAGACAACTTAAGCAACTTAAAAACTTAAAGAAGAAGCTTCAATAGTCGCTCCACAATCGGCAAATTGCAATTGAATAGCAGCCAAGGGCTAAGAAAAACGCATCACATTACGTATACGCAACGTGCAACGTGGGCAGCATGATGAAAAGCATTGGCGATGTTGAGGCGCCTCCAGCGCCAGCAGCAGTGGCAACAGTGGCAATGAATGGCCAACAGAAGCCAAGCAATGGCCACGCCCACAAGCATGGTACGCCCACACAGCAACAACAACAACAACAGCAACACATCAATGGAAATGGAAATGGAAATGGACATGCTTATCATCAGAATGGAGGCGGACGACGGGACTCGACACAGGCATTTACGCCGCTCCTGGCCCAGCACAATAGCCTCAATGGCGATGTGGTCACGGTCACGCCCCCCACGCCCACAACGGTGCTGTACGAGACGGCGCCGAGCAACAACAACGAGTGGAAGGCATCGGAGGACATTAACAACCTGAAGAATGGTCTGCTCAGCAATAATAATGGCAATGGCCACAATGGCCATAATGGCCACAATCTGCGCGAGAAATATGCCCATGAGCAGGCACCACTCACAGGTGGCTACAAGCTGCCAGCCGGTGCCCGAGGCAGTGAATCCGAGGAATCCGACTTCGATTCGGATCTAAATGGCGGTGGCGATGATGGCGCCAATTGTGGCCTGTTTGGCTGCCGACCGCGCTGGGCCCGGCGATTCGCCTCGACGCACGTGTTCATGGTGGTGTTCCTGCTGGCGTACATACTCCAGGGCATGTACATGACGTACTTTGTGTCTGTGATCACCACCATCGAGAAGCTCTTCCAGATCAAGTCGAAGACAACGGGCTTCCTGCTCAGTGCCAGCGAGATGGGCCAGATCAGCACGGCCATGCTGCTCACCTATTTCGCGGGACGTGGCCATCGACCACGTTGGATCGCCTGTGGCATGGTGCTCTTCTCCATTGCCGCCTTTGCCTGTGCCCTGCCCCACTTCATCTTTGGCGATCAGTTGATGCAGTCCAGTGTGTTTCTCAAGCCACAAGCGTCACTCTCCTCCGCCTCCTCCTCCTCCGCCCTGTGGAGCAGTGCCCCAGATCCGAATCTCTGTGTGCTGGGCGGGAATGGCACGGTGGCGGGCAGCGAGTGCACCGAGGAGCGTCAACTGGAGCAGGCATCGCACACCAAGATCACGGTCATTGTGCTCTGCATCTTCTTTGGCAGCCTGCTCAGCTCCGGCATTGGCCAGACTGCGGTGGCCACCTTGGGCATCCCGTACATCGACGACAACGTGGGCAGCAAACAGTCGCCCATGTACATGGCCGTTACCATTGGCATGCGGATACTGGGACCCGCCTCGGGATTCATTGTGGGCAGCTTCTGTACACGCTGGTATGTTAACTTTTCGAATCCCGGCTTTGATGCCAGCGATCCGCGTTGGATTGGCGCCTGGTGGCTGGGCCCAGTGGCCATTGGCAGCCTCATGCTGCTGGCCTCCATTGCCATGTTCTCGTTCCCCAAGCAGCTGCGTGGCAAGCAGCAGCAGGCGCAGGCAGCGATTGCTGCCACCACGCCCCCAGAGCAGGAGGAGAAGCCCAAGCTGAAGGGTGAGCAGTGGATGCAATCACAATGAATACATCTATATAACTCTGTTGATTATCGTTTAGACTTTCCCAAGACTGTGCGTCGTCAGCTGAGCAACGATATCCTCATGTTCCGCACAGCGTCGTGTGTCTTTCATCTGTTGCCCATCGCCGGACTATACACGTTTCTGCCCAAGTATCTGGAGACACAGTTCCGTCTGGCCACGTACGATGCGAACATGATAGCCGCCTTCTGTGGCATCCTCGTCATGGGCATTGGCATCGTAATCTCAGGTCTATTCATATTGAAGCGCAAGCCAACGGCCAAGGGAGTCGCCGCCTGGATTGCGTTCACCGCACTCGTCTACTCCGCCGGAATGATCATACTCATGTTCATTGGCTGCAGCACCAACGACTTTGCGGGCTACAAAACTGGCAATGCCATCAGGTGAGTTATCAGTGCACAGATGGAAATAGGAAGTATCAGGTGTAATTTATATCTTCTGTCTCTAGTGATGTAAACATACATCGAGAAATCGACAACTCGATTCTCGCGTAATTTAACTCGATCATTTTCTTTTTGACGATATATCGACAACTCGTTTTTTCCCGATTTTAAACTTTCGACTTGTCTATCTTTTAATGAGGGGATGTGTCATCTATTTGCAATCATCTCCATCCAATTAAATTTTAAATATTTAAACTGAAAAGCTTTCATCACATTTGTTTTAATAAAAATTTGTGAATTAAAAAACACATTTAAAAATCGATAAGTTGATTTAATCGGATGCGATTTTCAAGTACTTTATCTATCTTTGATCTATCGTTATAATAACTACCTATCTCTCCTGTCTAGTCCTACAACGATCGAGCCCGCCTGCAGCGCCGTACTCAACTGTACCTGTGATAAGGAGAACTTTGCACCCATTTGTGGCACCGATGGCAAAATGTACATCTCGGCCTGCCACGCCGGATGCAGCAGCTCCACGTTGCGTGCCAGCGACAATCGCACACTCTACTCCGACTGTGCTTGCATTCCAGATGGTAGGTCTAACATTTAAATATAATTTAAAGCATTTTTTATTTTATTATTTATTTTTATAACGATATATAAAAATAAATCAATCTTTTTTAATACCTAATAATTCATAAAATTAAAAATTTGTATTGCAATTCTAATAGACCTAGCACAATAGTTTATAAGTTAGACTTGTTGAGCTATGTTGCCGAAAAAAATGTAATAAATAATTTAAAAAAATGTTAGAAAGTGGGCACTACTTTATACACTATTTGACATGTTTTTAAATTTACCTTTGAATCTATTTGTAATATTAATACGCTAAGCAGTTACAGATTTTGTAAACTCATTATTAGTAGCTGATAATCAATCAATTTACATTTTTTTTCTGTCCTAAATAAAAAATAAATGTGATTTCGAATTTTAAAAGAATTTTAGACACAAGTTTTTTAAAATATAAACTAGCTGTGGAATATGCATGTTGTACTACAATTTAATATTATTAAATTAAATAATTATTTTCTTATTGCAGTTGCTGAGGCGGTCAATGGTTACTGTGATAATAACTGCAAGAACTTTATCTACTTTATATTGATTTTTGCCATTTGCGTATTTATGCATTCCACCTCCGAGGTGGGCAGCATGCTGCTCGTCATGCGCTGCACACATCCTAAAGGTAAACAACTCTTTTATCAACACCTTAATCGCTTCCCGAACTAAATTCTCATTCTGTTGATCAGATAAGGCCATGGCCATGGGTGTCATACAATCGGCCATTGGGCTGTTTGGTAATGTTCCTTGTCCAATCATTTATGGCGCCGTCGTGGACTCGGCCTGCCTCATTTGGAAGTCGGTTTGTGGCAAACACGGCGCCTGTTCGCTCTACGATGCGGACACCTTTAGGCGATACTTTTTGGGTAAGTTTCATCTCCCATATCTCTATGTTTTTATCAATTAAATTTCCCATTTTATAGGCATTACGGCTGGCATTATGTTTCTGGCGTTTCTGATGGATTTGGTTGTGTGGCGCAAGGCGCATCGCATTGACATTGCGCCGGATCAACAGGAAGGTGCCACGGATGCGGCACCTGCCACACGCCTGGATGTGTCCGAGTCGAAGCAGCCCATAGCTCCGGCTCCCGATACGACAGTCTAAATGCAAAATCAAAAAAAAACAACAACAAGAAAACCAGAAAACAAACAAAAACTACTCCGATGCAAAAAGAAATTCACATTGCAAGATTTCCAATAAATGTTTACCTTAATTGTTAATTAGTTATCATTTTGTCTAGTTGTTTAGCCTAGTGCAAGAGTTATGTATTTAGTTAAGTTGGCAATTTTTTGGACTCGTTCACAGAGCCAGAAAACCTCAATTAAACATTTAAAACAAAGCGCTCAGCCTGTTTACATACATAAAATACTTACATACATATTACGAGTAAGAAAATAATCATGCGATGTCTTTATGTAAATCTCAACGTTATAGTCGAAAACGTATCGCATTTCTATATATTGTAGAAATTGTCTATCGATGGACTTGCATAATATTGTAATCTTACAGTTAATATATATACAAATAACATATATTCGACCATAATACTATATACAAGTAATATGTGTAAGAATCAAGCACACACACAATATAAAAATCTAAATAACTATGTATGTTTTTATGTATGTATCAATATATATATATATACATTTTATATATAATTGCAACCTATCTGTGGTAGTTAAATTTTAGTTAAAATTCAAAAGTAAATGTATAAGTTTGTCATATAATAAAATACGAAAAGAAATTAATGGAAATATAAATTATGTTTATAGCTTAGTCGACAATTGTTTTTATTTTATGAAGTTGCAAATGGGAGACCAATGGCTAAAATTTAGCCGTTGTAAATGAAATGCGATTTGCATTTGAATTTGATTTCAATTCAATTGTTAT
This sequence comes from Drosophila suboccidentalis, assembly GCA_037043435.1. NCBI lineage: Eukaryota > Metazoa > Arthropoda > Insecta > Diptera > Drosophilidae > Drosophila > Drosophila suboccidentalis. Next base: position 741,434 of record JBAMBK010000397.1, on the reverse strand, counting down.
CGATAGGCATATCAGCCCGATAAACGTTAGCGCACGGTTTTTTTCCTGTTGGCGCAATGCACTTAATTTTTCGAATTGGCTCATTTTTTCATCAGTTGAAAATTTTACCAGTATTTATTTTTGTTGAATTTTTCTCGAATTTTGAATTTTCTTATTTGTTGGATTTTTTACTAACTTAGCCACGCGAAGATCGAAATGCACCAAACCAATTTAAGATTGAACTTAATGTTTTTACAAAATTTTGGATTTTCTCTTTTTTTTTCAAATTGTTTTTATTTAATTTTTAATTGATTTTTGAAAATTTTAATTTTTCATTTCAAATTTTATCGCTCAAATTGCAAATCTGTTCGTTAAATAACAGAGTCATTTGGTTTAACAGCAGCTTAACAGACTTATGTCAGGCATGTTAGCTCAGCTGGTCAGTTTTGCGAAACATAAAAACGCCACCTTTGTTTGGTTTGCCATACGTTAGAAATAGTAAACAAAAAATAAATAAAAAACAAACAAAAATATAAAAATTAATTGCAGCGTCAGTTCAAAGACTCGATGCGCTTCTATCCATACTCGGAGTGTGCTGCCTTAGTAAGCGTGGAACACCCTATTTTGGTGGCCAGCAAATCGGTATGGTGGATTACATGCTCTGGCCATGGTTTGAGCGCTTCCCGGCACTGAAACATGTGCTGGCCGAAAAATACGAGCTGGACAAGAAACGCTTTGCAAATCTATTGAAGTGGCGCGATCTTGTAGGGCAGGATGAAGCTGTCCAGCAAGTCGCATTGGACAGTGGAGTGCATGCCAAGTTCATGCTCTTCCGCCAGGAGGGAAAACCTCTGTCTAATCTGTAGGTCGAGAAATCCTCAATGGAACTATACAGGACAATAAATATGGCTTTAAAGTTATTCATTCATAAATTCAATTAATTTAGCAGGTTTCGTCAAACCGGTCTGAGGATGGATTCCTGCTTGTCTACTCCATGCGCTTCTGTAACTCGATTGATCAATCCGAGTGGATACCGGAATCTTTTCCTTTCCTTATCTATCAGCTCCCTATCTGGATAAACAGTATTCGCAGAGTTGCCTTTCACAGCTAACTAAAGTACTTTATTCATGCCTCAAATGATGGAACAAATCAGGCATCCTTTACCAGAAGATTATAGTTGGGTTTGCCGGCGCTGCGCGTGCGCAGAAACTCAGCCTGTACCTCGGCTTCCATGAAGAATGCCATCACGGCGGGATCACGTTTCATGCGCTCCAGCCACAACGTCTACAGAAGATTAGGAAGCATTTGTTAATATAAGTATAAAGGTTCCGGCTGTCTATCAACTCACCAGCTGTGGAAAGCGCGTCTCATCGAAGTTATAGTCCTCTCCACGCTGTACTTTAAGCAGCTCCAATCGCTCGCACCATGGCCAGATCATGTAGTCCAATATGCCCGTCTGTTCTCCACCAAAGAAGTCTGTTTCACGCCTGCTCAGTTCCCGCTCGTAGTCATCCAAGCCTTTCCAGAAGGGCTCAATCTCCCCACCATCGGATGCCTTGAAGAAGGCACCCAGAACGGCACCAAAGCGTTCAATAAGCAGCTTCTCCTGCACCTTCTTCAGCGGATCCCTGGGATAGAGCGGTCGCAATGGATACTGTTCATCGAGGTATTCGCAAATGAGCAGAGATTCCGTCAGCACTGGTGGACCAGGCTCCCTCACCAGCTCCAAAGCGGGCACCTTTCCCTGTGGATTCTTGTCAAACAACCAGTCTGGTTTCTCTGTGAGATTTATGTAAATGCTGTGATATGGTATCTGTTTGGCGTCCAGCACAAGATGCACACGCTGTGCAAAGGGACAGAAGCGCATGGAGTACAGTCGCAGAATCCCATCCTCGGGCACATCCGGCGTGGGTGAGCCTGAAACGAAGATTAGTCGATTAGCGGAGTAGCTAAAAATAAAACCTTTACCTTTAGCCAAGTGTCTGCCGCTGCTCATGATGTGTAAAAATTAAACATTAAAAACAAAGCGCTCAGCCTGTCTACATACATACAAATACTTACATATATACGAGTAAGAAAATAATCATGCGATATCTTTATGTAAATCTCAACGTTATAGTCGAAAACGTATCACATTTCTATATATTGTAGAAATTGTCTATCGATGGACTTGCATAATATTGTAATCTTACAGTTAATATATATACAAATAACATATATTCGACCATAATACTATATACAAGTAATATGTGTAAGAATCAAGCACACACACAATATAAAAATCTAAATAACTATGTATGTTTTTATGTATGTATCAATATATATATATATACATTTTATATATAATTGCAACCTATCTGTGGTAGTTAAATTTTAGTTAAAATTCAAAAGTAAATGTATAAGTTTGTCATATAATAAAATACGAAAAGAAATTAATGGAAATATAAATTATGTTTATAGCTTAGTCGACGATAGTTTTTATTTTATAAAGTTGGGAATTGGAAATCATAAAATGGCTTTAATTAAGCCGTTGTAAACGAAATACGTTTTGAATTTGACTTTGAATTCAATTCAATTGTTATCGATAGGCATAACAGCCCGTTAAACGTTAGCAAGTCATTTGGTTTAACAGCAGGTTAACAGACTTATGTCAGGCATGTAAGCTCAGCGTTTTGCGAAACATAAATACGCCACCTATGTTTGGTTTGCCACACTTTAGAGAAACTGGTGAAAAAAAAAACAAATAAAAAAATAAAAAACAAACAAAAATATAAAAATTGATTGCAGCGTCAAGTTTGAAGACTTGCTGAAAGAAAAACCCAAACTTGGACTCGACACTGGTGGTGAACAGTCACGGAGAAGATACGTAAAGTACTTAAGTTTGGAGCAATGAGCATTCCACTGAAGCACTTCAAAAAAGGTGAGGCGAAAGGCGTCTTCAAGGTCACCGTAGAGTGGATGTCATTTGAAATATCACCACAGACCACCGTGATCTATGTGTACATATGTAAATAGTTTCGGTTTTCCAATAGATTCGCCCAAGCCAGAGCTGCCTAATGATAGAGTCTTGCGCTTCTACTCGATGCGCTTCTGTCCATACTCGGAGCGCGCTGCCTTGGTGCTGGCGGCCAAGAAGATTCCCCATCACAAGGTCTACATTGATCTGAGCGAGAAGCCCGATTGGTATACCGATTACAGTCCCCTGGGCAAGGTGCCGGCCATTCAATTGACCGCAGTCGATGGTCAACCGGCTCTGGTTGAATCCCTGGTTATAGCCGAGTATCTAGACGAACAGTATGCGGAACGCAAACTGTTCCCTGTAGATCCTCTGCAGAAGGCTCTGGACAAAATACTCATTGAGCGACTGGCGCCTGTTGTTAGCGCCGTCTATCCGGTGCTCTTTACCCCCAATCCACCGGAGGATGCACTGCAGAAGTTCGAGACGGCCTTGGATGTGTTCGAGGAGGAGATTAGCAAGCGTGGAACGCCCTTTTTTGGTGGCCAGCAAATCGGCATGGTGGATTACATGCTCTGGCCATGGTTTGAGCGCTTCCCAGCCCTAAAACATGTGCTGGCCGAAAAATACGAGCTGGACAAGAAACGCTTTGCGAATCTATTGAAGTGGCGCGATCTTGTAGCGCAAGATGAAGCTGTCCAGCAAGTCGCATTGGACAGTGGAGTGCATGCCAAGTTCATGCTCACCCGCCAGGAGGGAAAGCCCAACTATGATGTGGCCTTCGAACCTCTGTCTAATCTGTAGGTCGATAAATCCTCAATGGAACTATACAGGACAATAAATATAGCTTTAAAGTTATTGATACTGCTAGTGATTTGGCAAATCCATTCATACATTCATTTCATTTTGCAGGTTCCGATTGGATTACGAAATTTTGCCTATCTGCCTGTCTGGATGAACAGTATTTGCAACGTTGCCTTTTGCAATTAAATTAAGTACTTTATTCATGCCTCAAATGATGGAACAAATCAGGCATCCTTTACCAGAAGATTATAGTTGGGTTTGCCGGCGCTGCGCGTGCGCAGAAACTCAGCCTGTACCTCGGCTTCCATGAAGAATGCCATCACGGCGGGATCACGTTTCATGCGCTCCAGCCACAACGTCTACAGAAGATTAGGAAGCATTTGTAAATATATAAGTATAAAAGTTCCAGCTGTCTATCAACTCACCAGCTGTGGAAAGCGCGTCTCATCGAAGTTATAGTCCTCTCCACGCTGTACTTTAAGCAGCTCCAATCGCTCGCACCATGGCCAGATCATGTAGTCCAATATGCCCGTCTGTTCTCCACCAAAGAAGTCTGTTTCACGCCTGCTCAGTTCCCGCTCGTAGTCATCCAAGCCTGTCCAGAAGGGCTCCATCTCCCCACCATCGGATGCCTTGAAGAAGGCACCCAGAACGGCACCAAAGCGTTCAATAAGCAGCTTTTCCTGCACCTTTTTCAGGGGATCCCTAGGATAGAGCGGTCGCAATGGATACTGTTCATCCAGGTATTCGCAAATGAGCAGAGATTCCGTCAGCACTGGTGGACCAGGCTCCCTCACCAGCTCCAGAGCGGGCACCTTGCCTTGTGGATTCTTGTCAAACAACCAGTCTGGTTTCTCTGTGAGATTTATGTAAATGCTGTGATATGGTATCTGTTTGGCGTCCAGCACAAGATGCACACGCTGTGCAAAGGGACAGAAGCGCATGGAGTACAGTCGCAGAATCCCATCCTCGGGCACATCCGGCGTGGGTGAGCCTGGAGCGAAGATTAGTCGATTAGCGGAGTAGCTAAAAATAAAAGTATTTGGACTTACCTTTAGCCAAGTGTCTGCCGCTGCTCATGATGTGTGAAAATCAACTGTGGACCAGATGTAGAGCATCAAGCCGTTTTATAAAGCAGCTGATTCAGTTGCCCTTCGTTAGCTGGTGTGGATTACCTGGCCATTAAGGCCATCTTGTGGCATGTGGCAGACTAAGTAGATCGAAATCACATACACCCAGCAAGCCAAGTTCGGAGCGACCCAAAGTAAATACATCAACTTTAGGGTTTTCGGACTAAGTTCAGTGCTCTCCACTTATGTATGTCTGACCAATTTCGGAGTTGAAGTAGGCAGGTAATCAAAAATTTTATTTTGGTTGATTGAGAAGAATCGATGCTGTAACGAAATATAGAAATGAACCGATATCTTCGAACTCCGGGATTAACTTGAAGCAAAAATATGCGGATAATGATGGATACTCAACAGACAACGATGACGATTCTGAAGACTCTGAGTGTGATGTCAAATATCTGCTTGAGGAATTAGCTAACTGGGCAGTTGTGTTCAATATTTCGAGCTTGGCTTTAAATAAGCTTCTGAAAATCTTGCGACGTTATACATAGTTTTGATTAGCCATGGGATTCCAGAACTTTATTGAGATCTGCAAGAGATGGTTCTTGAGTATTAATGGAGTTAAGATTTCTATTTTTTTCCCATTCCGTTAATTATTAAAGCCCCATTCAGACGAGCACTTTTTCACCGACACTTTTTGTCACAAAACCGTCGCTCACCATCGCTCATCGATGGAATAGAACGTGTTATATTTCCATCGGTGAGCGTCGGTTTTTACCGACGCTTTGAAATTTTGTATGGTTCGCGACACGGACAGCTTTTTGACAAAATATGACAAAAAGTTTCGGTGGAAAAGTGCTCGTCTGAATGGGGCTTTAGTCAAATATAAATAAATCATTAAAATAATTTCTGTTTACGTTATTTTCTATGGAAAAGGTTATTTTTTCGACGCATTTAAGACGCTCAAAATCCAGAAATTAGTGCACTTTTCGCAATTAATAATGCACTCAAATATGGATCCAGAAAAAGAAACTTTTAGGAGGCAATTCAGTAGCCCTTCAAGTATCTAAAAAAATAACTTTTATATGGTTTATGAGTGAGGTTCTAAAATGATTCATTGGTACGGAGAAAGCACAATATCTGTGTCAGAAAATCAGTCGGGTTAGATTCCGAAATCTTCCATATTAAGTTTTCATAAAAAGAACGCTCATTCCGAACTCTTTTTTGTGCACATTATGACGGTGAATGCTCATAAAAAAGTGTCAGAAAACGCATTTAATGCTTGCTGGGCAGTAATACGTGACTTAGCAAAACAACGAAACAGGTTTGTTATTTGCTCCAGATACCATACAGTCATACTTGCCTATGTACAACTTAACTGTCCCTTAGTTCTAAGTGAAGGAATCTAAATATAGATTGGGATTTTAAGATTTTCGAAATGACCAGGGTCGAAAAAGAAAATCGATTTTTGAAGACAAAAAATTATTTGAGGAAAATTTATTAAATTTGCATGCAGAATACTTAAATAGAATTAAAGCATTTAAGTCCCAAGCTGATTAAATGCTAATTAAACCGTACACATAATAAAGTTGTATATCAAATAAAAATCAAATCATTAGTGGCTTGAAGTACTTGTGAATTGCTTCATCATTCTGTTATCATGTTTTCAACAACTCTTATCATAACAAATTGAGTACTGATAAATTATAAATTCAAGGCTTTATTGGTTTGTATATCAAATACGTTTTTACATAGTATAAAGATCAGATAAACGATACCTAGATCAGAATTCGAGAGAACCGTAAATCAAGCCAACATATCATAGTTGGGTTTGGTACTACGGGTGCGAAAATACTCCCAGTGCTGTTCTGGTGTGGCGAAGTGAGATTGCACCACCTCATCCTTGGTCATCAGATCGATCCAGGGGCTCAACTTGATATATCGCTGCAAATTCAAGTTGTACTCCTCCTTCATCCTAAACTGGAGCACGCTCAGACGCTCGAACATGGGCCAGATCATGTAGTCCACGTATCCGGGCTTGTCACCACTAAAATAGGGCGTGCCTCGCTTGGCCAGCTCCGCCTCGAATATATGTATGGCAGGCCACAGATTATCAGCAGTTCCACCTTCCAGAACAGTGTGCCAGAAGGCACTGAATACCGCATTAAAGCGGTCCACAAGTATCTTGTCCTGGGCACGCTGCAGAGGATCCTTGGGCAGGAGAGGATTCTGCGGATACTTCTCATCCAGATACTCCGCAATGATGAGCGACTCAATGAGAGATGGCTGATCCTTCTCGGCCACCAAGTGCAGGGCAGGCACCTTAAGCAATGGACTCACCTCGACCAGCCACTCGGGTTTCTCCGTCAGATTGATATAGACGCTATGATGCGGCACCTTCTTGGCATTGAGGGCCAGGTGAGCACGCTGCGCATAGGGACAGAAGCGCATGGAGTACAGACGGGGGACGCCATCATCCGGGAGGGCAGGCTTGGTGGAACCTAAGCAAATAATTCCAGAAGTCGATTAATCAATATCACAGTCATTCTACAAGTACATATGTATTTATAGCATACGTATTCAGATAAGAATTTATACCACTACTCGAACAATTATGGATACAAATTTCTCGAACTGGTTTCCGATTTTTTGCATCGCATGACACACGTCATTTGCGTGATTTTTCGTGGATTCTTTCGACTCACCCTTAGCCAAATGTTTGCCAGCACTCATTATCAACGATTGTAGTTTAATTCGGCCAAAATAAGACGTTTTGAAAACTAATTTCAATTTTTTAACTTGTCCAAAGAAAACGCCGCTTGCTTGCGAAGGGGCGAACGAGAGGCAACTAACAACAAAGCTGACAGACGCGTCACTCTTAATATGCCTGTCAAGCACCTACAAAGCTCTGTGCTAAAGCTTCTTCTCCTTGCATTCACACTCTCTCATTCTCACGCTCTCTTACTCACCATGACTTTGCGCTGTTTGAAAACGATTTCTTGTTTGGTTTATTGCATTTATAACAAATACTACGTTTTTATATTTGTACTCATGTAGATCAGATAAACGATAGCTTGATATTGATTCGCAAGAACTGTAAGTCAAGCCAACATATCGTAGTTTGTATTGCCGGCCATTCGGCTGCGAAAGTACTCCACATGCTGTTCTGGTGTGGCAAAGAAGGTTTGCGCCACCTCATCCTTGGTCAGCAGTTCCATCCAGGCGCTGATCTTGGCATACCGCTGCTTATCAAACTTATAGTCCTCCTTCAGCTGGAACTGGACGACGCTCAACCGCTCGAACCATGGCCAGATCATGTAGTCCACGTAACCGGGCTTGTCACCACTAAAATAGGGCGTGCCTCGCTTGGCCAGCTCCGCCTCGAATACATCGATGGCAGGCCAAAGATCATCAGCCTTCGCACCTTGCAGAACCGTCTTGAAGAAGGCAGTGGTTACCGCACTGAAACGCTCCACGAGAATCTTGTCCTGGGCACGCTGCAGAGGATCCTTGGGCAGCAGAGGATTCTGCGGATACTTCTCATCCAGATACTCCGCAATGATGAGCGACTCAATGAGAGATGGCTGATCCTTCTCGGCCACCAAGTGCAGGGCAGGCACCTTAAGCAATGGACTCACCTCGACCAGCCACTCGGGTTTCTCCGTCAGATTGATATAGACGCTATGATGCGGCACCTTCTTGGCATTGAGGGCCAGGTGAGCACGCTCCGCATAGGGACAGAAGCGCATGGTGTACAGACGGGGGACGCCATCATCCGGGAGGGCAGGCTTGGGAGAACCTAAGGCAACAATTCCCAATAGCATATTTACATATAAAATTTATGCCACCATTTAAACAATTATAAATACAAGTTTCCCGAACAAGTTTGTGACACGCGTCTTTTGCGTGATTCCCTGAACATTTTATCAACCCACCTTTAGCTAAATGTTTGCCGGCACTCATTATCAGCGGTTGTAGTTTGATTCGGCCAAAATAAGACGTTTTGAAAACTTATTTCAACTTGTTAAATTGTGAAAAATAAAAACACTTGCTTGCGAAGAGGCGAACGAAAGGCAACTAACAACAAAACTGACAGACGCGCTGCTCTTATAATGGCCGTGCAAAAGTTTCTCTTCGCACCCGCAAACACACTCTCTTACTTCTTTTCTCTTTAAATTTTGCGCTCTTTTCATACGTGCATATTAAAAACGATTTTATGTTTGCTTTATTTTGCGATTAAAACGCGTTTGCTACATATTAGAGATGGGCATGGGCCGTGCCGTGTCCGTGCCGTGCCTATTTAAAAAAAATCCGTGTTGGGCCGTGTTGGGCCCCTTATTAAAAATTGCCGTGTTTTACCGTGCCAAAGTCGGTAGGCACGGTACAGATTTTGAATTTAAATATGGTAGTATCGATAAGTTGGCGTTGTTTTATAGCTTGTTTGTCAGCTTGAGCTGTAGGATTCATCGATGTATCACACAATTTGCGAACACTTACAACATCGATAGCACGATTGATGCCATTATAATAAAAAAGTGACGCCACGAAGTGACAAAAATGGAGATGGGCATGGGCCGTGCCGTGCCCGTGCCGTGCCGTGCCTATTTAAAAAAATCCCGTGTTGGGCCGTGTTGGGCCTCAGTTTTTACCAGCCGTGCTTGGGCCGTGCCGTGCCTCAAAAAGGAGGCCCATGCCCATCTCTACTACATATTCGATTTTTAGTTGTACATATGTATGCATGTCTGTATGTACATATGTACTTGAGTGTTGTTTGTATGTATGTAAATACGCATTCTAGTTACTTAATTTTTTAAGAATCACGCTGATTTGTAAATATGTTCATATATATTTGATGTATGTATTTTTGTATATTGGGGGAATTCTTTACAAATTTGAGAGTTTAATTGAATTTGCCAACTACTTAATTACACACACATTTAGATAATTACTTTTCTGATTACTTTTATCGGATTTTGAAAATTATCTCTTCGGCGGCCATTCAAAAAAATTAACTTATTCTATTTACAAAATCCTTAAAAATTCTATTCCAAATAAATTAAGTTACATATAGATACATATAAAAATACAAAAATATACGTGCAACAAGTTGCAGCGGCAAATATAAAATACAAGTAAAATGTGCATTAGAAAATCTATTTAAATTAAAAAGATTATAAACCAATTTAAAATATCCAGCCGCAGTTACCGTTACTCAAAAAATATTTCACATAAAATTCGACAATTTATGCAGAATCAATCAGATTATTTAAAAAGAATTACAAATTCTGTTCTGAATTCCAATTTAATTTAAAAAACTTTAACAATTAACTGAAGAGAAGTTTCACGATTTTGAACAGAATTTAAATTCTGAAAGAACTTTTAATGCGATACAATCAGTTAATCGCTAATCGATTTGATTTGATAATCGATTAATTTGTAAATTGTTCAGTTTTTGAATAGTTTAAATTACGTCTGTTTTGTTCGCGAGTGGGGAATTGAGTTTAAATACTACATTTAAGATTAAAAATACTACAGAGTTAAATTGTTAATCGTATGTTTTGTTTTTGTTTTGCATCGTTGCCTGACGATTCCATTTTTAAATTTAAATTTAAATTTCGTTTACAGTTTCGTTTTTAGTTGTGATTTTTAGTTTAAGTTTAAATTTTAGTTTTTTTTGTTTTGTTTTTGGTTTCTCTATAAAATACGCTGTGTTTTCTGCATTTTTGATCACGGTTCTTGCTGTTTCATATAATTATTTCCCTTTTTTTTATTTTGATTTGACTGGAACGACTTGATTTTTTCAAAAAATGTTCATCTTATTATTGCTTCTCTCACTCGTGGCTTGACTTTGACTCTGGTGGTTGTCTTGTTGTTGTTGTTGTTGGTCATTTATTTGGATTTGGATTCAAGCCTGCGACGAGCGCGTCGTCACCACGGCCAGATCTGAGGATGAGGATGATGGTGTGGCGCCATTAGCAACTCTGTTGCTGCTGCTGCCGAAGGATTGTCCACCCTGCCGGCTGGCATTGATGTACTTCTTATGCGGCATTTGGCTGACGGAGGCAGTAGATGAGATGTTGTTGTTGCCGCTGTTGCTGCTGCTGCTGCAAGTGAACAGAGTTCATCATCATTTGCTCGAGATTAGGCAGGAGTCTTTAGGACACACACCCCTTCTGCTCGCCATCCTTTTTGCTATTGAACATGGCCAGCTCGATCTCCGTGTGCTGGCTATTCATGTGACGCACCCACTCCGCGGGCGTTTCAAAGGAGCTGCAACAAAAACAGACGAGACATTAAATATCATCATCGATTAGGAACGATGATCATTGATGGATCTTACGTGGAGCAGAGATCGCAGAGCAGCGTCACATGATCCATGTTGTTCTCCTGTTGCTGTGAATGTGAATGCGAATGAGGGATGGGAAGAGATAAGGGCTTGTCCAATACTGCTGCTCCAACGGCACTCACCGAGACTCTGCGTCGCTTCTTTGGCACATACGTTTTCAGCGCTCTCAGGGCCAGATTGCTGTTGCTATTGCTGTTGGCAGTGGCGCTGCTGCTGCTGCTGCCTGGCTCAGAGGCATGTGTGCTCAGATGACGCACCAGCGTCTTGGTGTCCTCAAAGGATTTCTGGCAAATCTCGCAAACGAGCACTTTGAAGTTGTTGTAATCACGCAGCGTGTGCTCCTCGGACTCGTCTTGGGTCGTCACATTCGCCTCCAGCTTGACAGAGTTTATCTTAAAGTCCAGAGGTTGCTTGGGTGACATGGGCGCCTCTTGACTGTGCTCATGGTTGTTGTCATTGGATAACGTAGTCGTTGGATTGCTTGACCAATCTGTGGGCTCCTGTTTAATGGTCAGAAAACTGTGCGGATGCGGAGGTGACGTGGCCAGGCGAGGAGCAACTGCAGCTGGCACTTCATAGGACTTCACCACATGCTCATAGTGCGATCCTTCATGCGGGAAGTATTCATGCGCAGGACCTTAAAGGATAAATGTTAGACAATCGATTGTTATTTAATTACATGATGATGATTACCTCGCTCGCAGGATCTCTCGCGACGAAGACGTCGCTCGTAAACTAGACCCACATCGTCACGTTCCCGGTCACAAAGTGGATCCTCGACAACGTAATCTGGTCGGTGGCGTAGCGATGATTCCGCCGGCTCGGTGGACGGCGCAGCGAGTGGGCAACTGCTGCAGCCAACTTCTGTGCAAATGGACATTGGTGGCTGTGGTTGTGGTGGTGCAGCTCCAGCTGCAACTCCAACTGGGGGCTGTGGTAGACTTTCAACTTGACTGGACGTGGCATAACAGCACTTGTCCTCGGGATCGATGGCCACCTCCTTGTTAACCGAGATGCCGCCAACGCTATTGGAATGCAACTTAGTGCTGCTGCTGCTGCTGGCCACGCTCAGCAATCCCGTGTGACTGGCCATTTTCGGTGACTTGACAATCACCGGACTGTCCTTTGGCATGACGGAAGCACCTAAGCCGCGGAATTGCTGTTGCTGATGATGAGAATGATGCGGATGCGAATGCGGATGCGTGTGATGATGATCCAGGGAGTAACGTGCCGAGCTGCTGTTGCCACTGCTGCTGGCCTTGCTGCTGTACATATCACCGGGAAGCTGTGTGGACATTGGAGGCGGCGGCGGTGGCGGCGCCAGTGAAGAGCGTGTGCCACCATTTGAGACATACAAAGCACTTGGCTCCCGTTGACCGTGATGATGCAGGTGGTGGTGGTGTCCACCCGTGCCGCTGGCGCTGCCGCTGGAAGTGCTGGTGCGGCACAAGCCACGTATCTTCAAGATCTCGCCGCCACGCAACACTTCGTTCAGTATATCGTTGGAGACGGTGGCTTCGCCGCTGTACATGTACTGCACCAGTATTTGTATGGCCCGATGACTCAGATCCGGCGGAAGCACAATGTAGAGGACGCCGTTGGGCGCGGTTATTGGCGCCGTCTCGAACATGGTGGCAAAGAACTGACTGCAGGAGCTCAGTATGAATTTGTGCGCAGATATGCCCACGGTGGGTATATCCGAGTTGATGCCACTATTGCTATATGAACTGTACAACATGACGTCGGCAAACTTTTCATTTCTGCAGGCAGACAAAATCTGATTAGTTTCCAATTAGAATGGTTAATTGTTTCACTTACTTGTAGAGCGTGGCTATGGAAGTATTCAAATAGGACAGATGCGAGTCCCACTTCAGATGATAATTTTCGGCGGCCATTTTTGCGGCCCAGGAGCGTTAAACGCCTTTTGAATGAAACTGCTGCCCCCTGCCGTGTTTCGGGCCATGTAAACAAAATCAATAATCAAATCGATAAGTGGCGCGCAAAGAAAAACCAAAAACAAACCAACGCAAGGTTTTACAACACTGAACAGTGCTCCGTGTTTATCGACAACCTATCGAGTTATCGATTCGTGTTTGTTATGATGCACTTTGCCAAGGTGAATTTATACATGGTGATGTATTCGCTCTCTCTCGGGGCGAATCTGTCAGAGAGAGTCTGAGATGAGAGAGACGACAAAGATAGATATATAGAAAAATTGTTTTGTTTGGTTTTCTATACTCTTCACTCATTTTCGTTTTGGTCGCTGTGCAATATATAAAATCGAAATAAAAAGCAATGGCATGTTTGTCTTATTGTTCCTGTTGCATTTATCCACATTTGTCTCTTCTTAATATCTCTGGGAACACAAACCAAACGACTCGAGTTCGAGCTTCATATTTTTTTTTGCACACACGGAGCATTATTCGGAGAATATAATACAACCGCCTACTACGACGTTTGCTTTCGTAATGACGTTTGCGCCCCGAAAAAGAGAGCACGTCAAACGAATACATCACCATGTAAAAATCCACCTTGCACTTTGCATGCAAAACAAAGTGAATATAAACAAATTTGTTGACAATGTCGTGGAGTGTCGAGTTTGATAATCGCCTAATCGAATTGGTACGTGCCAACCCGAGTCTATATGAACGTGAATTGCGTAGCACACCCTACGACTCCGGCAAGAAGAAACGAGAATTGTGGTGCAGCATCGCAACTTCCCTAGAAACTGATGGTAATCAAATCAATTTATATATTTAGTGGGTTAACTATAAAACAAACCCCCTTTCGCCAGTTAAGACGTGCATAACGCGCTGGAATTATATGCGAGACAAGCTGCGGCGGGAACTACTGAAAGACCACTCCGATTGGAGTTTGTTGGAAAAACTGCGTTTCGTTGGACAACAACATAAGGTCAGCAACAACAGTCGGAACAATGAGCGACAAGTGCAGCAGGCGGTGACCACGTCGGCTCTTATAAATGTAAGTTGGCGTGCCCTCAGTCCCGATCAGCTTATTGCCCAAGATGAGGACGATGCGCTGCAGGAGGCCATGGACGAGCAGCATGTGGCATCAGCGGTTGTTGTGCCACCACCACCGCCAATGCCAACCCCTGCTGCCGGCGGCTCTGGCAGCAACGAAGATCTCATGAAACGCATCGAGGCATTGCTGCAGGGTCTGGGCACAAATCGCTCCAAGGCGGAAAAGAAAATTGTTGCCTATCTGTGCAAATGCACTCTGCGTGCCCTCAACGAGGAGCAAATCGATGATATATTTATTTAGTTAACACCACACCCCCCTCCCCCTCACAACTACTTGATTAACCCCAAAACGAACTGATTAGTTTTAATTTGTAATCTAATTGCTAGGGGTAGGCCGCAAAAATCAAAGTCTTGAACCACACCAAAAACAACTCGAACAGTTCATACGACAGACAGTTTTAATGAAAAGCTCTAACTATTGTAGTATAAACACTTTCCGCTTTAATTACCGATAAGCCACAAAATGCACAAGAACAAAAATTAAGTGGCAAAAAGAACAAAAAAAAAAGAGTTGCTTAATTGTGGATTAGCTGCCTTATAAACTTGGTATATGACGCAGTTAGTTGGAGCGCTTTGAAGCTGTTGGTCAAAGAGTGCGCGCGCAAGCAATAACATGTCCAATATCCATGTCTGGTTGGCTGGTTGTCTGCTCGTGGGTGAGGGAGGCAGGGCAGGAGGTGACTGGCAGGTGGGGTAGACGACGCCAAACAAGCATTTAGTTTATTAATTTTGATGACTCTGTCGCTCTGACTGTGACATTAACGAAGCAATAATATTATGAGCCATCCCTCCCCTCCCCATCCCCTCCTGAAATCAATATCCCCACCAGGCTACTCCCTACACACACACACACTAACAACTACACTATACTCCATGTCCCCCCGCCCGCCACCTTTCTAAAGTTGCTGTGGTGTAGTAGCTGTTGTAGCTGGAGCGCATTAACACCACATTATCGATTGATTTGAGCAAAAGCACGCACAAAAATCAATAAACATGCCAAGTCAATGCAAAATCATCTATAGCTCAATTGTTAAATGCTTTGCTTTTATTTTTTAAATCAATCAATCATATTCAATTGTTTAGCTTTTATTTATTTATTGCCGTTTTTAAAAATACGCGCCTAAATCTCAAATGATGCATACGTTTGTATGTATGTGTGTATTCAATATTATATGTATGTTAATAAATGTGATTCACCTTAGCTTTCCTTTTGTTTCGTTTACTTTATAACGGTTAAATCAAATGTACAAAGATGCTTTCGTATCTTTGAGTGCAGTACACGCGACTTGTGTTATTTGTTATTGTTATTCTTCTTTTACAACATTTATGTAGTCACACGCACACACACACACATCGATAAACTGCTAACTGCGCAGCGCGTCCAAAGCTCTCGCTTGTCAGCGTACTAATGGCAACCGAATAGGACTCACAACCTGGTCCTGGCTGCCAACAAAGAGCGCCAGACAAAGGGCCAGAGAGCAAGCAACATAATAGAGAGAGAGTGAGTGAGAGTGTGACCGAGAGAGCGCGCAAGCTTGCACTCACGTGCGCATTGTTATTGTTGTGGTTGGTTTGAAGTTACACACGCACCCAAACACACCCACATATATACAAACGCATATTTACATGTACAAGATGAGCGCGCGTAAATTGATTTTCCTTATCGATTATTTTGTGTGGTTGAAGTTACTTTCAAATTGGCTGCGGCTGCGCTTCGTCCGTAACTGTTGTTGGCGACACTGTTTCTGTTTCCAATTTCTTGAGGATTTCTGCCTGCTCCAGTTGCATTTGCGTGGCCGTTGATGTATCCTGTTTGAATAACTCCCGCAGTAACATTGTGGCATAGGCAGCTGTTGGCAACGAAAAGTCCAGCAATAAAGCCATATACTTGCCCTCTGATTCTGAGGGTTCTGGTGTTATCTCAATGTTTTTCAACTGCTCCCAGTCGGAGGCAATCAATGTGTCCTCAGGTGTGCTATAACGACGGAAACTCCACTTTAAGTCGCTGGTTTGTATCAGCAATTTACGATACGCTCCGCCCAGCGCATACGTTTTTTCCTTGTGCCGCAGTAGCTCCGAGGATAGTCCCACCTCGGCGAGCATTTGCTCATACCAAGCGGCACATTCGTTGTTGGGATATGTTATGTCATAGCCGGGCAGAGGCAGCACAACATCCGACAGCTTGTACTTATCGCTGGCAATGTCCTCGGCGGTAAGTGGTCTCACTTTCCGTTTAAATATTGACTCTTCTTCCAGTAAATTATCACCGTCCACTTCCATTTCGTCTTCGACGGGATCAACCGTATCAGCAGCAGGAGCAGGCTCCTCGGCATCCGGAACTTGCTGATTGTTATCCTCCTCGACGTACACCAAATCACCAGGGATTAACTGAAGTCCAAACTCCTTGATACGACGCGATGCAATACGATTGAAGATCAGGCTCTGATAGGCATGCGGATACAGGAGCAGCATATTCCGTGGAATGCGTCGCAATGCTGCAGAGTAATCATTCTCGCCAAATGAGGCCAGGCCATCCAGCAGCTTCTTTTCTATATACTTGTTGTTATAGAACTTGGCAGCAGCCGCCGCAGAGTCTCGATTCTCCCACCAGGCCTCGCGTATGGCACGCATGAATTCCACATCGTTGTCACGCGGTTTTAATATCAGCTCACATGCCAACTTATAGTCGCGTTTAAGCAGTGCCACGCCCACCTCATAGGTGGGCACACTCGCGCTATTGCCAAACCGCTGCAGGCCATAATAATTGATGAAGCCACGTTCCTTAAGCGACTGCAGTGCCAGCTCAATGTGCTCCTGCGGCTGTGTGATGTGACGCAATGCAATCCGAAAGCGATTTCCCTGCAGATCACCCAATTTGAGTGTCTTGGAACTAAAGCTAAAGTTGCCAATGAAGACATTACGCATACCACGTGCAGCACTGGCAATTGCCTCCGGAGTGCGACGCTTGATGCAAAAGCTTTGAGTGGTCTTGGCCCGTTTATCCTTGGTGCCGCAGTAATTCACCTGGGAGGGACGCAGGCTGTCGAGAAAAGATTATTCATTAAAAGTAAATTAAATGCAACTTGACACCTACTGTAATTGATTGGCGATCGTTGAAGCCACCTCACTGGTGTCCATATTCACTTTGTGCACCACAAAGTTCACATATTCACCCGGAAAATTCCATCGATTGTCAGCTGAAACAAGGCAATCAAATATGCAAATGGAGTTGGAGATTTGAATTAATGTCAAGTCCACTTACATCTTCCCGGTTTTGGCTTTAAAATGCGTATAACTTTCTTCAGCTCGAGAGCCTCAGTCTCAGCCTCATCCTTTTTCTCTGCCTGGTTCTGGGGTGGCTGGTCAAGTGTCTTGGACACTAGTTTGCCGAGGTATAACTGCTTGATTAGCTGATGTATTTGTGTGCGCTGCTCCTTGTCCAGGCTGGCAACGTTGATTTCCACATGCTGCTCACTCTTTGCATCATATTTGGCTGTGGACAAGGCGGCAATCTGTTGCCACACATCATCAGCAATCACGTTTTCCAGTTTCTTGCGCCATTCCTCCAGTTGTGCGGCATCCACAGCTGCAATTAATATTACCATTTCATTTCAACTAATCTCTATCTTTTTCTCCTTGAAGATTTTCTTGTTGTTCCTTTTACTCACGTTTAATTTCCAACTTGGGTACGTTGATGTCATTTAACTGCAACACGTGCCCATCGGTGTTTATTTCATTCACATGAAAATCGGAGAATCGCGATTTCAGAATGGCTGTAAAACCAGACAAATCCGGATTTGTGAACTCCGTTATGCCCACTTGATTCTCCCGCAATGTGCATTTTTGTTGTGGTTGTCTGTTACAAAAAAAAAGCCGGCTACATCAAAAAAGTTCATACTTTTCGGCTTCTGAAACTCACTTGTTGCGCGGCTGTGAATTCCCATCTCCATTGCTGTGCTTTGCATGCTCCTTTTTCTGACCACGCCAATTGTTTTTGTTATAAGGTCTGGACTGAAAGTTGCGACGTCCTCGTCCTCCTCCTCCTCGTCCTCGACCGCGATCCTTTCCCATTTTCAACAAATTGGTTTTCGTTTATTGTGTTGTTGGTTTCTTGACCGATACAAATAAATCGGTAGACCCACGTTTTATTACTTTGGCATTCACAAGTGCGCGCATAGTTATCGATTATGCCATCGATTTATTTATACGTTTATCGTGACTTGGCTTTGTTGAAGAAGTGTTTTGTTAAAAGAAATATATAAAAAAGTGTTATTAAACATTAGACAACGCGAAAGCTGTTGCTTAAAATAAAGTCGAAAACAAGTGCTACAAATTGTGATAAAAAATTAAATAGAAATGCTGCCACACATAAGTGCTGAAGAGAACATTCCGCCAGTGGGGCGAAAGGTGTACATAAATCCCAATTTTCATAAGCAAATGGCCAGTTCAGTGCAGCTTCAAGGTCGAGCCAACGATATTAACAACACGCTGCAGTCATGGGATCGTCCAGCTATACATATAAATCCTCATTTTTTGCAACGCCAGCGGGAATTGCAGCTGCAACAGCTACAGCAACAACAACAGCAGCAGCTGCAACAACAACAGCAGCAGCAGCAGCAGCTGCTACTACTACAACAACAACGGCAACAACAACATGTTACGTATTATCAGCAAACTGTTGCTGCTGATTTGACGCCACCTCCAGCCAAAATCATAAGTAAAGCAAGCACTTGCCTAGTACGCAAGCAAACTGTCACGCCCACCGTACGCACTCAGCCCCTGAAGACTGTGACCACACCCACCGTATGCATACAGCCGCCTTTAGTCAGCCTATCGAAGCGAAAACTCATCAGACAAAGTGCGAGTGCAATAAAACCAACGGCAGTAAAAACCTCAAGCAATGTAGCTCCTCCTGCCAAACGCACCAGATATAAACTGGTGCGTGCCATCTCTTTAACCTCCAGCAGTAGCACTCCGCTGGTGAAGAAACGCCGAACTCGCGACTTTGTTGCCCGCTATGCTTTAAGTCGGACGAACGACGCAATAACTGGCAAGAAGTTAAGGTAAATAAAATAGTTACCTCTGTCAATATTTAGTCTAACTACCATTACATTTGCAGCTTAAAAACACCCATATTGAAGCCGAGCGTTAACAAATCCCTCAGCATGGTCAGCATACATGGCGTTATGTACAAGAAGACGGCAAAGAATAAGCTGACCAAGCTGGATGCCAACAGGTCAATAGCAAAGACAGCTGTGCAGCCGCAACAACAGAAGGCAACCAACTCCACAGGTCGCACGCTGTTTGTACGCGGCACCAAGTTCGTTCTGGATCCCTCCGGATGTCGTTTAACCCGCGTGCCTGTCGTCAACACCACTCCACTGAGCGTAAATAAAAGTCTTCGTCTTCGTATCGACATTGGCGGCTTGACGTATGTGTCCTCGCCCAAGACACAGAATGTATTTATACGCACCACGAATCATGTTTCTCGCGCACATCTCATGACTGCCAAGCAACGTAGTTTGCAGCTTCTCAATCGCTCACTTGTTAAGACCAATGTGCCGTGTGCAATCTTCCAGCGTCTGGGCAAGTGTGCGGCCCACAGTCGCGGCAAGTGTCGTCGTTTGCATGACAAACGCCAAGTGGCCATCTGTCCAAGGTTTGTGAGCCTCAATTGCATAGCTTGGTCTTCATCTTGTTGCTTTTTTTTGTTGTAGTTTTCTCCGTGGTGAATGCACCAAATCCGATTGTCTGCTATCCCATAATGTGACGCTGGAGAAGATGCCTGTGTGTCGCTACTATTTACGAGGCGTTTGTGTTCGCGAGGATTGTCCATATCTCCATAAGAAGCTCAGTCACAAGGCAGAGATTTGTATTGACTTTTTACGTGGCTATTGCGCACGTGCCGCTGATGTAAGTTAAATGCCAAATAGCTTAGAATCTTATTAACTCCTCTATCATTTTAAGTGCAACATGCGCCATGAGTTTGTGTGTCCGGAATTCGCCCGTAGGGGCAAGTGCGAGCTGTCCAACTGCACCTACTGCAAGCAAATGAAACAACACAAGTTGCCAGCATCTCAGAGCAAGGCTAAGCCTAGACTTAAGACCAAAATAACCATTCCTAAGGTGTCAGTTTCTAATGATGGACAAACTAAGGAGACGCCCAGCAGTTCACGCTATTTCAAGTGTGAAAGTGATAAGTATGAGCTGATACCTGACAACGGTCAGCAGGAGGATGATTTGGAGGAAGGAACCTTAGATGAGGAGATGGCGTCTGGCACCAGCAGCGGCCCACGACAGCGAATCAAACTTGGCACGTTGCCTGCTTTTATTCCACTGGGCGAAAGCGAGGATTGAGGAGTTATTCAGTTGACTAACTTGGACAAATGTTTCAGGTACAAATTAATTCACTAAGTATGGAATTTAGTTTTGCGTAAGTTTTAATTTTTTTAGTACTTAGGTTCAAATACTTTCAATAAAGATTCGCTATATTCAAAATACCATTTGAATGTAGAATATTATCAGTACCAAAATGAAAAATGTCTATTTACATAGCGAGATATATTTTGTAAAAGTTTTGTAACTTAATCTAAAATGAAGCGTCCTCGTCCTGCTGCTGCTTCTCATCTTCAGCATCGATATCGACATCGTCACCCTGCACATTGCCGTATAATTCAATTTTGCTGTCTAGGAAACGGAAATCCTTAAGGATGTGCAACTTGTTGCTGAATCCGGCGATCGACATGAACTTGAAGGGGTTCATTTGCCAGACTGACGAATAGCTGGAAGTGTGCTCCACGGGAATGTTTGCCTGCAAGGTGCCGTTGAGCGTGTAGAACTGCACGTGATTGTGCTCGCCGCCAATGATCACAGAGTCATCCACAAAGTCGCAGAGATGCACGCGTCCCGGAAAATCAAATGCGCGGGTGCATTGCATGGAACCCAAATGAAAAATGGCCGGACGTGGACCGCCGCCACAAATAAGCCAATCATCGTTAACAGCCACAGCACCAATCCATTTGCCCCAATCCGGACGTATCAGCTTGGGGTCCTTGTATGGTTCTGTTATCGATGTTTCTACCTTTTGTTTGTCGCTCCAAGAGCGTACAGAGCCGTCCTCTGCCCCGGAATAGATGCGTCCATCTGCATGTCCTACAACGCAGTGCACATAGTCCGTGTGTCCTCGGTAATCCCGCTCTATGCGTCCATCTTCCAAGTTAATTTTATGGATTATTCCATCGCCGCAGCCGGCGTACAGCGCATCCGTTTCGTGGCACACCCAAAGACAGTTGACATCTGGTACTTCGACAGCATCAACTTGCAAGGGTATTTTGATTTCCCAGGCACGCTTTGTGCTCAACGTTTCCCTTTCCTCGTCCCACTTCAGGCCATAGATGAGTCCAACAGCGCCAACTATTAGAAAATCGCGATGGAACGCGAGACAATTGATGTCCACATCACTGCCCTGTGAGCACACTCGTAGTTTATTCGGCGGCTCCTCCGTGCTGTTTTCTAGCTCCTTTAGGCTGGTAAAAGAAATTGTCAGCAATCCGTACGAACTTTACAAACAACTCTCTGCTTACCTGAGTATGAAAATGTCGCCAAAAAGATTACCAGCAAACAGGAACTTTTGCGATGTTGATATAGCTTGAGCCAAAACATTGTTATAGGCACGCTTTAAGTCTCTCTCCTTCATTTTTTTTTTGCTTTTTTATTCCACAACAAAAATCTGAAACGCGTTGTTTACGCCGGCTGTTCGCTATCGACTATCAATTATCGATTGACAACGATTGGCATTGTGTGTTGTGTAAATCGATACTTTGAACAGGGTGGCAGCCTTACTTCTTTCCGTTAAGCGCCATACTAAATATTTGAAATGTGATCAAATATGTGAGAGACAAAACAATTAAATCGATTACATGTTATTCTTAAATAACAAATATAAATATAATTCTTAATGCGCTGATATTAATTATTGATCCGTTTGAGCAATAAACAGACAATAATAAGTTAAAAATATTCATGAAATGCACAAATTCTGTTAACAATCGTTGCAGTCTGCGAACAGCTGCATGACATTTCGTGATTATAGCCATAAATTTCAAAATCCTGTTCCGACAAAATGCGTTTCTGTTTTGAGTGAAGTTCAGTGACATGACAAAGGTGTTCGATTCTGTTTGCCCACAGTAGCTCGAGTTTACTCAACTAATTAAATGTCCTATTTTTTAAACAATACATTATAATTATTCTAACAAACATTCTAAAAAATGAACCAGAATTTTCCATGTTTGTGCATGTTTTTGTCATGAATTTATGTTGCATAACTTAATTCGTTAATGCGGATTTAAGTTTGCCTAATAGTGTTGTTTTTTTTCCTCTCTTTTATATTGTCAGCTCTGTCGTTTATTTTGACAGTTCTAATTTAAATGCAAATTTTAAATGGCATATTCATTGCGATCGATAATTAATTGTATCGATCTCTGTTGACGTCGCGACGCCACAAAAAACGAGAACAAAGCTTACACAGAAATTCCAAAAAAGCAGTAAAAATTAGAATTTGTTTTACTAACACCCAAATGCGGGTTTTCAACTGTATCTATCTATTGACAATGGGTATCAAGTTTGAAAATTGTCGAAGCTGCGCTTCGTTTGATAACACTCATTTAATTTAAAAACTTGTTGGCTTCTAATTTGATTAAACGCAAATTAATTTGAATGATTCGTTTTAACGACTTTCTTTGAACTTGTGATAAGCAAATCGCACATGTGTTTGGGAATTACCAGTTAAAAGTTAAAAGACAATAGCTGCAGCCGTCTGGCGCCAATCAATTCTAATTTCTTTGCCTTCGGGGGGCGATCATCATTTTTGACTAATGATAAACGCGGTCTGAACTTCAGTCTGTTTGTTTGTTTGCTACAAACACATAAAGCGAATCGTCATGGAAGTTTATTATTGGCTTTTGGCCCAGTATTTTAGTTTTTGGGAATTCCGAAACGCTTCGACTGCTGCCTGTTTCTTAGCGGCTCTTTCTTCTGTCTTCTTTCCTTTAATTTATGTTTTTGTTTTTTGTTTTTCTCTTCTGCTGCTTTTTTGTTGTTGAACAAAATCAGAATTTGATTTAGCTTTGGGGTCTTGAGCATAAAATGAAACCGACCCAACCGGATCTACCTTTGCCAAAATCGCAGTTAAACATTTTCGAAAGCATGTCTTAATCTTGGAACTGTTTGAGATGGAGATTGGCCTAGGGTAGAGATTAGAGGGGCAAGGGAGTAAGGGAGTACCCAAATTGCTGTCATGTTGACTACTGGTTCTACGCGACAGCTTCTGCTTATCGTTCACATTCACATTCATTATGGATGGTTTTTAATGAATTTGTTTAGCTTCAAATCAAATAAATTGCGTTTCAGACTGACGTCAAGGTTCGTTTCTGGGGGGCGTGTCCAATTAAATTTAATTAATTGCATCTTCTGGGGTTAATGCACTCCCATTGCCAATGCTACAATCAGATCTATACACTCCGGACCGGTGTAAAGCGTTAACTGTTTCAATTTCTATCCCCGGAATATCCAAAAATCCGCCAAACCCGTCAAGGTCAACTACTTTCTCGCGCAAGGTAAACAAGATTTTTGGCGCCAGCTTCGAGCCGCTGAACTTTGTTGACAAAAAAACAAAAAAAAATAACATTTTGTCGGGTGTTTCCCGATCAAGTGATTTGCATATATTTACATAGTATTTAAATTGAATTTTAAATAAATCTTTTTGACTTCTGTCTGAGGTATTTGCACACAATTGCCTTAATATCAGATTTGCCATTAATTTAAATTAGTTTAAGTCGTTAAGGTTTAAATGTTGATTTTTTATTGCAGTCCGATCGACCAGTTCTAAACTTATTCAAAAATGAATAATGTGTTCAAATCAAAAGCTATAACTTTTTATGATGTGCCGAAAACTAATTGGTGACTGAATTAGCTCAACAATCTAATCTAAATAAAAGCGGGAAGCGATTATCTAGATTCTAGATTGAATCTAGCTTTAAAATTGATTCTTAACTCTTATGATTTGAATATCTTACAATTCAAGTTTAAAATGTCGTTGCTTAGGTAATTAGAAAGGTCAAGAGTTCGTCTATAAACAAGTTTCTATCTAGATAGTTAGTATTTTTCACACCTAACGCCCAATTGATTTTCTAAAATTTTTGGTATTTCAGCAATGGAACTGTTTATCCGTAGAGGTGTGAATTAATCCTGAGTTTAATAAACACAACGACATCTAATATTCGAGTTAAAAGTAAAAACGACTTCTTCCATTTGTTGTTTGTTTATTTAGGTTATTTAATTAATGCGGTAGACACATTAACAACATTCCAAGTTGGCGCCAAATCAATTAACTTCCATTCGATTTTATTTACTTTTTTTGCGCAGGTTAAAATCAAACTGGAAAATTTACTGAAAACATTTTTAAAGCCAGACAAATAAACATTTATTGAGTCAGCATTGGGAGATATTCATTAAAAAAAAAAAACTAGAACTTAATTTACATATTATTTGTTTATAATAACAAAAATATTGATTCATCTTTGGGTTCAACTGAATTTCGCATGAAAGTTGCGCCCGAAATTAACAACATTTCTCGCTAAGTCTGTGACCGAGGCGTAAATTAATAATTTATAAATACAAATCCGAATGGCGCCAAAAACAAACAAAAATAAAAGATAATATTTAAACGGAGTCCCCGTTGTTTATCAGCGAAAATGCGCAAAAGAATACACTTTCAAAAGATGAAATTCGAAAACAAATAAACTGTCATATATTTATTTGAAAATAAACTGTTTAAAAATGTGCGTTCAGAGTTCTTAACTCCCCATATGAATAATTAAAAACGTATGTATTTCTCACCAAATTCTCCGGCTAGATGGCACCTGTCGAGAATACCTGTTCTTTTGTCCATCCAATATAATGCCTCACCATTGTAGAATTAAATGTTTTTCTTGGAATTTGTGTAAACTTACGCATATTCCCAGCCTAGACTAAAAAAAAAAATAAACAGGAAAGCATTGTGAACTCTGGCCAGCGATAAGAGTTGTTCTATATGCCCATATTTGATATGAAACAAAGTTTAAAACAAGCTTTTACGACTTGTTTGCTGTCATAATAACAAGCTACCGCAGAAGACAACATCGTCATCATCAACTCATCGTCAGCTCTCGCCTCAATCGTCTCTCGCCGTGAGCTTCAGGCCAATCGCGTCTCTCGCCGTAAACATTTACAATCGTCTCTCCCGCAACAACAAAGTAAATGACGAAGAGCGACAAAGCTAACGGGGATGAGAGAGCGCTCTCTCAGCTCAGCTCAGACAGATAACCGGCAAATGATGAGGCGACGTATAAAATATCACGACATCGTCAGAATGGATTTAAATTGAAGCGAACGTTTGAAGCGCGCAGAAGCAAACAGAAATCGAGAAGTGAATAAATTGATTACTTTATTAGTCAAGTGCAGTGACTAAAACAACAAATAATTGAACAAGTGACAAGTGCAACTTTGAAACAAACACAATGCACACAAATACACACACACTGAGCCTCGCTCTCGGACTCATCCTGCTGCTCATGCTGTGTCTGATCGGATCGAGCACTGGCTACGCCATTGGCCAGTCCAAGTTTGGCAAGATCGAAAAGTTCCCCTACCAAGTGATGCTCATTGGCAAGCAGCTGTGGCGCAAGCGCATCCTCTGCGGCGGCACATTGCTGGACAAGCGTTGGGTCCTCACCGCCGGACATTGCACCATGGGCGTAACACATTTCGACGTGTACCTGGGCACCAGGAGCATGGAGGATACTGAACAGTTGGGTGGCCTTGTGCTGCGCTCCAATAAGTTTATCGTCCATGAACGCTTTAATCCCGAGACGGCTGCGAATGACATTGCGCTGGTCAAGTTGCCCGTGGACGTGACATTCACATCCCGCATCCGTCCGGCATCGTTGCCGACCAGACAGCGCCTGGATCAGTTTACCGGCATGAGTGTGGTGGCCAGCGGTTGGGGTGCCACCGTGGAGATGACCAGCTCC
The DNA here is from genome assembly GCA_037043435.1 of Drosophila suboccidentalis. Lineage (NCBI taxonomy): Eukaryota > Metazoa > Arthropoda > Insecta > Diptera > Drosophilidae > Drosophila > Drosophila suboccidentalis. The sequence continues at coordinate 715,170 of JBAMBK010000397.1, read as the reverse complement.
GATGCCATGCAATACACCGAACTGAAAGTGATATCCAATGCCGACTGTGCCGAGGAGTACGATGTGGTCACCGCTGGCGTCATGTGCGCCAAGGGACTCAAGCAAGAGACTGTCTGCACTGGCGATTCAGGTGGCCCCCTGGTCCTCAAGGGCACCCAGATGCTGGTGGGCATTACGAGCTTTGGACCCGCCGATGGTGAAGCTGGCGGCGGCTGTGATCGGACAAGTGTTCCCGGTGGCTTTACCCGGGTCACCCACTATCTGGACTGGATCGAGAGTAAAATTGGTAGCCCATCACACACACAGCAGCACAAATATCGGGATGACAATCTCATTTAGAGCCGAGTGTGCTGGTGATGCTTGTGATCCCAACTCTGACTGAATCGTCTAGCTTTATATTTATTAATTTTAATATTGATATTGATCAAAATCAAAATCAGATTTTGATCGTGTGATATTTGTACTCTTCTCACTTAGCTAATTTCCAAATTGTACTCATGAATTTGTTTTAGTTTGTAACTATTTAAATATCTATTATTTATTCTAATTATAAGCCAAAAGTTCAGTCTCAACAACAACAATGAGACTGCAAACAAAAAGAAAGCAACGAAAATCGAAAAAAATAAAACAAAAGTTGAAAAGATTTCAAACAACAATAACAAACAAAAAACCAGCTCGATCTTTGTTTTTATTTTAGTCATGCTGATTTTTAGCAACTGGAATTCCCCCGAGATCAACGATCAACCGATCAGATCACACTGATCAGCTAGCCAAGATCATCATCAGCAGATAACAACTTTTACGTGCTCATCAGATTATTTTCACCAGCCAAACCGTTTTGTTTTTACCTTTTACATAATATGGTTTGTCCACAAAATGCGAGTGCTTTACATAAACTATTCATATTGACTTAACACTCGACATTTGCTTTCAATTGGAATCTTAAATGAGAACCTCCAAGCCCACTCCAGTCTCCAGTACTACTTGATCTGATGACGCAGTTCCGTGATAAAATCCAAAGATGATTCCATTCCATTTGAACTTGGATAACAACAACAAATTAACTGGAGATCTCTGATATGACTTTCAGTTTTGTTCTCATCTTTGTTGTTTGTTTACTCGTATTGTATCGTTATTGTTCTGTCATAAATTATGTCAGTTCAATATTTACTGTATCTGGACCTTATATCGTAGATGACGTACCTGTAGACTGATTTATTGATTCTATATCAATCAGAGCATATCTATAATTAACGAATGATCTACATACACTTTTTCAATTTCGAAAATACGTCAACTTATCATATCCTGGAATGGGTTAAGAAGTAGGTAGTATTTCTTACCAATTCGATTTATATGTACAAGTAAATATGTTTTCAGGGGAGAGCGGTAATTTAAGATTTCAATTTTTGTAAAACACAAAGGGGAACCCCAGAAAGAAGTAAGATGCCCACCACGATTAAAATTACATTCTGCTTGAAAATCTGTTCTGTTTTTACATAGTTCCGAATGTTGAAAATTGATTTGATTTTTCGATCCAACAAAATACAAGTCAAAATGTATTTTATTAAATTCAATTTACTGTTTAGATTTAACTTGATTTTAGATCATTCCTCGGCAAAATGAGAATATTAGTATAACTTCCTGCAATTCAGCTCCATCATTATACTATATGTTACTTAAATGCTCAAACATTTCAATTTCCATAAACTGGTTCTTTTCACTAATTTGGCTTTTTAGTTTTCCGTTTCCTAAACGGCACGTGGAGTCTACAAGTCAAGGTAATTGAATGTTTGGCTTTCTATTTGATGTGCCCTTGAGATTTCCATTAAACTTTACAAATATTTAAAATGCCAATTAATTAATTAAAAGCATATCGTGATTTTACAGCTATTTGCATGCCGTTAACTAATTAAATTCAATTAAAAGTTGAATAAAATGCAATGAAAATTGAATAAAACTATAAATCAAGTACTATATTTATGTAACGAATGAAATTCTCAATTTAAGTTTATTGTTTTCACTTCAACTTTATTGTCGCATATGTAAATAACTTAGAATTTTAGATTGTTTCATTAAATTTACTTAAAGCACATGCAGGTAATGTGCTTTTATAAGCTCAATCAAAGCTAAAGCTCTTGGCATTGAACAATCATGCCATTTTATTCAGATAGAAGTAGATAAGTAATTAATAATAATTAATATGGTTATTTATTTGGTGTAAAGCTTTCATTTGTGCAGATTTTGTGCGTTTAGATTCTAAAAAGTGCGTTCAAAATGAGTTTTTGAATTTGTTGTTTGGCTTGGGTTTCATTAACATAGGTTCCACACACGATCCACTAGCAAGCTTTGACAGCTCTCTGCTTCTTCTGGAGTACGCAGTCGATGGCATCCACAACCTCGAGGAAGATATCATCCACATCACGTTCCGCATTGATCTGCAAAGGAATCACAAGAGTTATTCAAGTTTTTTATTTGATTAGAATCCACAACTTACCGTTAGGGTTTTCTCGGCATATAGTTCCAAAATGGCGCTGGTATTCTGCTTGAAGGTCTGCAATCGGGATCGGATTGTTGCCTCATTATCATCAGCTCGCTTCACAGCGGCAGCCGCGGCACGTGCGAGGATTCGCTTCAGCATCGTCTCCTCGGAGCACTCAAAGTACAAAGCCAAATCGGCGGGTGCGATTTGCTCCTCAAAGGCAATACCCTGGTTCTTCTCGCGTGGATATCCATCGATGAGGAAACCCTTCGAGTTGCCCTTGGCACGTGTGACGGCGCTATTCAGCAGGGAGAGCACCTCCTGGTTGGGCACCAAGGCACCGCTGGTCATGATCGCCTGCAATTCACGACCCTTGTCCGAGCCAGAGCCGACCTAGAAAAGTAAGGATTGATGAGTTTAGCACCATTAATTTATGCAGTTGTTCTTTTTCGTTTGTAATGATAGTTAAATCTTGTTATTACAAAAATATAAATAATATAATATAAATTACAAATTTAATAAAATTAAATTTAAAACCATCAATACAGTACGACAATATTCAATTTAAGCTTAATTCCTTACTACTTACGATTAAAATTACAAATACAAATTCTCAAGTCGGTAAACTTTAGTATGTACAAATTTAGTATTTAAAAGCGTAAAAGTAAGTGCAAAATATAAATTAAATATTTTCACTCTACTGATATTCATTCAAACTTAATTTTAGTACAACTCCCCACACTCTTTGAGGACTTACCTCGTCGCGCAGCAAATCGCCGCTGCTCAGATGTGTGAAACCATATTTCTCGACAATTTTGGCGCATTGGGTGCCCTTGCCACAGCCGGGTCCGCCCAGAATCCAGATGATGGGAATATCAGACTGTAAAATAGCAGCAATTACAGATAGAGATTAGCAAGTTGAAACGTAATAATTAAACAGGCAAAACTACAATTAGCCAAGTTAGTTATTGATTGGTTTGACACAAGCTTAGTTGAGTTAGCAGCAGGAATATAAGATTTTAAAATTTCAATATAATTTTGATTTTTTTTTTTTGGTTTTGTGCAGCCGCCACAATGCATGCCATATACGAGTACATCAATATAATCGTGGTATTCCCCCCATGGACATCGCCGGGGATTACTTACAGCGGCTTGTGCCTTACGCAGCTGCTCCGCTTTCTGTTTCTCTTGGGCCTCCTTCTTCATGGCCATTTGGTGACACATAAATAACTACACAAATGGAATTTGGAATAGGCATATAGGCATACAGGCAAAACATAAACATGACAAAGGTTGTAAGCAAAGAAAACATTTTTCAGTTCTCCAAAATTTAGAGATTTGGGGGCTTTTTTCAGTTTTGGGAACACCTAACGATTTCCTTCAGTTAACATTTTTATTTCTTCATATACGAGTATTCCTACATTTTTATATAATTATTTGTATATCCGAAATAAAAGATGTAATATAAAAATTAATCTTATTTGACTTCTATGGCATAATCAACAACTCATAATGCCGTATAAATTTACTACATAATTAAATCAAATGTTTTCACTAGTTATTTTATGTATTTATTATTATTTCTTTTTTGGCACTATGCCAAAAGCTAAAAACAATTTGTTTGCCGACAACTTTAAAATACACAATTAGAGCAGCCTTCAAAAACAATCGACATATATATTCTATATAGTATATATAGATATAAATCTGTTGTAATTGTGTGTACGTGTGCTCATAAGTTGTAAGTTGTGAACTGACATTGATCTTGAACGCAGTCGATTATTTGTTGTGCGAGTGTGTGTGAGTGTGTGCGTGTGTGGGAAGGGCACCTATTTATTGATCCAATGTTCAGAGAGAGCATCCCAATTAACGCCCCATACAAACAACAACAACTGAGCACTTGCTGTGATTTCCAATTTATCGCGCAATTTTCACCAAATTTTATAAACAAATGGAATTGGTGTTTATTATAGTGTGGGTGTAGTAGGTGCTATTCGCTCTGTTAATTCTCCGATTTGTGTATATTATATCTATCTCTACACCTCTATTCTCTATATATATATATAATATATAAAGTACATGCCGTTCGGTCTTCCGACTGTTCCGCATTGTCGCACCTAACGAACCTAACAACCGCAGAGATTTGATTTGAATGAATTTCGGTTCAGTTTTGATTTTGATAATGTGCAGGTTGTTTTTATTTTTTTCATTCTTTCTCGCATAAATCTCAGCATAAATTGTTGTTGGTGTTCATCTCGCACGAGCATTTTTTTTTAAATTTATGCCATTTAATTTTCTGTGAAAATTTTTGGTTTTCAATAACATATCTTTTACGTAACAACCGAAGATTGGATTCATTTTTCTTTGAATGGGTTTAGTGACCTATGAATGTCATTTGCAAGGATGCGAGTCAATGGGGAACAGTTGCCATAGTTCCCAACTATTTTAATTATTAATTTAGCTCACACTCACACACTTTTACACTTAATAACCAAACGGAACTAAACTAAATGTGTTTTTTTGTATTGATTTTACCTATTTTTAGTTAAAAATTCCATGCGTCGCGACTTTGTGTCGTCGTCTGGCGTTTAAAGTTTAAGCTAAATTAACTAACCAAGAAAATAACCAAAATAATATCGACTTGGAGTCACCGCAAACATACAATATACTCGAATTCGAAGTCGTATTCGCATTCGCATTCGTAATGATGACTGACTAGTTCGGGTAGCGCCAATAAACACATTTGCTAATGAATCAAGCCCCGCCAGAAATTCCTGTGTGTTCGGAACCTGTCGTTCAATTTATGCAAATCGCTGGACTTTGACGTCAAAATTTTGTCTCGGCTTGGAATGTGAAATTTCGGCTTTTTTATTGTTGTTATTGGCTTATTGGCCATTTGAGTTGCTAATTTTTGGCGCTGTGCGGGAACAGAGACGTTTCCTCGTCCCCCGAATTCCTCTCCAGATTTTGTGGGAATTTCACAGCGACCAGTTACAGGTTCTTTTGTTTTTTATTTTTTTGTTTGTCTCCTAAATTTATAGCTAAACAGCTGATGAAGAGACAAGCCCGAAAGAAGGGGCTTACAGTTAGTCAAGTAATTGTTTGGACAGTGTTTTGTTTGAATAAAAACTCTATAATTTTTACAACTTGAGCAAAAATCAGAAGAAACCTAGAAAACATACAATACGATAATTTTGTAAATTGTCAAATCAATTACTTGACTAACTGTAGACACATAATCATATGTTCTCAGTTGTAAACACTTGTAACCCAGTAGAAAGTGCACAAGGTCAAGGGCTAAAAAAAGGGGGAGTGGCTGGGAGTCTGAAGGTCACGTGGGTTAAGTAACTGTATTTATGACTCTCTAATCTCAAATATGCATTCAAAGTGAAAGCAATATATTATATATTATTGCCCAAACAAAAATAAACTAGTAGTCGCGCACTCACACACACACACACACAGACAGGCACTTACAGTCACACACACTCGCGCGCACACTCACTCACCATGATGATGTATATGAGGTATATACGATGTTGTTGCGGGCCTTTTGTTGAACAAATCGCGAATCGCTTTGTTGTTGTTTAAGTTTCGCTACTTGAGCTACTTGTTAATTTTCCCACTTTTTTCCTTTTGATTTTTATGCAGACGAATCTTTTCCGTTGAGACGATTTTCCACCCTAATTGCAGCGTGTGTCGATGGCGACTGAACGTTAAGCTTTTGGCAAGAGTCTAACGGTTTCGAAAAGTTTATGCCATGCAGCTTTGCGCGAGCTTTTTGCGTGCTTGCCTCCGGAAATTGTGTGCGTACGAAATTCGAAAAAAAAAAAATGTTAAATTATATTTAGATTTTTATAAACTATTTATTTATTTTTTTTTTGATTATTTGCGCCAAGTTAATGTTTGTATGAGTTTTAATTTTCAATTGTGATCTGATTGCCGTGATTCTTTGTTATGGTATCCATATTGGGCACAACATCATTAAAAATCTCTTCGGCATCGCGTTCTCCATCAATTTGCATTAGTTTATTTGAATATTTAGCTAGCACTGGTGCGGCATTCCTAGAGTAGAAGCTAATTGTGGCAGTGACTGTGGAACCTCGCGCCGATCTTCGCGTCGCAGCCGTATCCTGATCAACCTGCAGAGCGATGATCAAATCGGGAGAACCAATTGTTTCTTCCAAAAGTGCCGCATCGCCTTGATTTTTTGGGTAGCTGAGCGTAAAATTGATACTGGTTAAGTCTGCTTGTTAACTTTTAATCTTGAGCGCTTACCCATCAATGACAAAGCCTTTAAGGCCGCCTTGATTAGTCATAAGCTCCCTTTCTAGCAAGTTTATAACGTCAGTCAGAGGCACCTCTTGGCCTTCATTGCGTTTATCAGCAAATTCTTTGCCCTTTTCCGTATTGGTATCAATCTGGAAATGTTTTTAGTTAAATGGTTAAGAATCTCTTGCTCCTTTGACCAAGAGCTCACCTCCCTGTCCACTATGACATCGGGATCCAAAACCTTATAGCTGTACTTGGCCGAAATGCTATGTGATAAGGTGCTTTTGCCGCTTCCTTGTCCACCCATAACCCATACAATTGGCACATTCTGTAATTACAAGGAAAGTCATTACCAATAATAAACTATTACCGCAATTTTACCATTGTTAAGCTAAAATTTGGATAAAATTTAGAATTACAAATTTATTCCGAAAAGTTTGATTGAAGTATGACAAAAGTTTAGATATTGGAATGCCAACAAACTTAACGTATTTCAACGCTTTTTACGTCAATCGAATATTTATGGCGCATTTTATTGACACAAATATAAATTAGCAACAATCACACATCAAATTAATTGAGCTATCGCAGAGATTATCAGCTCGTATAATATAGAAACGCCTGAATTTGTTTAGATTCGCTAACGGATATGACAAGCAACGGCACACGATGGGAGAACTGTTGGCGCTGGCACTTGATTATCTCATTATGGGTAGGAAATGGTTCATCGCTTGGTAATATAATGACGCTCAAAGTGGGCGATTTGGGCGCACTACGCTTGAAGCCTTCATTGTGCAGATGCAAATCAAAGCTAATCCTTAAACTTCGCAATGTTGCATCCATTTCCCCTTCATGGTAATCCCCTTGTAGTTGCACTATTTCGAATTTCTCAAACGTCTGCTGAAATCTCAAATAGTTTGCGTCTGCTTTTAGATGATCCACAAGACTTTTGCTTTGCCGTATGCGAGTCCTTTTGCTGGCTGTCTGATCCTCCGCCGGTGACTGCGCTCTACGTTTGCGTGTGTCAAATTTAAAATGGTTTTGTGCTTCAATTTCCATGATGTTCTCGTCTAATTTTGTTGTGGTCTGGCTGATAATCTGCTGCTTCAAGTCTGCCAAGCGCGTCTGCGCAGTAGCATAATATATGGATGCTTTGATGTGTTCGGGCACCGGCTTATTGCTCACAGTCTCCTTCAGGATGGCCCAAATGCAATCCTCTTTTGTGACCGCGGCAACGGCTTTGAATGAGCTGGTTTGCGGAGCTTCACAGGCTGCTTGATGCTTGACCACAATGTAACCAGCTCGTGACAATGCCGAGTATACTAAGTAGTTGTTGTACTTCTCGCTAGCTGCCTCGCCAAGCAACAAAACATAGGCCTGCTCCACAGAAACAATCATATCGCAATATTCCAGTTGCAGTCGATTCTACAAGAACAGCTGTTAGTATCTCATAAGATCACATATATGGCTTAATCTACATACCAATTCCAGCAAGAACAATGCTTCATAATACTCCAAATAGAGTTTGCCTTGTTTGTTGTGGCCAAAGCTTTCAAATTTGCCATCTTTGCGCCTGACTTCGGCAGCCTGTTGGTCTTCCTGCCATACAGCAACAGCTCTTCCTGTGTGTCGCTCTATACGCCGCGTAGCCAGCTGCGAGCGCAAGTTTGCTGCAATAGAAAATCGAATTATTTATAATATAAAAAATAAATAATGTAAAAATACTTGCCATATGCATTTTGTAGTTCCTCCTCTTCGGCTGCAGTGCCTTGAACTTTGGTACGCTTTAGCCCGTTTCGTGGAGACTCAAATTCTGCATGTCGATGCGCTATGAGTTCTGCACCACTGTAATTGTTGCTGTTATAAAAATACGCATCAGTTTTATTCAAAACGCACCTTAAATACAAGTTATTTGTTTTAATTTCAATCACATTCGCTGGCGCGCCGCTCATTTTACCACAAACAGCTGTTTAGCTGCGGCGTTGCCAGACCGTTTGCGAATGCCATGCTAGCGTGGAACTGGTTCGCCGTGGAACCAAGTTGTTCGTTTGATTTTAGCTGCCGTTGTAATTTTTACTTAATTAAAAGGTAAATAGTTTTTCTTGATATTTGTGCAGTTTAAAAAGGTACTCAAAGTATATTTGTGGTAACTGGGCATTCACTCTGCTACTTTTGGCGGTAAGACGCTTGAGTTTCCCCTCAACGAGCGCAACTTGCTTCCATGCACGTTTTTTGATGTTTTCTGAGTTGTTACGGCCTCGCCTTTCAAAAATCTCAAACTTGCTGATAATAACGAAACGTTTGCGACATTACTACCGCATCATGGACTGCCCAGAGTTACTGCCACCTGTGTCTGTGCGTGGAATGGATGTGCTTAAGCGCGCAGACTTCCAAAAACGCGTACAAATTCCCAGGCTCACAGTGCCGGAGTCTCAGGTGCAGCGTATAATTCCGCTGGTAAAGAAGCTCATGCTAAAGATGGAGCACCTGCAACCAGTGCGATCCGTGGAGAGTGGACGTGAGATTCTGCTGCATCCGTTGCCTGTGAAGAACTGGCAATCACTGCCTACTGAAGAGCTCGAGAAGCAACAGGTGACTGAGGATAATTTCTGCCATGCTGAACTCGAATTGAACTATGAGAATTGGAGCGCCAATGAGATACTGAAGAGTGTGCTGCCCGTGGATGAGGAGGGACTCTCCTCCTTTTCGCGCATCGGCCACATTGTCCATCTGAATCTGCGTGACCATCTGCTGCCCTATAAACAACTGATTGGTGAGGTGCTCCGGGATAAGTTGCCCAATTGCCGCACCGTGGTCAACAAGGCGTCCACCATAGACAACACCTATCGCAACTTTCAGCTGGAGCTGATATGCGGCGAGCCGGAGTATCTGGTGGAGACCAAGGAGAATGGTGTTCCCTTTGAGTTTGACTTCTCCAAAGTGTATTGGAATCCACGTCTGTCCACGGAGCACGAGCGCATCGTTAAAATGCTGCAGCCGGGAGATGTCCTTTACGATGTCTTCGCTGGCGTTGGGCCATTTAGTGTGCCGGCGGCCAAGAAGCGGTGCCATGTCCTGGCCAATGATTTGAATCCCGTCAGCTTTCACTGGCTGCAGCATAATGCCAAGCGGAACAAGTGTCTGTCCCACATCAAAATGTTCAACAAAGACGGACGAGAGTTCATACTGAAGAAGTTGCGTGACGATTTGCTGCAGAGGTGGAGCAATCCAGCAGCCACGCCCCATGCCATGCATGTGACCATGAATCTTCCTGCAATGGCTGTGGAATTTTTAGATGCATTTCGCGCCTTATATACAGCGGAGGAGCTGGCTGAGCTGCCGGAGCCTCTAAACTATCCCCAGGTGCATGTTTACTCCTTTGCCAAGGGTGAGGACACCAAGACGCTGGTCCGTCAGCTGGTTGAAAGCAATCTGGGTGCTTCACTAGACACTGAGCTGCAGGGCATAAGTTTTGTACGCAATGTGGCGCCCAACAAGGACATGTACAGAGTATCCTTCAGACTAACCCGAGAGCTCTTGACAACGGCGAAGCAGACGTTGCGCAAGCGTCCAGCTGAGGAAGATGACGACGCAACTGAAGCAACTACAAAAGTGAAATGTGTTTAACAAAGTTTATAATAAAGTTTCCTCAAAGAAAATACAAGAAAATCGCGTGTCTTCTTTTGTATTTGCAGTCACACCATGGGTCGCAACAAGGCCAATGCCAAGAAGGGAGCGGGAGCGGGAGCAGGCAAGGGAGCTGGAGCTGGAGCCGCTGCAGGCAAAGCGTCTGCCAAGCCGGCTCTAAACAAGTCGAAAAAGTCAAAGAACGTTTTTAAGGTCGCCAACAACAAGGGCAAAAAGAAGCCCAAGGAGGTGCAGGGCAAGCTGAAGCAGGTGAGCCAACTGAAGCAACAGATTCCCCATGTGCCAATCCCGACTACAACTCCCACTGCCATTTACATTTCCAGATCAAGGAGGCCGTCAAGGCCAAGCAGGAGAAGGTAGATGCCAGCCTGAAGGTCTTACACAAGGATTTGGTTGTCAAGAAACCAAAGCCGACAGTGTCGCCCATTAAGAACAGCAGGAAACCAGCGGCCAATCCCACAAAGGTCACGGATACGCTGGGCAAACTCAAGTTCTGAGTGACCAGCTTGTAGCCAAATGATGTATAAAAACTGTTGTTGCTGCTAGTTGAAAATTTATACAAATATATATTAGATATATTGACAGAAGATTAAAGGATCAGTGAGCTTCCAGGTGGCATTACAGCACCAGGCGACACTGTGGGATTAAGTGCAGGAATTGCTGTAGTTGTAGCTGTGCCATTTACTGCATTCCAGCCAAGGAGATTGCGTATCAACGTATCCAGGTAGACGGTATCGATGCCCTCGGTCTGCAGTTGGGTGACAATCGTCTGGGTGGTGGGCATGGCTAGCCAACGCTCGTAGACAACCTGCAAGGCCTGCAATCTAGTCCAGAATTCAGCAAAGATGCCCGGCAGGAGAGACTTGGCCTGAATTTGTGCCTGTATGGCGTACTGTGGAAAGTACATCTCCAGTTCGTTGAGGAATCCCTGCCAGCCGGAGACAGTGCCCGACCAGTAGGGATAGCGATTGATCAGAGTCACACACATCTCCATCTCCTCCAGCTTAAACTTGCCGTGAGAAAGAAGCAATTGTTGGTTAACCCATTGACGGAACATGACCAACTCCGGCTGGGAGAGGAGACGCCAACGGGCTGTGAATCCAGCATTGCTGTTCAGGATGCGCACAAATGCCTGGAACTGTGCATCGTTCATCAAGTAGCGCACAAAGAGTTGATTCATTGGCTTGAACTGTATGAGACCATAGATATCCATGAGATCCCGGCCTAGATCTGCTGGAGGAGCAACTGGTCCAACACCTCCTTGGGGTCCTCCTTTGGGTGCCTTGGCACCTCCAGCCAGTCCAATGCCGAGGCAGAGCACAAAGATCCAAGCGTATGTTGCCCTCATGTCGGAGATGTGAAAATGCGTGATCTTGTAAAAGATCTGCGCTGCTTTTTATACTGATCTCCAGATCATTTCCCCGAATATTTGACTATCAGATAAGCGTTTAATACTCTACGAATTTGTCGCAGCACTTCTGTTGACTCTCCAGCTGACGTCGGAGTCGTAAACATTCCCCGATTATATGTAGATAAGAGAAGCTATTCCATTCGATCTGTTTATAGTTGGATCTTAATCTTTTACCGGAACTAACTGACGTATGAGTAATTGTTTTTTGTGTGCTTTATTCTCAAAGTAAATGAGCAACAATCCAGAAGACCGACAAATGAACCTCAAACGAACACAATACGATATATATATAACATTAGATTCCAGACACTTGGAGGGGCACCACAAATACACAACGAAAGCGAGCTTAAATAAGTTGTAGTTTTATATAGATAACCGATTCTTAAAGATCAGAAATAGTATGGCACAAAGTGGCAACAATTATGGGAGCAATATAAATTTGAAATTCTTCTGAAAAGGAGGAGGAATTAATTTTAGGAATTTTAGGAAACAGATTATTTTACTTTTGCAATATTTCCATAGATCTTGGAACATATAGATGAATACTTTCTATATAGAATCGGAAAATCTTGAAACTCTTTTGTAACGGAAGAATGCTAAATTTAGTTTGATAACATATTATATCTGTTAATTTGAAGAATCGGGTTATAAGATCTTATTCTAAATTATAATATAACCATTATACGTTTTTCTATCGGACAAAGGCTAAATTAAAAACTTACTTTAGAAATATATCTGTCTATCTGTAGAATCGGTTAACTATTCCTTTTACAAGGGGCGTATACATTAGGGTTATTCATAGAAAAGTTCGTTATAGTCCGGAACTTGTTTAGAACTTAAGATTAAAATACATACGAGAGTTGTATACAAGTCGATAAATGTGATACGAACTAACTTAACTGATAAACGCATTGCGAACTGAAGGATCGCCTCTAGGCGCCTCCGTCGCCTCCCTTGCGACGCAGCCAGCTGGGCATGTAGCCCTGGAGAGCCTCGCCCAGCTGACGGTAGATCATAAGGGCAAGGATGGGCAGGACGAGGCGTGCGTCCTTGAACAGATACACATAGCAGGCGACCAGGAAGAGCACCAGATCCGTGGAGTAGCTCAATGCTGAGCGCACCTTCTCATGCGCCTGTTCCTCGGAACGTGAGTGCAGCAATGCCAATGCGGCTGCCTTCTCCAGGAGTTCGCGATCGGCGGCAGACAGAAGTAAAGCTGTTTGGGAGGGTCGGTCCACGGGCACGAGACTGCTGCCACTCGGAGGTGGTCGGCTGAGCGAGGCATCGCGGGATCTCGTGCTGGAGGGCACACGACGCTTGATGACCCGCTTCACCTTCACCAGACGAGTGCGACCCCGTGCATCTGGACGGGCTTCGACCATCTCGCTCATGACACTCTCACTGGCCGCATCCGGATCTTTGCTCTTTGTCTTCGGAGGCGGCACCACCAGCACCGTGGGATACTCTGGCTCCTCCTGCTGTGCCAGGTCGCTAGCTGGCGTTTCTGGTGTCTTGTGCATGGCATGACTGCTGGCCACATCACGCACGTGTACCAGCTGCTCCCGCTCCGAAATGGACAGACGACGTTCGCGGTTAACAGTTGGTGGAGCCAGCAGGCGGTCATCCTGGTCCGGACTGCGAGCACGTCGCTGTTGATGCTCCTCGGCGGCGCCTTCGTCGTCATCCTCATTGAGGTCGGCGCCAGCTCGGGCAGCGGCACGTTTCAGTTCATCCCGGTCGAGGTAGAGGGGCGTGTGGTATTTGTGGGTGCTGCTCACTTGGCGCACAAGATCACTGTAGTGATCCACAGCTGCATGTGCCTCCTCCTGCATCAGTCGCTCCTCCTCCTGGCGACGCAGTTCCTCCTCTTCCTTCACCCTCCGCTTCGTTTCCAGGTCCGCTGCAATGGCCGCTGCATTGGTCTTCTCCAGCGGATTGGATATCTCCTCATTGGCCTCGGTATTCTTCTCGGTGGCGGTACGTTTATCCCTATTGAAGAAGGACTTGATGCCCTTGGCCAGGTCCAGTTTCAGATTGCTAGCATTTTGGGCAGGCGCAAAGCTGGGGGCGCTGTGGGCGACGCTGGAGGATGTGCCATTGCCATCCTGGTTGTTGCTCGGACCTGGACTGCCGGGCTGACTGGCAGACAGCTCCATATTCTCGTTGGAGGAACGTTTCAGGATGGGCTTGGGCACGAAGTCCGGGCTGGGCAGCGGCATTGGACGGGTGAGCACCACCGCCGCCTGCTCCGGCGTGGGAGCACGGTAAGGAGTGAAGGTGCCGGCGCCCATATTCCGAGGATGATAAGTCTCCAAATCCCGTGGACTGGGCGAACGAGTGCGCGCCAATAGCTCCATTTTGAACTTTTCAATGGAGTCCTGATCGGAGGATGCAGTGCTTTCCGTATAATCCGAGCCTAGATCGTATCCCTGTTGCTGTTCTTCGTCCATATCGCCCATGTCCTCGCTGTCCTCGGCTGTGCTTTCCGTGCGCTCCTCATCCTCATCCTCCTCCCGACTATCTCTCTCCTGCTGACTAAGCAGGAATCCCGTCGTGGCACGTGACAGATTCTTCGTGTTGCCAAAGTTGATATCCTCCCTCGAGTCCCATTTGCGTCCCATGGTCACCATGTCAGCCGACTGTCGCCTCAGCTCGCTCCTGCGCTCAAAGGAAGCTCGCTCCGCCTCCGTCATGGAGCCCAGACGCTTGCGGAAGGTCGTCGGCGGTGGTGCCGCACTGACGGCTGGTGCCACCTTCTCACTTGGGGCTGCCTTTGCCCTGGCCTTTGAGGCTTGTTCCAGCTCCACGGCCTCGTAGAAACGGGCCATGGCGCGCTCGTAGAGCAGCTCCGTCGAGCTGACCGAGCGACGCAGCGGGAAGGTCGTGTGCAAGTTGGTGAACTCCAAAAAGGCCAAATCTGGTGCCGATATGGAAATCGGTGGCGGCTGGATGGCGTCCTCCAGCTCCAGCTCAAAGGAATCTTGCTCTTGAGGCGGGAAAAGGGGGAAAGTGTTAATAGCAATCCTGTTAAGGGGACGACTACTTACTGTCTTTGTCCTTGACCTTGCTGTTCTTGTCGAAGACCACGAGCATGAACTCATTGCTCGTGTGTACCTCGTCGTGTTTATCCGCTGGCTTGTGTGGACGCATCTTTGTCACCGGAGGCGTTGGAGCCGAGGTAGGTGTCTCAGGAACCATGGGCTCTGGATCGGATGATGGCGGAGGCGGCGCACTGATCTCAATCTTGGGCAACTTCTCGCTCAGATTGGTAGCTGTGGCAATGGCAATAGCCAGAGCGGGCACATTCTTCGCCGGACTCAAGGCATGTCCAGAGTAACGTCGCACATTCTGATTGACACCCAGTTGAACCGGTTCGGCACTCCGTTGCAAGGCGGGAGTTGATTTGATGGGCTCTGGCGGGGTGGGACTCTTCCGAAGAGGTGCGGGCTGGCGTTGTCCCAATTCCAGGTTAGGAGAACGCTCCGGCTTGGCCAGAGGTGGCTGTGGCAATGGCTGTGGTTTCGTTGAAGCCGGACGTCCGGGGGATTTATCCTTTGGACTGACAGCGGGTTTCGGATTGAACAGTTTAAGAGGTGACGTAGCTGGAGGGGACTTCATCGGTTTAGGCTGTTCCTGCTGCATCTCTGGCTTGTCCACCAAGGCTGTTGTCGTAATGAATGTAAGATTGAGCTTAGGATTGGAGCCTGGTCTGCTTCCCTGCGCTGCTGTCGAGTCCGCACTGCTCAGGGAAGGACTCTTGCGCACATTCATCTTGAGTGCCTGGTCGGACGTGCCGTAGGACATCTCATGGCGCAGTTGCTCGCTGTCAATCAACTGGGGTGTCGGCTTGCGTGATCCTCGAGGAGACTGCTTGGGCGATGCCGACATGCTGGTCGCCGCATCCGCGTGTGGACGCGGTGGGGAGAGCGTCTTCCGACGCGGCGGCACAGGCTTTGACTTATCCTTGTCCTTCTCCTTTTCATCTCCGGCGATTTTAGTGGCTGATTTGGGCTTGGTAATGCCACGCTTGGGATCCGGTATAAAGAGCAGCTCCGACTCCTGCGAGGGTTCACTCAGGCCGTAGGGATTCTCGGCCTTGACACGAAACTTATACTCGGATCCTTCGATGAGGTCGTGGAGTGTGGTGCTCAGAGCACGCGTTGTGGCCGCCTTTAACCAAACGTTCCAGCCGATGCGAAAGTATTCCACGATGTAGTTGCCGATCTTGCAGCCACCGTCATCCACAGGCGCCGTCCAGGACAGCGTTGCCGACTTGCCAAAGGACATGTTGAGGCGAGGAGCACCTGGAGCATTGGGTCGTGCCGTGACGGTGACCAGAAACGAGGTGATATCCTCGCCGAGCTTGTTCCAGGCACGCACCATGTACTCGCCACGATCCGCACGCTGCACGTTGTCGATCTTCAGCAGCGAGTTCTTCTCCGTGTTGGACACTTCGAAACGATCACCCGGAACAATGACTTCGCCCTCATGCAGCCAGGTTATTGAGGGCGCTGGCTGACCGGCCACGCCCACCTTTAGACGTACCACCTCCTCCGCCTCCACAATGAGGCCATCCTCGTAGGTGCGTGGCAGGCGAATCTTGGGCGGTGCCTGGACCAGAAGACGACTCTTGGTCACCACATGTCCAGCTCGATTGGTGGCCGAGCATTTGATCTCGCCCTCGTCGGTAAGCGCCACCTGGTGTATGATGAGCACACTAACATCGTTCTCGTTGACGATCTTCGTCCGACGGCTGCTGAAGATCTCGTAGCCATCCTTGAACCAGCTAATCTCTGGTGGCGGTTCACCCAGGATCCGCACACGGAACTCAATGCGCTCATCCTCCACGGCATCCATGTCCGTCAGCTCCTCAATGAAACGTGGCACGCTTATGGCGTTCCTCTGTAGGGTGACCGTCAGGGCATCGGACAATTCACTGGCATCCGAGCGTCCGACAATGTTCTCGGCAAAGCAACGAAACTCATAACGCCAGCCGGGCTCCAGGCCGCTTATTTGAATCTCACAGCGGGAGATGGGCGTGGGCGTGGCACGCACCCAATGGGGCGAACCGACGCGTCGCTGCTCAACCGTATATCCAGTTATGGGCGAGCCACCGTCCAGCAGCGGTCGATCCCAACGCAGGTTAACAACATCGGGCTGCTGCTCAGAGAGCGCCAGAGGCGTCAGTATCGGACGACCCGGCGGAGAGGGCCGTTCTAAAAACAAATAAGAATGCGAATAAATCACAGGTTAACAATGCACTCAATAAAATCTCTTGCGCTTGCGCTAACCACATTTCGAAAACATTACTTTGCCCGTCTTCAGATTTTTTAGGCCAAAGATTCACAAACACAAACAAGAATGAAAGTTTATGCTCGGCACGCCGAAGATTTGACACCCTAACAGAGAACTGCATTTAATTAAAAAATTTGTTTTAAGTATTCCACATAAAGTCAAAGTTTTTCGTACGAAATATGAAATACTGATCAGATAGATGAATTCATGGGATATGCCACACCTTCTTTTATATGTACACTTTATGGTATCTCCTTTAATGCATTACACATTTCGTGACAAGATTCAAACACTCTCTCTGTAAGGGTATACAAAAGACCAGACGGACACGGCAACCACTTGAGTATGCGAGTGTCTAAAAATAGCCAAATTTCTAGCGCTCCCACCAACAAAGTGAACTACGAGCGCTCTCACAGCCAATTAGAGATATTTTCTGTGTGTGAATCTTGGGAATACAAATATTTGAATTTGTATTTTATTATTATTTAAGGGATTAAGGGACACTTGCCTGCAGATTTCCAATGCACATTCTTTTTGGGCCGTCCACTCTGTGCTGTCTGCAGTTTACCCGGTTGATTGCCCATTTCCGAATACTAAATATTTAACCTATTTGCAATTATCTGTGCATATATAGAAGTTTCTATATATAGGCAGCCGCCTTTTGACTTCACGCACTCAATTTTCGCGTACGCGTCGATTCAATTCGTTTTCAATACTTTCGAATGCGTTTTCCAAATAATTTTCCAATTTACAAGTGTATTTTTCGTAGTCTGCAGTTTTGATTTGCAATCGCAGCCATTTTTACGGAGCGTTAAATAACCCGTTCGTCAGTATAGCCAGGCATCGGTGGACCACAAATAAGCTTTGGGCGCCTTAAAAATGTCAACGGCAACTAACGTGCAGTGCTGCCACTAGTGGAAAATATTGAAGCAGCTGCGTGTGTATCGAGTCAGATAGATTTTAAATCGATTAACTGTATGAAACTATTTATAGTTCTTGAGCTTCTTGTTTATTTTCATTCACGCTTATTTTTTAACTGGATTCCCAGCTACTGGAGACTAAGCATAGTAAAGCATTACCAAAAGTTCAGCAGCTTAAGATTCAATAAAACTTCAATTCAAAATGGTATATCGATATATTGATCATATATCGCTAGTAGGGTTGTAGCTTATTTAAAAGAATAAGTTCGGAAGTTGTGAACGACTTATTTTAGTATTCAAAAGAACGAACAATCGAAACGAACGAGCGAACCAGTTAAACGACAATCTCAATTTACAGCAAGCGCAACCAGGTGTTTTCGCTAAAAAAATAAATAAACCTGGAGATAATATTCAGTTTGCTTGTGTTAAATAACTAAAAGAGCGGTTCAGTGTCACCCAACTTTTGCACAAATAGTAACTTTACTTTTATTTCCTGAATGCAGACATTTGTTTATTGGCCTGTATCTGTTTATGTGCTCGGGCGTGTGTGTGTGTGCGTGTGTGTGTATGCTAGCAAGTGTAATGATTTGGAGGCTGTGAAGCTGTCGCGACGGCAATTGAATTAGAAACAAATACGTAGCCGCCGTTGCTGTCGCCAACGCCAGAGCTGCTGTGTTTAAGTTAGCGGCAGGTGCAACTGCAGGTGCAGCAGCGGCATCGCTCCATACACCAGAGCACACACACACGCACACAAACAAGTGAAACAAGAGCAATAACAACAACGTCAACAAGAACAACAATGGCTGGCACGGCAACCGCAACACCAATGGAAATTGACGAATTCATAAATGGAGCGCTCGTTTCTTGGGTGAGTAAATAAAATATGCTCGACATGCTCATAAGAGGGCAACTAAATAACAACGTGATTGGCATACATAAATATTCAAGTATTCAATATTTACATACATACATGCGCCCGCACATATTAACAATGCATACAAAACACACATACTTATGTACATTTGTACATACATAACGACTTCCATAGATTTCCGTAGCCCCCAAGGTCATTGTAACTGTGACTTTGGCTGGAACAGCTACTGCTACCGTTTACGGTACAACAACAACAAAAACTCTTTTTTTTTATGCTGTCATTAGTGGCGGACTGACGCGTCGCGTCGGCAGCCTTTTGTTTGCCAGTCGCGAGAACGTGAACTGAAAGAACAGCTCGACCGGCTTTTTATACCCTTGGCACATGCACAGAATGCGTTAGATAGGGTATAATAAAATAATACCCTGTAGAGCATATTATTTCTCCATTAACATTAGATGTCATTAAGTAGGAGTGGAAAAGTCTTCTAACTACAACAAAATTATAAAATTCTATAACGAAAGAAATCTTAATTATTCAACTATAAATTTGTTCAGTCTTTAAATGTCCATAAATTTGTAATGACAAGGTAATCTCTTAGTCGAGTAAACCTTTAAATGTTGCGCTTGTGCTTGCCACAAGTTCAGTGCACCAAACAAGGAAACGTTGCGTTGTTAATTAAGTTGCCAATTATCACTTGAAAGTCGTAGTTGTAGTTGTGATCTTAGATCGAAGTCAATCAGCTGCCAACGCATCATATTCTCGCAATCATCTTTCGCTTTCAGTTGGAATCATGCCTGCCACGTGCCGAGCTGTTAGCCGGTTATACCTCGCTGCTGGATGGCATCATAATACACAGTGTTTGGCTTCAGATCGATCCGGAGCCACAGAACAATCCCAGCGAGCTGTTGTCCGATCTCAGCGGCAACTCGTTGAGCATTGCCCGTGCCAAGAACTTTGAGTGCATTGTGAGAAATTTGAAGTCCCTGTTCGAGGAGGAACTGGGCCAAACAATTCTGGTGCTGCCGGATGCGTACATGATGGGCTACTATCCGGAGAGTAAGCATGGACTGGAACAGATGAAAACGCTGCTCACACTGTTGCTGGGCGCAGCAGTGCAATGTCCCAACAAGGAGCTGTTCATCGCACGCATCAAGGAGCTGGATCTGGAGACGCAGCATGCGATTGTGGCACTCATTAAACAGGTCACTGATAGCCACAGTCTAGTGCTAACTGAGGACTCACTGGAGCGTCTTACTCCAGAGAAAATGTACGGTCACATCATGCGTCTAACCAAGGAACGTGATCACATGTACTTGAAGTGGATTGAGACCGTTTGTGTTGAGCCCGAGCTGAATGCCAGCGATGGTGCTGAGTGCAGTCAAGGCGTCAGTGTTCCACGTTCTCCCTCCAGCGGCACAGCAACTTCAACACCATCATCATCTTCCAATTCGGAGAGCAATCATTTGGCCGTGGAATGCGCTGATTTAAGATCAAAGAATCGCAAATTGCGTCAGGAACTGTAAGAGATATTATTCATAACTAATACTACAATTGCAATACTTAAATCTCTTATTATGTTTAGTGAGGAGAAATCGGAGAATCTGCTGGAACTGCGCGAGGAATTGGATGACAAAAAGCTGCGCTTCGACAAGCTGCGTCAGGAAGTAAGTTACTCTTAGTCCCTGTACCTTTCCTAATGGAATCTGTAGACCAACTAAAATGTTTCGTTCCGTTATAGAGCCAGGATTGGTTTACGGAGGCGAAGCGTGCCTCGGCATATCGGGATGAGGTGGACATACTGCGGGAGCGTGCTGAACGCGCTGATCGTCTCGAGATTGAGGTGCAGAAATATCGCGAAAAGCTCGGCGATTCCGACTTTTATAAATCGCGCGTCGAAGAATTGCGCGAGGATAATCGCGTGCTACTGGAATCCAAGTACGTAACTCACCTTTCATTATGATACACTTTTAAATCAATTAAATAATATTTATTCTTTTTAGAGAAATGCTGGAGGAACAACTGCAGCGGTCCCGCAAGCGTTCAGAGCACGCCATCACCTTGGAGTCGGAGATCATTAAATACAAGCAGAAATTGAATGATATGGCATTGGAACGTGATGTGGATCGATCAAAGCTAGAAGAACTGCTGGAGGAAAATGCCCAACTGCAACTGGTGGCTAAGAATCTGAATTCAACGCAGGAGATTGACAAATCCTTTTCAGACAATGAAGACGAATGCAATTCGGGCGACAACAGTTTATCCGAGCAGCTCACAAACAATGCACAGACACGTGCTCTTAAACTGGAGCTGGAGAACCGTCGACTCACTGCTGCCCTGGAACAGTTGAAGGAGAGCAGCTTCCATGAGTCCACCAGCAAAATGTTGGAACTTGAAAAGGAAAAGAAGAAACTGTCATTGAAAATCGAGCAAATGCAGGAGAACATACAAAGATTGACACAACAGAATGTGGAATTGGAGAGTGTATTTAAGAACGCGCTGGAGGAGAACAAGAAGCTACAGGATGCCGTCGATAATCGCCAGAAAAGCTATGACCGACAGAGTCTAGAGCGTGAGGCAGATCGGCAAAAACTTTCCGACGCCGAACAGCACGTGGAGACGCTAAACAAGGAGAAGCAACGCATTCAAACCCTCAACGAGAGCATCCAACGGCGAGCTGATGATTTGGAGCGCCTTGCTGAAAGCAAAATCAAAGAACTGGAACAGTACGTGGAGAAAACGCAACTGTTCGAGCAGACGAAGCAGAAACTATACGAGATTGAAGCCAAGGTGAGCACCTACGAGCGGGAGAATGCCAGCCTGCTGAAGGAGGTGACCAAGCTGAAGGAGAGCAGCGAAGAAAAGTCTGTGCAGCTGGATGACAGCATCAATCGGATGGACGTGCAAGCCAAGGAGCTGGTGCGTCTGGCCAAGGCGCAGGAAGAGGCGGAGCTTGTGCAGCAAAAGCTTGTCGAGCTGGAGAAACAGAATCAAGAGCTAAGTTCACAACGCAATATTGATCAGGAAATGATAAGCACGCTGCGCAACGATCTGGTTAATGGCACGCTAGTCACTAAAAAGGTGCGACACAATCTCGAGAAGCTCGGCCTCGATGTGAACGAAGTGGATGGCGAGTCCACCGAGCTGAACGTGGAGCATGTGGTGGAGAAACTGGTGCGCAATCCAGAGACATTTAAAACTGTGCGGGAGATCATGTTGAATGTGAATCGGGAGCAGCAACAGGAGCCTGGCGTCAAGTCGGATATGTGTGTGCTGTGTCATCGGCAGGAAATCTACACCGTGGAGAAGAACATCGAGTTGTCGGCGGCTGCTCCTGTGCCGACAGCGCAGGAACTTCGATTCGAGCATAAAGTACGCCTGAGTCCAGCGCGCGAATCTGCGGAACTGTTGCGACTACAGGATAATAACACACAGCTTCAAACGGAAAATGCACGGCTCAGCGTGGATGTGGCAGCGTTGGGATCACAAATCACATCGCTTAATACCCAACATGTGGCACTGCAGTTGGCAAACTCACAGCTGGCGGCTGAGAAGGATACGCTGCTGAAGGACATCGATGCGTTGCAGCAGGAGCACAAGCATGCATTGCAGGATCAGGTGACGTTGCAGTGTCTGCATGATCAGCTATCCGCTGAATATGAATCACTCAACAAGGACAAGGAGCAATTGAAGGCGGCAGTGCGTGATTTACGCCAGGAGAATCGCGATGCACGCGAGACAATCCAAGGACAGGAGCAACGCATCGAAGACTTGACCACACAAGCCAGTACGATGAAAACCTGCCACGAAGATCTCTCCATACTGCGCACCGAGCACTCCAAGTTAACCGATGATTTCCGTAATCTATTCGCCACCAGCGATCGCTTCAAGAACGAATACAAGAACATCCAGGAACAATACAAGATGATTCGCATGGAGCACAGTAGCCTTAAATTGCAAAACACTGAACTGACTGGCGAGTTGAATGCCAAACAAGATCAGGTGCGTCTTCTCCAGATAGAGTACTCCAAGGTGCAACAGCGTTGCGAGGTGAGCTTCAAATAATTGAGACTTTAAAATATATATCCCAGACTTATTGGTTCTTTCATTTTAAACCAAGATGTTGATACAGAACAACGCCGACTTGGATTCTGAGCGCAAGGCTTTGATGGATAATGTGTCACAGCTGTTGTCGCAGTATCAGGAATTGCTGGCCATTTCTCTGGAGGATAAGAAGCACTTCCATGAGGAGGAAAAGAACTACACGGAACGCGTGCACAGTCTGAAGCGTCAAAAGGAAAAGCTCGAAGAGAAAATTATGGAGCACTATAAGAAATCAGAGACCACCGTCCAAAAGAAGTATATAATATGCAATTATTTCCTTTTCATTTTACTCACCACACTGTATTCCACAGAAAACCTTTTGCCAGTAGTCTGGTTCGTCGGGTTAAGAAGGCCAGTTCCGATTTAATGAATAAGGTGCCCAGTCGGGTAAGGAAATTCCATGATTGTTGTCTGAGTAGGAAATTGTTGACATATTTAATTTATAGAATCGACGCTCTTGGGTGGATGATGCGCGTACCAGTTCACAGTTTGTCATCGGCTCCGAATCAGGTGGCAATGAGTCGGATAACAGCAATGAGGAACCATTGTCCATCGCATCCGATACGCATCTGTTGCAACGTAATGTTCCCTTGCGTCAGAGCCTACAACGGTATGTTGAAGCATTAAATAAATTATAAATATTTTAGTTGGTTTACGGTCATTGTTCTTGTTCTATTTACATGTATTATACACACACACAACTCTACATGCACAACGCACACACCACACGCCACAAATGCACACACACACACACACACATTATATAAAACAGTGATTTACTGGATAGCTCCATTCAACGCGGTGGCACTGTGCGAAGTAGCCTGCAGGCACAGAAACGTACGGATTTGAGTAACTCACGTAGAAATAGCGTGCACGGGTATGCGCTTTTAAATGTTTAACATACTTTATACCCTATAAAACAAACAAACCCTCTCCATCTCCCCAATTCCTATGTTGCAATGTGTTGTCTATTGTTATAAATTTATGATTTTTATGTAATTATGGATTTTAATTAATGATTATTTGCTTGCAGCAGTTTGGAAGCGCCAGATGTAACCGGCAGCAGTTTAACACTTGGCACAGCAGGCTCACGTCGCACTGTTTATTTGATCGATGAACATCAGAAGCTGCCCGATGGCTCCAATAGCGCGACACAACAGTCGCCACAGCCTCAGTCCTGCTCAACGCCGACACCCGGCGGCAACAGTGCCGCCAACGTCGCCGCCGAACCGCAAACGCCGCAGAAGAACGACAGCCCGGCTACATTTCTTATGTACAATCGAATTAATACCACAATTGGCGGCACATCCACCAACAACGATCAGAGTCCGCTGCTGCAGGCCAGTGGCAGTGGCGGCAGCGTCACCGGCTCCACAAACCAGGATGACAAAGCGTTGCGCAAACGTAACGAAGATAAAAGCAACAGCATTTGGTATGAATACGGTTGCGTTTAGTGCTTTGGACTATACCTAGTATAATAATTAACTGCATTTGCTGACGACGAAGTATTATTTCGTTTTAGAAAGTAACGAATTTATATGCCTTTAGCTTAAGTGCTTCTTAAATGCTATGATTTGCCTTAAGATTCAGACAAACAAGTCTGCACTTTGTTCATGTACTTGAAAGCGTTTACATATACTTATATTTAATGTTGTGTTATACAAATAGATATAGATTAGATAAACATATATTTATATAGTTGTATTTGTGTTTATATAACTGAACGAAGACTATATACCGTGCAAATTCATAATAATTACTTAGTATATCTACACACTTGTGTGTAAGCCAATACCGAAATGTATGTTCATAACGTCCAGAAGATAATGCTTCCCCTATATAGGAGCAACAGATCAAAAGTTTACTATATCTTATTTTTGTATTTTAAACTCAAACTCGAATATATTCCTACATATTGTATACTACAGCTAACAGCTTATAGCTAACGAATGCGCCTTCAATTTGTGAATATAAATTTATATTTATGTAAGCATAATCGTAAAATTAAGCAATTATAATGAAAAGTAAAGTAATTTATTGACAAAAGCCTAAATACGCAATAAAAGCATAAAACAATTCCCTATTTTTCATGAAAGATATTATCATATCATGGTGAACTTCTTCTTCTCAGCATTTTAGTTTAAAAAGAAAAGTTTTATCTGATCCCATCTGCAATCCCGAGTCTGGAAAACAACATTAACCTGCTTGCAACACGTATGTTACTAAATAGTAATCCAAGTCAATCATTTAACAAGACATATTCTTTCAGCTTTATTTAATATTTCGAGAAAAAAACGGAGTGTTTAAGAAACCTATTTAAGTGGAGGCGTCTACTTTTTATAACAAATGGAATAAATCTTGAATACTTTTGAATATAAAATATATGACAAAAAACAATACTTGAAAAAATCTTTTAAATGTCTAATTGCGTACACATATACATCAGTGATCCAGTTAACTAATATTTCTCTCATGCTGTGAATACTACAGGCAATTTTTTTTAGCAAAGTTCTCATAATCTTAGATTCTTATTTTAAGCCGAAACATTAAACTATAAGCATCAACATAAATCTCTGACAATGATATCAGGTCTACCAGAGATAAAATGACAATATAAAATGCTCAACTCTTGCCGAAGACAGTTTAGTTTGAAAAGTGAATCCTTGGCGTGTACATTAAAATGTGGTCGAAGCTGTTTATAGTTCTGGTAACCTAACATTTAAATAGACATTTAACATCCAGATAAGTTTATTATCCTTTCTTTAAAGCTCTTTGTGCATTATTTGAGTGCCAGAGAAATCCATTCTGGGTTAGGAGTACCAACTGTCACTTGTCCAGTTGGCTACAAACCCATCTGCATATCCGACGACACGCACCCAACTGATACAAGCACAACTCCAGGAAGCACAACAGAAGATACAGATTTCAAAAGGCTTTGCACAAATAATGGCGATGGAGAATTTAAAAATGAAAGTGACCCCACTTGTAAAACGTATGTATTTCAAAGAGCAGGCTAAGTTATTTTTACTTATACTTTTTATTGTTATGTATTTACTTTCAGTTATATTTATTGTTTCGGTGGAAAGGGAAACTCATTTAAATGTTCGAAAGTTAACTCGAAGGAAACTTGGTTCAATGGCATAAGGTGCGACCTGGAGAAACCAGTCTTTTGTTCCTAATATATGTTTTCCTGAAACTCGAGCATACCATAAATGCATTTAAATAAACAATTTCAAAGCAAAAAAAAACATTATATAAATTTAAAATAAATGTCGCTGAAAGTATAGACTTCACGTCGCAAATTTGAAAGATTGCCTTAAGACTTTGTCAAGGCTTTCTGCAGCTCATAAAATTATAATCTGCCGTCGGATATTCTTAATGATATGAGAGATTTCAGAGAATAACATGGTTATTTTATCTTTAGTATGTATTTAACGTGTCGCGTATAACTCAATCTTCTTTCACATTTGAACAAAGATATGATATCTAAGAGTAGAAATCTAAGTATCTTGGCAATAGGCAGCCAAATTAGATATTGTTGGGGAAACTGGCTGAATTTCGGGATTAGGTCAATCCCAAACGGTGTCAAGAGTTCGATTATATTGAATTTTCTTAGTTTGAGTATGAAATACATACTAATTTTTAAAACAAATGCAGTTAACCTTCAATGTTTTTGAAAAAAAAAAAAATATACGATAGAAATCAATATTTGATCAAATCTTTTTCATATAAAGTATATATATTCTGGATCAGCATCAACAGCCGAGTCGATATAGACATGTCCGTCCGTTTGTCAGTCCGTCCGTGTGAGCACCTAGACCTCAGAGACTATAAGAGCTAGAGCAATCAAGTTTGGCACACAGACTTCAATAAACCCCATGCACATCAATTTTGTTTCCAATTTTTGCCTATTTCCGCGCAAGCACTTTTTTTACAATATTACGCTTTTTTGGTAATTAACGCTACCTACTATTATAAGCTATTATCCTACTTAATCACAACAAGATTGGACACATGGAAAGGTGGTAACGGCTAATTTAAGTTTTTAAGCAATGCAAGTGCCTAAAAGTATGCAATAAAAATATTTTAGTAATATTTAAATGAGTAACGGGTATCCTATAGTTGGGAGCTCGACTATAGCCTTTTCCCCTAGTTTTTTTTTTTGAACAAAGTGCGCGTCACCTTAGATTCTTATATTTTTCCAAAACAATAAACTAATAGCATAATCATAAATCTCTGCAAAGATATCATGTCAATCAGAGATAATATGACAATATAAAATGTACTACTCTTGCCGAAGACAGTTTAGTTGAAAAAGTGAATCTTCGGCGTGTACATTAAAATGTGGTCAAAGCTGTCTATAGTTCTGGTAACCCAACATTTTAATAGACCATTCAACATCCAGATAACTTATTATCCTTTCTCTACAGCTCTTTGTGCATTATTTGAGTGCCAGTTGCGATATTTGTCAGTCTGGAAGAGCAGCCTGTCACAGTGAGAATACATATTCGATATGCATAGATGGTGAGTGTCGAAATTATTTCTAGAATTATTCAAGGTCTTAAGAGAAATCCATTCTGTTTTAGGGGTACCAACCAGAAACGATATAACCTGTCCAGCTGACTACACTTGCACGGGGGAAAAATTTATTTGCTACCCAAAAGCTGAAGGCTACAAGCCCATCTGCTTATCCGGAGACTCAAGTGATTCAAGCACAACTCCCGAGAGCACAACTCCCGAGAGCACAACTCCTGAAAGCACCACTCCTGAAAGCACCTCTCCTGAAAGCACAACTCCCGAGAGCACAACTCCTGAAAGCACTACTCCTGAATGCACAACTCCTGAAAGCACAACTCCTGAGAGCACAACTCCCGAGAGCACAACTCCTGAAAGCACAACTCCTGAAAGCACAACTCCTGAAAGCACAACTCCTGAAAGCACAACTCCCGAGAGCACAACTCCTGAAAGCACCACTCCTGAAAGCACAACTCCCGAGAGCACAACTCCTGAAAGCACAACTCCTGAAAGCACTACTCCTGAAAGCACAACTCCTGAAAGCACAACTCCTGAGAGCACAACTCCCGAGAGCACAACTCCCGAGAGCACAACTCCTGAAAGCACCACTCCTGAAAGCACAACTCCTGAAAGCACAACTCCTGAAAGCACTACTCCTCAGAGCACAACTCCCGAGAGCACAACTCCCGAGAGCACTACTCCCGAGAGCACAACCCCTGAAAGCACTACTCCCGAGAGCACAAGCACAACAGAAGATACAGATTTTAAAACGTATTGCACAAAAAATGGCGATGGAGACTTTGCAAATGAAAGTGATCCCACTTGTAAAACGTATGTATTTCAAAGACCAGACCAAATGAGTTCTTTTTAAACTTAAATATTTTTTTATATGTATATGTTTTCAGTTTTATTTGGTGCTACAGTGGAATGGGAAGAATAAAGAAATGTGAGAAAGTTAACTTGAAGGAAACTTGGTTCAATGGCATAAAGTGCGACCTGGAGAAACCAGTCTTTTGTTCCTAAGACATATGTATATGTTTTCCTAGATCTTGGTCATACTATGAACGTATAAAAATAACTTTTCAAATCAAATAAACATCCCATAAACATAATCTAAATGTCGCTGAAAGTAGGAACTTCGCTTGACAATATTACCTTAAGACTTCATCAAGGTTTACTGCAAATAATAAAATTAAAATCTGCCGTCGAATATTTTATATGATTCACGTTAGTAATTTCATCATTGATGGTATGACAATAGAGATAAATATGGCCTTTTTATTTTCTTATATACATTTAACGTGTTGCGTATAACCCTATACATATATGTATGTACTCCCACATACGGACAAAGATAAAATATCTTAAAGTAGAAATCTAAGCATTTTCGTATTTGGCGGCACAATAAAAGATTGTTGAGCAGACTGGCTGGATTTCGAGTTTAAACCAATCCCGAATGGTGTCAAAAGTTGATAATATCAGAATTTCTTAATTCTAGTATGTTGCTTATTGGTTTCATATATTGGTGGGTTTCCATATCATTAAACTGATAACTGATATTCCTGGACAGCTTACCAACGTAACTCTGTCAAAAATAAACGAATTTAACGAATCATGCCTTGGAAATTCATGATGTAACTAAATTTTTATTTTTGGCAAGTTTATTTTGAAAAAAAAAATTAAAAATAATTATTGTAATTCGATTTTTTTTGACATTTTTGAAAATTTTTCATCATCGAATCGTCAACCCAAAAAAAGAAACCCTGGCTTACGTTGTAAAAACCAAATAATGGAGCAAATATAAAGTAAAATCCATGAAGTTTCGTTACGTTACGCTTACAGATACTTGCATACTCGTACACATATTTAAAAACACATTAAACATGTTCACAACGTCGCGACGTTATAGCGTCAGAATTTTGTTCTTTCTTTGGAGCGCCACTTCGAAAGATTGTTTGATTTATGAATAACTTTCGAGCTTATAATCCGATCCTCATAAAATGTTCAGGGCCCATCGGGACTAATATACTTATCATATGTGTCAAGGCAATAATTCTAAATTTAAGACAGGCATAATGTTAATTTCTGGCAAAAGTAATTATGTCTGTCAGAGATAAAATGGCAATATAAAACGTGTAGACATTTCAGTTCGAAAAGTGAATCTTCGGCGTGTACATTAAAATGTGGTCAAAGCTGTTTATAGTTCTGGTAACCTAACATTCTAATAGACCATTCAACATCTAGATAAGTTTATTATCCTTACTTTACAGCTCCTTGTGCATTATTTGAGTGCCAGTTGCGATATTTGTCAGTCTGGAAGAGCAGCCTGTCACAGTGAGAATACATATTCGATATGCATAGATGGTGAGTGTCGAAATTATTTCTAGAAATACTAGAGGTTTTAAGACAACTCTATTCCGGGTTAGGGGTACCAACCAGAAGCGATATAACATGTCCAGTTGGCTACACTTGCACGGGAGAAAAGTTTATTTGTTACAAAAAATCTGAAGGCTACAAACCCATCTGTATATCCGGGGACACGGAACCAACTGATTCAAGCACAACTCCTAACATCTCAACTACTCAAAGCTCAACTCCTAAAAGCACAACTACAGAAAGCTCAACTTCTCAAAGCACAACTCCTAAAAGCACTACTCCTGAAAGCTCAACTCCTCAAAGCTCAACTCCTCAAAGTTCAACTCCGAAAAGCTCAACTCCTATAAGCTCAACTACAAAAAGCACTACTCCTAAAAGCACAACTACAGAAAGCTCAACTCCCGAAAGCACTACAGAAGATACAGGTTTTATAACGTTTTGCACAAATAATGGCGATGGATCTTACACAAATGAAAATGATTCCACTTGTAAAACGTATGTTTTTCCAAGTCCAGACCAAATGAGTTCTTTTTATACTTAAATATTTTTTTATATGTATATGTTTTCAGTTTTATTTGGTGCTACAGTGGAATGGGAATAATAAAGAAATGTGAGAAAGTTAACTCGAAGGAAACTTGGTTCAATGGCAAGGACAAATGCGTGCTTGAGAGACCAGAATATTGTAGCTAAATTATGTAAGCCTGGAAATCAAAAATGAAATTACAAAAATAAAATAAAGTAATTAAAAATAAGATGTTTTTAATATAAATAGATCGAATAATTATTTATAGCACACTGGATTATATTATGATTATAAGATTTAAACCATTATGAATAAGTTCCTGTTAATACAATTTTTAATAAAATATAGTTTCACTAACTTTCAGTTGCCACAAGACTTAATTTATAGAAGATAGGTTCTTTTAAATCAGCTCGTAAATTCGAACATTTTTGATGATTCACAAGTAAATAAATATTGTCGTTTCTGTTTCTCGATGGCTGCAATTCAACAGACTAGTTTATAGACTAAAACTTGTTTACTCTCTTCAGCTGAATTTCTTATTCATTTAATTTTTCAGTATCTATGATTTTAAATTAAAAAACTTTTATTTGTATGATTAAAATTTGAAATAAAATTATTTAGTTTTAGTCTTAGTAATTAATATTTCTCAGCAATCGCTTGGTCTGGTAGTTTCGCAGCGACTCGACCTAGAATCAAAAAACTCGTTGGTCTTGCAATGATAGAGCCAACCCATAATCTCTCCCGAAAGCGTGTAACAGTATACATAACTAAAAAAAAAAAAAATTAATATATAGAATTATTATAGAACACTGTCTTCTCACTCTTTGCACGTGGGATCACTCTCCACTCGGAAATATCCTGTTTTATTCAGATCCGCACAGTATTTATCTGGACTTCGCACACAAGATGGCTAAAAAATGCATGGGTTTTAAAGATTTAAATATTCAAGAGTTGAAGAGAACTTACAGATGTGGTGGCCACTGGTGAGCAGAAGACGCCCCCATCGGTATTGCAATAGTAGCCATTGGGACATCGCTGTACAGATCCAGGATCAACAGAGCCCAAATCATAGCACACTCCATAGGTGAATTCATCCAAGCAGGCATAGGCTCCTCCACTCAGTGCACAATCATTGCAACTGTTCTCATCACAGTGCCCAGTTCCAAGGAATGCAAGCAACATTACAACCTTGAATTTATAAATAAATTTTATATTTGTTTGTTAAAAATTTGCAGCTTTCACTTACGGTTAGAATCGGTATCATGTTGACTTAAATTTTTGGCAAGTCTGTTCGGTTAAGATGTTGAACTTATAATGACGAATTCAATTCCTCGAGACGCATTTTAATAAAGCGGCAATTATGATTATGGGGGGATTAGAATCGTAAAGATTGGATTCTTTTTGGTGTCATTCATAAATTTTGGCATTGATGCCGAAAATGTCAAAATAGACACGAGTTTATTACACAAATACACGCAAAGAGATAAGTCTCCGACTTGTACTCAGTATGGATATCATCTTATATTTAAAGATACTAAATGTTAATCCCCATTCAGGCTTATAGATTCTCATCCTCGTTGTCAGCTGAGTTTGCGTTTTGCAACCAGCTGCGTGTCAATCGCACAGACGGGAGCCGGAAACGCCACTCATCCAAGCAATGGTTGTAGACACCTTCGCCCAGCTGAAGCAGCTCCATGGCAAAGTCACGTTCATCGTCCTTCCAATCGCGCTCTCCGCCGCCAAACATTTCCATGCGAACCAAGGCGGCCATGCTGGGACCCAGATACCTTTTGATACCATTATAAAGTTGAGCCTTGGACAACTGTGGCGCAGGGACTGGGACTGGGACTGAGCTGGACGAGGCACTGATCTCGAGCGCCTGTCGTTGAGCTTCCAGCTCCACGACGGTCTCCTTCAAGGCTACATTTTCCGCTGAGCGGCGTTCGAGGTCTGCCTTTAATTGGTCACATTTCAGCTGGAGTTCTTCAACAATCTGATCTGACAATGAAGGCAGTACACTGGCCAGTACACTGGCAGTCATATCTTCTTCCTTTACATCGATTATGGCATTAGTTGCCTTCACAGACTCATCAACCTCATCCTCATCATCCATGAGTTCGATGAGTTCGATTCTCTTCATCGGTTCCTGTTTTACCCTTTTGACAGCATCCATTTCTAAAGGCCGGGGCGGAGTACGACTTCTTGCTGCATATTTACGGCCAAATCGTGTGTCCTCTTCGAAGCCAAGGGGACACTCGAAGCCCGCTGGCGGAATCAAATGCGTCAATGTGGGATTGCTTAATTTGACCATCGTAGCCTCGCCATTCTCGTCGAGATGTCCCAGATCCCAGGCGAGCTCCTTGCTGATGCGTGCCAGTGTGGGAATCTGATTTGGAACGAGTCTGTCCATCTTATAGTTCATGAAGCATTCATAGCGAAAGTGACGCGCGCAAATTGCGCGGTTTGATAGCTTCTCTCGGGCCACATTTAAAATTTCTGCGTTGCCGCAGTTCTTCAGCCAGGCTTCCAGACGAACTGGATCACGAACTGGCAGTTTAAAAAAATGCATTTTCGGATTGCGCTGTGTGGACACTGGACAATCGCGGAAAACGCAGCGTGTTCCTCCCATATTTAAATAAAAACTTCTTGTATTTAATTTCTTGCAAAAGGGATACTTACTTCCCCCTTTCTCGCTCGTTCGCTTTGCTTTTGCCTAAGGAAGTTGCCTGACGGTAAAAAAAAAATCATGTGGCAGCCTTGGCAAAAAAAAAAGGTGGCAGCCTTGGCAACGGTTCAAATTTGACCGACGAAAAGAGTTTAAATATTTATTTTTTTCTTAATAAATATTGAAGCTAGAACTTTGAAAATTTCACAGGAGGATTTCTAATATTTTTTTTAATTTTATATAATTTATAATTTTTTTTAAGAATATTTTACTAATTTGTTAATTTCTTCACAACGCAAAGGCTGACGTTCCCCAAACCAATTTTAAAATTAACTTTATTAATTTAGAAAATTTATTACTTTCTTGGTTTTTTGAATTTGTACATACAAATTATTTAATAATTTTTTTAAAAATAAATAATTTCATTAGAGAAAGACATGGGACCAATTTTCGATAAATCACTATCGAAATCAGTATCATCACTGATCCAATCACAATATAAACAATTTCCAGGGCTACAAATACATCGATGTCAACGATGTTGAAACCATTTACAATGGCTTGGCAGCCCTACCAGCGACATTAGTTTTAGTACTAAAATAAACCTTAAACTATTTTTAAAAAATGGTCATCCTAAATACCTACAGAAATAAATAAACATATTTAACAAACTTGGCGCTCAATTTGAATTGAATTTAAACAATTTTTTTTACTTATGGAATACAATAATTTATTTATTTCGCAGTTTCTATTACAAATTTTAAGGAAGCAAATGCTTTGATTTTAATGAAAGTTTGTGTGTAACAGCTGATACTGCAATAATATGACTTTTGTTGTAAGCATTTCAAATGGCTCTATTTTTGGTACACATTTATTTTTAAATGAACTTTTTTCCAGAAGTTTACATTCAAATTTAACTTAGCAACCTACAGCACTGGATATTTATTCCGTGCAACTCTGAAATAACAACCGGAAGTGGTAGCCCTGTGGACTAGAAGTCTCTAGAAGCCTCTAGAAGTTTCGTAGCATTTTGTTCACCCTCTATAAAAGGGGCAGCACGTCATTGCCGGCTTGTCAGTATTGAAAAAAAGTTCGTGCGGTGAGCGTCTGCTTGAAAGAAAGCTAAGCGAAAAAGTGAATTTCATTTTCTGCCCAAAGAAAACTGAAAAGTTATTGTTTTAAAGTTAATTCTGTGAAACGAAAAATAACAAGGTAAGCAATTGCAACTTCGCGGTATTTTTAACTTGATTTAAGTGATTGTTTAAATAATAGCTGCAGTTTTGTGGGCCATTCTTGCGATTATGTGTGTGTACATATGTGTGCAGGACGCGTTCTTGACACACTTCCTCTCGGAATATCGATTACAGAAAGTTCTAGAAAATGCGGTCAAGTTGTATGTTTCATTCAGAAATTGCAAAAATTTCAATTTGTCAATCTCAACTGTTCCTCATATACCACATCAATTAATTTAACGCTCTCCGTCTCTGAGTCACATAGACACACATTTTGCCGGCTGCAAAGAGCTTGCGAATTTTCGGGAACGTTGCTGCCAAAGGTTAATTTTTTATAGAAGAATGGCTAAGCCTATATTTAAACAATACAATACATAATATATATTACGATATATAATATATTTACATTTGTACATCTGCATACATACTATGTACAATGGCACGTGCTTACATATTTCTTTGTCTTTTTTGCTTTTGCAACTTTCTTTATCTTTTTCGCTCTTGCCAAACTCATGCCCATATGAATCTGCAGAAATTAAAAGAAAATTGTTCTAGAAAAAGTTGCAATGACGCCAAGCAAATTCGTTGGCATGGTAACGATTCTCGATTTTTCCAAGTTGATACATACATTTATAAGAATGAGACAGCGTGTACATCAGCTGTGTACATCAGCTATGTGCATATGTGAGTGAGTAAGCATGAAGTTGTGTAAGCTCTCTGAGAGAGTAAGGCATATGGCGGAGAGTGCGACGAACCTTACTTGCTCTTTTGCTGTGTGCAAATTTTTCTTTTAATCTTTATCAAATTTATTTTGTGCAACCCTTAAATGAAATGCTTATTAATTTTGATTTCTCTTATTACAGATGCCTGAAGAAGCTGAGACTTTCGCATTCCAGGCTGAGATTGCTCAGCTTATGTCGTTGATCATCAACACATTCTACTCGAACAAAGAAATCTTCTTGCGTGAATTGATTTCCAATGCGTCGGATGCCCTCGACAAGATCCGCTATGAATCGCTGACGGATCCCAGCAAGCTTGACTCCGGCAAGGAGCTGTACATTAAGCTGATACCAAACAAGACCGCTGGTACTCTGACCATCATTGATACCGGTATCGGTATGACCAAGTCCGATTTGGTCAACAACTTGGGCACAATTGCCAAGTCGGGCACCAAGGCATTCATGGAGGCATTGCAGGCTGGTGCCGATATTTCCATGATTGGCCAGTTCGGTGTGGGTTTCTACTCTGCATACCTCGTGGCTGATAGGGTCACAGTCACCTCAAAGCACAACGATGATGAACAGTACGTCTGGGAGTCGTCCGCCGGTGGCTCCTTCACTGTCCGTGCTGACAACTCTGAGCCTTTGGGCCGTGGTACCAAGATCGTGTTGTTCATCAAGGAGGATCAGACTGATTACCTTGAGGAGAGCAAGATCAAGGAGATTGTCAACAAACACTCTCAGTTCATTGGCTATCCCATCAAATTGCTGGTGGAGAAGGAGCGTGAGAAGGAGGTCAGCGATGATGAGGCCGATGATGAGAAGAAGGAGGGTGAGGAGAAGAAGGAGATGGACACCGATGAGCCCAAGATCGAGGATGTTGGTGAGGATGAAGATGCCGACAAGAAAGACAAGGATGCCAAAAAGAAGAAGACCATCAAGGAGAAATACACCGAAGATGAGGAGCTTAACAAAACTAAACCCATCTGGACACGCAATCCCGATGATATCTCCCAGGAGGAATACGGCGAGTTCTACAAGTCGTTGACCAACGACTGGGAGGATCATTTGGCCGTCAAGCACTTCTCTGTTGAGGGTCAACTGGAGTTCCGTGCTCTGCTCTTTATCCCACGCCGTACTCCCTTCGATCTGTTCGAGAACCAGAAGAAGCGCAACAACATTAAACTGTACGTTCGCCGTGTGTTCATCATGGACAACTGCGAGGATCTCATCCCCGAGTACTTGAACTTCATGAAGGGTGTTGTCGATTCCGAGGATTTGCCCCTCAACATTTCCCGTGAGATGTTGCAGCAGAACAAGGTCCTCAAAGTTATTCGCAAGAATCTCGTCAAGAAGACCATGGAGCTGATTGAGGAGCTCACCGAGGACAAGGAGAACTACAAGAAGTTCTATGAGCAATTCAGCAAGAACCTGAAATTGGGCGTCCATGAGGATAGCAACAACCGTGCCAAGTTGGCCGATTTCTTGCGCTTCCACACCTCAGCCTCTGGCGATGACTTCTGCTCGTTGTCCGACTACGTGTCCCGCATGAAGGAGAACCAGAAGCATGTCTACTTCATCACTGGCGAGTCGAAGGACCAGGTCAGCAACTCTGCCTTCGTTGAGCGTGTCAAGGCTCGCGGCTTCGAGGTCGTTTACATGACCGAACCCATCGATGAGTACGTCATCCAGCACCTGAAGGAATACAAGGGCAAGCAGCTCGTTTCCGTCACCAAGGAGGGTCTGGAGTTGCCCGAGGATGAGGACGAGAAGAAGAAGCGTGAGGAGGATAAGGCCAAGTTCGAGAACCTGTGCAAGCTGATGAAATCGATTTTGGACAACAAAGTTGAGAAGGTTGTAGTGTCCAACCGTTTGGTGGACTCGCCATGCTGTATCGTCACCTCTCAGTTCGGTTGGTCCGCCAACATGGAGCGCATCATGAAGGCCCAGGCACTGCGTGACACCTCCACCATGGGCTACATGGCCGGCAAGAAGCATCTGGAAATCAATCCTGATCACCCAATTGTTGAGACCCTGCGCCAGAAGGCCGATGCCGATAAGAACGATAAGGCAGTCAAGGATCTAGTCATTCTGCTGTTCGAGACCTCGCTCTTGTCCTCTGGCTTCTCCCTGGACAGCCCTCAGGTGCACGCCAGCCGCATCTATCGCATGATCAAGCTGGGTCTTGGCATCGATGAGGATGAGCCCATGACCACCGAGGATGCCCAGAGCGCCGGTGATGCTCCATCTCTGGTTGAGGATACTGAAGACGCGTCCCACATGGAGGAGGTCGATTAAGCAATCGAGCACAGCCACCTTATCTCTCCATCTCACCATCACCCCCCATTACATGCAAAATTATTTGAAGTTAATTACATTTCATTTCCTTAGTTGGAACCGCTTCATGTGTTGACTTGACAACAGAGTTATTTAATATTCAGTTGACATTGTAATTTGTATTTACGTTTTGTCGCGTTATAGGCGGCAGAAATACGCTTAACTCACCTTAAAAACATGTTAGGATCAATACATACATTCACTAAGAGCAGTTGTCGTTTTTAAGAAATTCCTAATTTAGAATCCAAGTAATTTATGTAATGAAAAACAAAAATACAAAGACTACATACGCATTAGATATTAAATGGAATATTGTAATAAGATTGGATGATCGATGATAAACAAAATAATTAAACAAGCATCATGTGTTTGAAAAACCAACAAAACTTCTTTATTTACTTATTTATACCAGTACAAAATGAGTGGAGCATCTAGGAGTCGCATTCCTTTCGCAGCAGCTGTTCAATGGCTTCCACTGTGGACACGCCTTTGCTGATGACAATTATTTTGTTGCGGGAACGGGAACCCTTGTCCAGGGACACATCGCTCTTGCGCAGTCCCAGCACTTTCGACAAAAATTTCACTAGTTCGGCGTTGGCTTCTCCTTCGCTCGGTGGGGCTGCAATCTGTACACCAACGCCTTCTAGGCCAATGTCGGTTATTCCATTTTGCTTGGCGCCTGGTTTGGCCAGTATCTTTATGGCAATATTTCCACCCTTGTCCAGTGTAACCGGCGTGCTCACTGTTGTTGCCGGCGCAGCTGTCGCGTTTGCAGTAGCCGACGCTTTTCCCTTCCCCTTATTTTTCGACATGATGTGCGCGTAGGTCGACGTATAAATGCGGCGCATTAGACTCCTATTTACACAAATTTTAAATTATGTTCATTTTTGTTAAAAACATTTGTTGACTAGCAAAAAATATCACTCGCGTCAAAAAAGTGAGCAGCGCTGGCCTTAGAGTTTCCCGTAGCTCACACACGTCACAAATGTTTAGCAGGCCAATAGCTTAGATTTTTTTTTCTTAAATTTTATTAAATAATTTAGTTAACATTTTTTAATATCATTATTACAAGAATAATTTATTAGATCTTCATAAAAATTACATTAAACTTAAAAATTGTGGAGTTTATCGCAACGTGTATGGGATGCGTTAGAGATACAACAAACCAGGGCTACAACAGTGCAACTTAAAAAAAATTAACCGGGAAAGCTATTTAAATGTGAATTAGTAATCCCTTAATTTAGCAAAAATTTAACAATGTATAAGTAATTAAGGTGCGGGATTCGAGAAAAAAGACAGGTGTATTTTTAACAGTATATGTAAGCTAGCAAGCAGCATCCGACAATGAGCTAAAAGTGCAACCCGTAAATTTGTAAAATGAATCTGAGATATCTTCTGATAGACCGCCGCAACCTGAGGAGCAATCTTCTGTTAACGCTGCTATTCCTGAGCTTCTATGATGTACAACAATATATAAATAGTCTTATATACATATAGCGGCTACCACGAAAAATCATAAGCAACCAACACTCAAAAGAGAAACAAATGTTTTAGGTAAAAAATTATCATATATATTTTTCATTATTTATGTATTTACTTGTAGTTTTTTTTTCTAATCGTCATCGTATCCGAAAACAACGCTTAAACACTTGCATGTTTCAAATTGCTGCAAAAGCATCTAAAAATGCAATTATTTATAAATTTGTGCCTACACTTTCTTTGCACAATCAGCAATCAAGTAATTTGTTAGTGTGCAGAGCGGTTTGCAGGAATGCTTTTTCAATATAGGCGCACAAAAAGTTCGGTTTTAAAGCTTAATTATTAATAAAAAATACAAATATGGACTTAAATTTTGTATGTGTATAGAATATTGCATACAATTCAATGAACTGGAAAGCCAAGTTGTCGTGGAGGTCAATCTCTGCAGACGTTGCACATATTGCCGGGATAGTTCAGTTACGAGCGGTGTATGGGGAAAGAAAGTCAGACCTGCGGTTGAGTGTGTGTGCTGAGCTTATGGATATATATCTTTAAATTGTTGTTGTTTCAGCTGCTCCACCTTACGCAGCACGAATCGACTGTATGATTTGGAAAATCGCTGATCCACACACAACAAAGATGAACAGCGCCAACAGCCAGGGCCCCACGGGATATTGTCCTTCTTTCGCTTTCTGTAACATATTGAATAAGTAAGAACAATTAACACTAGCTCAGATTCAGGGCACAATCAAGATAAACATTAATTAAAAATGACCAGATCAGCAACAGCCAAAACCAACAACTAAGCAAGCAGCAGTTCCAAAAGCAGCGATAACATTAACACCAATACCAATACAATACCAACTATCACACACGCACACATATGCAACAACAATAAAATCAATGACGGCGTGGCACTTTTCGCTATTGGCTTTGATTCTGGACGGCGCGTGCAAGTGCCGTTATCTTATTGTTGCTGTTGTTATTTTTGCATTGCGAATAGTGCGTTTAAGCTGCGACTCAAACTACATTCATGACAATTTGTTAAGATATAAACACACATACCGAGGATTTGGGTACATTGCCACGCATTGTCACATATTTGCTGGCCTTCTCGTTAGCGACGCGCATTCTCTGTGGTGGAGCCATTTTTTGTGTTTGCTGCGTAGTAGCACAGGATGCACTGCAATAATCCAAATAAAATGCAATGTATAAATTGTCAATACGTTTTCATACACAAAGCACACACGAGCATTACCTGCGTTCAGACTGAAAATAACAAAGCGAATGTGAAAGTACGTAGCGCGACACGTATAAAGAAGCCGAAGCCACTGACAGTTCGTTCGTGTGTGACAGCTACGCTCAGGGTTGCATGCACGGTTGCCACAAATGGCGTTTTTGCGCCAAAACTGGCTCTTTTTTTTTCTTGTTGGCGCTATGACACTTAATTTTTCGATTTGGCTCTTTTTTTCATCAGCTCAGAATCAGAATTATTTTGTTTAGTTTTAGGTTGAAGTACATATTTATTTTTATTAAATAACATAATTACTAGATTAAGATGAAAATTTGAACGAAATAATTTTTATATAATTAAATACAAAAATAACAAACTGCAAAAAAAAATTTTTTGGCTCTTTTTTAGTTAATTTGGCTAATTATTTGTTTGTTTTTGGCTCAATCAGATATTTTTAAGTGGCAACCGTGGTGACAGCTACGCTCAGGGCTGCATGCCTTGCCAAATATATCGGTGCTCGATACGATAACGATAACTAGCTTACGTACAACTACAGCTGATTGCGAATTGCATTTTCTGGGGCGGCGTTTATTTACATCCTATACTGCAAATTAAAAAGGAAACCCTGAAGACATCAGCTCACCATAAGCATAAGTGCATGTGCCAAGTGCGTTAAGTGCACTGAGAGGTGTTAGAAACGTGTTATTCACAACCAACAAGCAACCAGTGCACAGGCTTTGGGGCAAAGTTTGTTAGTAGTGTGCGGGAGGGTAATAACATCTATTACACACACAAAACTATGACGATTGATGGCTCCACCCTGCCGTCAGAGCTGCTAGTGATACCACAACCGCTAATTGGCTTCTGTGGCTTGGATATCGCCCGTCAAAGTGTCCATAAATCCATTTGGGATGCGTTCAGCGGAACTCTGCAACGGAAACCTGCGGATAGAGAGAGGGATCGTGCAGCCGTGCAATATAAACTACTGCCTCCAAACTATGAGTTCCCGGTGGCCAAGCCCAAGCGCGTTTCCTATGAGTGGTACCATCCGAAGGGAATACTCAAGCGTAACTGGATGTTAAAGCATCTCCACGTATTGCCATCGGTTGTGGTTCTCTTCCAGGACATAGAATGGAACGATAGCCAGTGGACTGAGAAGCAGGTGCAATGCGCTGCAATTGTGCAGGCCCTGAAGAATGCATTGCAGGAACGTAACACCAGGCTATGCCTTGTGCTGCTCCAAAAATCGGCACCGCTACCTCCCGGCGAGGATATGCTGGCGTCTGAGCGCGCTGCCAGCCTGACAACCGCGTGTGGAATAACCAGTAAAATGCTGTTCATATTGCCGCACACGGAACATCTCATGGGCTACACGCTGCGCCTGGAGTCTGCGTTCTTGGACATGGCACAGTCCTACTATGCACTTATGTCTAAGCGCATACGAACGCATCGGGATCAGTTATCCGCAGCACACACAACGCTTAAGATTCGACATCAGTTCAAGCTGGGATTTGTGGCTGAAATGCGGCAGGACTTTACCACTGCTCAAAAGTAAACAGAGACAAGATATTTAATAATATTAAGTATTAGTTTTTTAACTTGGCTTGCAGACACTATTTTCAGGCCTATGCAAACTTGGATGAGATACGGATAAATGATGGCAACTGCATGGAAATCAAAACGATTGCTGGATTCCTCAATTACAAGATGTGCCGGCTAATGTTCAAGCTGAAGACTCCAAGGGATTCCATCAATCAGTTTATTGTACATATTGAGAAGTACAAAAGTCGGGTGGGCTTCAAGGATTTGGCCTTTGAGCATCACGCCTGGCTAAGTACGCAGTAAGCTGCACATAAAATGCATGTTTGTGAGTCCTTTACTTAATGGTTTACTTCTTGCAGACATTCTGTCTTCGCGGAGCTCTTCTGTGAGGCCATTAAAAATGGATTGCCGGCTTTGCAGATCCAGCATCCGGGTATTTACTACCAAAAAGCTGCCGAGTATGTTATCAAGCGACGCGAAGCCGCTCAACAGGCCAGTCACGAGCTATTAAGCTCAAACCTCAACACAAGTGATGCGTCGTCGAGTCAAACACAGTCAAATTTATACACTGAGTTCTTTGGCATACGTGCTGTAAAGACTGGTGATCCGGTTGCCGAGCAGCAGGTGAATGTTCAGTTGTGCGAGCTCGAGCGTAACTATAATCATTCATCGGCCATTATAGCGCTGCTGAGCCAGGCCATGGCACAGTTTAAGATCTACAAGTGCTTAAGATTCCGCAAGAAACTGGCCATTGATATGGCCGAGGAGTATTTGCTAAGTGGTGATCATGCCAAGGCCTTGACGTGAGTAGTGAAAAGATTAATTAATAATGACTTTTACTAACTTAATTGCCTTACAGTCTATACTCTCTAATGCTGCCCGACTACCGGGAAGAAAAGTGGTCAACTATTTTTAGTGATGTGCTGTTGAAGACTCTTCGCTGTGCTCTGCTTTCCGCCTCTGTGGCGGATTACATTGCCTGCAGCATTGAAGCACTCTCCCTGCGTCATCATGGCGAGCAAAAGGAGCGTGTTCTGTTGCTGGAAAATCTTTGGCAAGTCTTTCAAAGCGTGCCGCCAATGCCACAAGCTCAACTGACGCCCGATATTCAAGCACTGTGGAACAATGCGTTGGCCAGCGTAAAGTCACCAATTCAAATTGATTTAGATAAGGTCCGCGATGTGCTGGAACTCTGCGCAACATTCCAACAAGTTCAGCTGAACAACAACGATGTACTGCAGCTGCATCTCATAGTGCGGTGAGTTGGAAATGCTGACTAAATAGTTATCATCAAATATGCTGATTATGATTCTTAATCCCTGCAGAGTTCTGACCGATGTGCCGCTGCGTATACGCAGCTTCCATGTGCTGCTCGCCGATGCAAGTAGTCCCCAAAACAGCTACAAACTGGAGGCCCTCAAATATCTGTGTTTCCCCAATCTGCTGCAACTGCGGCAGCAGCAGCAGAGTCCGGGCCAAAGCGAACAATTGGAGCTCAAAACGTATGAGAAGA
Organism: Drosophila suboccidentalis; assembly: GCA_037043435.1. Lineage (NCBI taxonomy): Eukaryota > Metazoa > Arthropoda > Insecta > Diptera > Drosophilidae > Drosophila > Drosophila suboccidentalis. Next base: position 672,032 of record JBAMBK010000397.1, on the reverse strand, counting down.
ATATGAGATTAGAGCCAGGCTGTTATTATCAACTGGTGTGCAGCACGGAGGCGCATCAATTCAATGAGAATACACAGCTGCGGATTGTGCGATTGGAGGCGCATATGGGCACCGAGCAGATAGGTGCACTGCTCACATGCAGCGCCAACTATACACGCCAACCATTCCGGCATCACACGCGCAGTCGCGATCTCGATGATAATGTGACAATCAATCCCATTTGCTACATCGCACCCACGTAGGTCAAATCGCTTCGTACAGGAAGCCAACAACCTATTATTGATGTTTTGCATGTGAAATTCATTTAACGCTCTGTTGAATTTCTATTGCAGCTTCCATTTGAGCACGCAAACGAACCTTGGACATGTAATGAACGATGCCCCAGCAACAACAATGATGGTTAACGAATATTATCCAGTGGTCACCACAATCAGCAATCCCTTCAATGTCTATCTGCAGAATGTGGGCGTTCACATCAGCGTGCCTGTGGAGCTGCGCAATAGCGGTAAGTGGAGTGCTCCATTTACCAAACTTTGTTTTAGAATCGCAAGAAACTCAAATCAGAATTAGAAATTGTGAAAAACACATCTCGGATATGTTAAAATACCATTAAAATTTTTCTTATATGTTAAATAACTGTTATCTTAACATAATCAGCGTGACATTTTCAAATATTTTAAATCAGCTTTTAAAACTAAGAAGATGTTTCACTATTTACACACTTTTTTTTACTAAATGAAAATCAGGTTAGATTTTATTAAACTTATAGACAAGTTGTGGTTTTGGCTATAATGTTAAAGCCTTATCGATAAAGCTTCTAACAGTCTTGACACTTGTATAAACACCCGGCGAATTGCGTCGTGCACAGCCGATGCCCCAAGAGACAATGCCGCACAGTTGTCCTTGGTATACAGCTGGTCCTCCAGAGTCGCCATCGCAGGAGTCCTTAACGCCTGCAATCGAGGCACAGAACATTGTATTGCTAATCGTTCCACGGAATTTATACTGACTTATGCAGTTCTGGCGAGAGATCAAGGCCACGTCAACGCTGCGAACGTGCTGTGAGACGGTTTTACTCTTCTCTGTGATCTGTCCCCAGCCAGAGACCTTGATCAGCTCACCAGCCTTCCAATTGGAGGAGCACAGATTAATGGTCGCTATATTTTGGCCCTCAAGCGGAGATTTAAGCTTCAGCACAGCGACGTCTGAGTGCAGTGTTTGTGTATTATACGCTTTGGGTGTGAAAACCTTGGCTACGCCACGTCGCACACCCGCATCCGTCAATAATGTGGCACCGCCCACGACCTCGAGCCTCGCCGCGGAAATGCCCTTGACGCAGTGGGCAGCAGTGACGACATGAGTGGACGTGACCAAGGATCCGCCACAGATGAAGCTGCCACCGACGCGAAGATTAATTAAATAGGGCACCGTGCTAATGTCCACCGGACTGCCGCCTACAATGCGAGCACCCGCCTCGTTGGCGGCCTTGCCAGAGATTGTCCGGAGCAGCAGCAGGAGCAGAGGCAGCAGCAGCACAAGCACCTTTTGCATTGGTTTAACATCAACAGAACCAATAACGATAACAATTGTAGCCGCACATAATGCCAAATATTTGCTTTATCCGTGGCCTGACGCGTTTCCTACCCGATCACTTGTACAAACAGAGTTCTGTAGTCTCCAGTTCCGACATGGCTCGCGCGTTTGTTTGCTCTCGGCTTTATATATATGTGGGCACCTACATTTCAGGAAATAATTATAACATTGCTTTTATTTTTTATTGTACAAATAACAATTATTTGTAATAATTCATTTTGTTGTTTTATCTTCCATCGAGAGTGTAACACCACCAACAAATAATGATCCAGATATTGCGCAAACACAACTGATGTTTTCTGTTTTACTTGACGCTTTTTGACCTTGTGGTTATTAAAACGTTCATATCTCTCTTTTTTATATACCCTATATTAATTGGGAATGAGTGATAAGAGTATAATAAAGTGTAGATCATTTATGAAGCAGACAGAAAAGGGTATTTTTATATTCTACATAAATTGAATTTTATAACAGACTCTTAAATTTATGTCTATAGGGTATCTGTAAGTCGTTCACTTTAAAAACTCAACCAAGTTAATTGAAGTTCACACAACGATCGATGATGCAGACTAATATTAACATGTTTAGTATATAAATTTAACGATTCATATCGAATCGAATAATCATAATAATGATTAAAAATTTAAATAATATAATTTAAATATCATTGATGACATATATTTGCAACAATGTTATTAAATACTTCTTGAATTTTGGAGCAACGTCAAGTCTTAAATATCATCGATTAACTCTGCAGTTTCCTTAGAGTCTGCTCAATAAATCTGTGCACACGTGGACTGGCTACACTCGTATAAACACCCGGGTAGGCAGCACGGGCACAGCCAAATCCCCAGGAGACAATGCCACAGACTTGGCCGCGATAAACTAACGGACCGCCCGAGTCCCCGGAACAGGAATCCTTAACGCCCCGAATGGCGGCACAGAGCATGGAATCGCTGAGCTTGGCCTGGCCAGCGTAGGCCAGCTGGCACTCCAGATGGGGCAGCACACGGACATTGGTTGTGCGCACCTGGGCAGCTGGATCTCGATTATTCTCCCGAGTCACACCCCAACCGCTGATGCGGACATAGGCATTGCTAGAGGGAGGAGTACGGCAGAGTGGAATCGTGGCCACTTGACCGGAGGTCAGCGGAGCTGGCGATGTCAACTGTAGTATAGCCACGTCCATGTCAAAATTGCTGGGCGTGTAGTCCGGAGCGATGTGAAAGTTGGCAACGTTGCGCACCACGGGAGCTTGCTCCTCCAGTCGACTGGCTCCCGCATGGACCGTGTAATCCTTCGGATTGGCACCATAGACACAATGGGCAGCACTAAGTACACTTCTCGCAGTGAGCAGAGATCCTCCGCAAATAAAGCTGCCACTTTGTCGCAGATACACCAAATAAGGCACCTGCCCAATGCTCGTCTCCTGACCTCCCACAATGCGTTGTCCATCCACGGAAATGAGAACGATGGATTGCATCCAAAACAACCATAACGAGCTCATGGCGTGTCCAGACTAAACAATCTAAAGGCAGATGCAACTAGCTTTCAAACTCCAAACTCAAATTTTAAATAATTTGATTATTGAACGCTTTATGTCAACAACAAATGTAAATGCAAGCAACTATTTCAATGAACCTCACCTGGACAATATCATTTAATAGATGTTACTATTAGAGTTATAGTCATGATAATAGAATGCACGATAAAAGGTCGAGTTCATAATTAAAATGGAAAAATGAAATGAATACATAAATTTGATTACCAAATTGATGATTGTAATCAAATTGTATGATTTAAGATGTAATAAAATACTTTAAATATATAGAATATATTATTCAAACATAAGGAAAAACTTGAGTAGAATAAATCGCTTGACAAAGCAACTTTACAAGTCCAAATTTTGGTAATTTTGGCCAAGGTGGATTTACTGTAAAGGTGACGTCTTCACCACAGCTGCTCCCTTTCGAGGGATCTAATATTTGACAGTTTGCCAGCAAACGTTGTCGACAGAGGTTGTGTATCGCATGTTTTTTTAATTGTCCTCTTCTTTACGAACAAATCCGTAGAAAGAAAACAGTGAAAAGAATAAGCTAATTGTTATTGAAATCTGCAATTATTTTATTAATTATGTAATTCCTCATTGGATATAAAAATGTCAATTTATATTGAATTATTGCGTTTTATTTATTTTGCGAAAGCATTTTTCTTTTTGTCAGCGGAAACAATAACAAACGAAGAGTGCAAAACGTAAAACGTTCGCCATCTTTTTCTAGCGCTTGTCCCTCTAAGAGCGGAGAGAGTGAGGTGAAAAGAATTGAGTTTTTTTTAAACCTTGATCTTGGCATTTATAAAAAAAAAAAAAAAATCTCAGAATCAATTTTAAAATGCTTTTTTTTTTATTAAATAAGACTTAAGGAGCTCATTAAATTACACAAATAAAACCGTTTAAGGGGGTATTGCTGGTTGTCACAAATTTTTTTTCGATTTTTTTTTTGCATATTTTTATAGCTAAGATATTTGGGAATTTTATATTTTGAAATTCGAAATACTTTAGGAGATATGGCCTTTTTTGTGAAGCGATTTCAATGTTAATGCATGTAAAGTCAAAACTTTAAACGCGTTTATCTCGAAACCACTTATTTCGAAGCTGCGGCACGGATTGCGCCCGTAGTACTGAACCGATTTTGATAAAACAAAGTGCAATCGACGCAGAATTGTCACCATTATGGTCCGTACCTCAATCATAATTTTAAAATTTTTTTTTACTTTTTTTTTAATTTACCTACAAAAAAAATGGCCCAAAATCGATTTTTCATTTTTCAATAGCCGCCATTTTGTAAAAAAAAATCGCAAAATTATGATTGAGGTAGGGACCTGAATTACAGCTGTACTGAATCTAACGCCGTTTACTTTTTTCATTTCTGATGATCCGAAGTGGAGTATCCGTGCCGCAGACAGCATACCTTTTTTTCGACGTCCAACTTTGAAGGCCGACAACTTTTTGAACAGCCCTCGTACAAAGGAAAAAAAAACATTTTTTATTTAATTCAATATGTTCTTAATACAATTAAAAAAAAAGAATTGATATGGAGCTCAAATCCAAATTGAAGATGATAAAGGAACTACGTATACAAAAAGATAATGATTTATATATAATTTCACAAACGCGGAAGTTTAATCAAAATATTGATGATTGAATTGAAGAGTAACTTAAATCGAATTAAAGAAAATTGGTAATCCAGGCTCGTTAGCAGTGCTTCTGCAACGAGGTCTTCACAAACGTGGTCATCCCGAGACTACTAAGTCGCGTGTAGGCACCCGGATAACCGGAGCCACAACCAACGCCCCAGGAGACAATTCCTGCTGTGCGTCCGCCATAGAGAACGGGGCCGCCAGAATCACCACCACACGCATCGGAGCAATTTTTGCCCAAGCCACAGAACATGTTGTTGGTGAAGGGACCATGGACACCCAACCGCTGGACACACTCCTGTTGCTTCATCAGAGTTATATTAGATCCCTGGAGACATTGATTCCACTGGCAGCCTTGTCCAACTTGTCCCCAGCCAAGGATTGTCAGATTGGCATTCTCCGGCAGCTCATTGAAGTCAACTTGAATGGTGCTCGCATTGCCCGCAATATCAAAGGGTTGGAACAACTTGATGATCGCAATATCCGAGTCGAAGCCTCGCAATCCATATTGTGGCGACACCAGAGAGAACCAGGCTTGGCGTACATGTGGTAGAGGCGACACATCCTCCATACATTGCTGCTGGGCATGCACAAACAGATCCTGCACATCGACCCGATTCTGCAGACAATGAGCCGCAGTGAGCACACAACTGGGCGAGATGAGAGCTCCACCGCATAAGAATTTTCTGCCACGTCGCAGTGTCACCAGAAATGGATAATCCTTCACAGGCACCGTCTGGCCGGCAAAGATTCTGCCCGATTCCTTGTTGGGTGCAGCATTCAGCAGCTGAATCAACGTTAGCCAGGCCAAGCACTTCAACCACATGGCAAATGAAAGAATATGAGGAATGTGAGCTTATATAGTCGTGGGTCTCAACATTCCTCAACTAATTGAAGGTTGATAAGGAAAACCCATCACATTCCAGTCTACAAAGTATATATTTTGAAATGTGCATAATATTTTCAAGGGTATTTTAAATGATGTGAAGCTGTAAATTAAACATCTTATTGTTTTGTTTTGTAATATTGGAAATACTCGAGGAGGATTACAACATTTTTATATAGGAAATTAATTAATGGTTAATTATTTTATTTGTGACGTTCTGTGAAATGGTGAACTCTGTGAATTATGCTACAAGATTATTCTATACATTAAGTTGATTCAGGAATACTCTGTGACAATGTCGAAGAACCATCTTCTGACCACGGGCACGCTGGTGTAGACGCCTGGCAATCCACTGGCGCACTCGAAGCCAAAGGAGACAATGCCCACAAGTTCGCCCCGATAGACCATTGGTCCGCCGGAGTCGCCGTCGCAGGAGTCACGTTGATACGGCTTCGCGGCACAGATCATGGAGCGGGTTATGTGTTGCTTGCCACGATAGGCGGAGCGACAGGCAGCCGTTGACCACATGGGCATCAGGACACTGTGCACTTGACGTGCTGTTTCCGAGGATTTGGTTGACACTGCCCCCCAGCCGGAGACCTGGACCAGTTTGCCAGGTGGTGCTGGTTGGGCGGCGAGTTTAATAGTCGCCACATTGGGGCCGGACATTTCCTGGTCGAGCAGCAGCGCTGCCACATCCATGTTCATTGTCTTAATGCTGAAACCCGGAGGAGTGGCCACCAAGTCCACCATTCTTCTTATGCCATTAGGATCGCCCTGCTCGGATGTGCCACCGATTACACGCAGATCGGAAAGATTCACATTGTAGACACAATGGGCTGCTGTGATAACCCAACGTGATGTTATCAACGAACCACCGCAGATTGCATCATTTGTGGAAACCTGCACCAGATACTTGAGATCCTTTATATTCGCCACATAGCCACCAATTATGCGAGGATCTATGAGCTCTGCTCCGTCGACCACATGCCAGAAGCAGGACAAGATCAGTGCCAAGACCTGTGCACAAATTGCGTGTCTTACAAACATTTTGAGAATCGGGAACAACTAATGATCTGTTGTTATATTTCGTGGCTTTTATACAGTCGCTTGGGCATTAACAAATCTGAGCGGAACTCCAGATCAACATTTGCACAATTGTTTTCCCATCACAAACTCACGCGAGTAGCTGTTGATCTAACAATAAATTAAGTATTTAGTATCTAAACTGAGAAACGTTTTTAAAAAAGAGTAGAGACTTGTCTCTAAAAACAGAGAACAGAGGTAAACAAAAAAAATTTTGAAAAATATTTTTGCTAGTATTTTTTATTGTTTTTGAAAATTCTAAAAATTACTATTTTAACCCCTTTTTCCTACTTTTCACACAAAAAGTGGCTTTTTAGCAATTTTCAAAAAATTATAAAAATTACTAGCAAAAATAATTTTGAAAATTTTAGCTTGCAGTTACTCTTAGAATTGTTTCAAGAATTTTATTGCATCACAATATTTTTTTGAAAAAATCGAGGATAAAAGTTGAAAAAGTAGACGTTCAAAAAAATTCGAATTTTTCAATGGGTACTTAATGGGTTAAGGAAATTTTTGCATCATTCAAACGGAATTTAAACGACCTTTCAAAATATATTTTTTTTACTATGATGACTTGACAAGATCCCTACTCAATAATTTATTATTCAACAATAATAAATTGGTATTTAATAATGCTAAATTAATTATTTGAAATTATGTTGGATATCCAGCCTAGAATTCTGCCCACTCTGGTGTAGACACCTGGATAATTGGGTCTGGCACAGCCCAATCCAAAGGAAGTGATGCCAAAGAGTCGATTATTGTGGACGGCAGGTCCGCCAGAGTCGCCGCTGCATGTGTCCTTACTCTGGCCGCCGGCACAGAACATGTACCTGGTAATGGTGGCCTCGCCCCTGTACTGCCTTTCACACAGGCGCTGCCGGACAACGGTCACCCGGACAGATCTCAGATTGGTCACAGCACTGCCACCCTCTCTGGTGGCGCCCCAGCCGCTAATGCGAACCTGAGTTCCTGGTCGGGGCATTCGTTGGGCCAACGCAATGGGGGCAATATTGGTGCCCGTCATGGACGAGCTCAGCTTGAGCAGCGATGCATCCATGTTCATGGCTCTGCTGGTGAACAAGGGTGCAACCGCGATAAATGAAACGGTTCTTAGGACACCATCGGTGCCATTGAGTGTCGAGGTGCCGCCAATCACATAGAAATCGGAGGCAGTGTAGCCAGAGACGCAGTGGCCGGCACAGAGGACCCACTGGGTGGTAATCAGAGAGCCACCACAGAGTCCATCGGAGCCACGATGCACTTGGACCAAATATGGCATTGTGCTGATCGAGGCTGTCGAGCCCTGTGAAATCCTTCCCCGAGCACTGTCGTTCACAATCCTGGAGGAAACTCTATTTGACGAACGTCTACGATTGTTTCCTCTAAGGTTTCTTCGGTTCCGGTTTCTGCGATTGAGTCTTCTCGTGCCCCGATTCCGTCTTCTCGAGTTGCTGCCACTCACAATGCGGGATTGGGGACGCCGCCTCAGTGCCGCGTTGCCTCGAACTCTTCCTGGACTGCTGTTGTTATTATTGCTGCCACCCACAATGCGCGACTGTACTTGACTCCCATTGGAGCGGCGTCCATTGCGTGCTCTCTGTCCTGCTGACTTGGCCAACTGATCCAGCAGAAGTATTAGAAATATCAGATATAACCAACGGCAACGCATCTCGCTGGCTGAATGTGTGCGAATCAACCTTGGCATGGCTTTTATGCTCGCCAATTTGGCCAAAACACTTGCCAAGACAACTGTGCAAATACGTGTTCACAATAGGATTTGGTTTGAATGGTCTATAAAAAGACCTTGCTTGAAAGCCATGTCAGTGACGTCAACAGTGTGCAGATTCCTAAGTCAAAAACATTGGCAAACAAAGCTGAACTTTGCTTTGTAAAATAGTTTGCTTTGATCCTTGATCAACGAGTAAACGCTGAATCAATTTGCAGGTTGAAGTGAAGTTTTGAAAAATTCAAACATTTGAAATGTTTAGAAAATACATATTAGGCATTTTTGAAATCAAAGAAATCTAGAAATCTATTTAACTAAGTCGTCAAATTTTGGTCAAATTAAAAAGACAATAATCATCGAAATTGGCAAAGATTTGACAAAGTTATGAGAGTTTGTAATTTCGGGAAAAATGTATGGAAAAATCTCAATTTTTCGAAAATAAATAAAATTTTCAAAATTACTAATATGTAGATGGAAAATCAATAAAGTGGAAAATCTTGAGCAAATTGACATTCCGGGTCAAAATCGGTAAAGTTTCGAAAAAGTTATAAAGTTCGAAATGTAAAAAAAAAGTTTAATAAATAAAATCGACAGTTAAATTATATATTTTAATCGATTAACCTTTAAATGCAAACTGATAGAGTGTTACTGAAAACACACAGTAACCTCATCACAATTAACAGTTTTCTGGAATTAAAATTGAAATAAAGCTTTAATACTCAATGGCTTAGTCCTAATCTTAAGTGGTAACTTCGATTAGTAGCAATATCTGTCCATATTCTGCGCAATCCAATCGTAAAGATGTGGCACACTTGTGTAGACTCCTGGACTGTCCCTGTGCGCGCAAAGATTCGCCCTGCCCCAGGAGACAATGCCCACCAGCTGACCGTCGGCATTGACAGCCGGACCGCCGGAGTCAGCATCGCAGGCATCTTTGGAACCGGGTACGGAGGCACAGTACATGCTATCGGTTAAATTCCTGTAGCCTTGATAGAGGTGCTGGCACTTTGGTTGTGAGAGCACCTGCACTTGGACACTGTGCAGTTGATTGGGCAGCTGCAGGGAACGTTCATCGGTTAATCCCCAGCCGGAGATGCGCACAAAGCTACCAGGACGTGGTGATTGCTGTGCCAGTGGAATGACAGCAATGTGAAGTCCCTGGAGAGGATTCTGCAGCTGCAGCAGCGCCACATCGTTATCCAGTGTGGTATGATTGTAGTTGCTGGGCAAGAGGATGCGATTCACATAGCGTGCATTGCGCATATCCCTGAGGAAGGACACCCCACCACGCACCACGTAATCCGAGGGCTTGTGCTCCTCCTGCTGCATGCAGTGGGCGGCGGTGAGGACACAGCGTGGAGTGACCAGAGAACCACCGCACTGAAAGCTACCGCGTCGTCGTATGTTCACCATATGCGGCTGCAGATTCACCCCAATCCGATGACCGCCCACCACACGACGCACTCTCTGCAGATCCATCTCAGCCTGGCCAAGGGCAACAAGATTTCCAAGCAGCAGCAGAATAATCCACATGTCGAGCTGATCTTGGCTGCAATGTAACTAACGCCGCGCTACAGCTGCAACCCATTTATATGGCCAAGAGGGGAAACCTCAAGCACTCGAAAAGTCCCCCAAGCAACGTAACTGACCTTATCCAACGACTTCGACAACTCGCGATGTTACACAGATACAGATGCGCACTCGCAAAACAGCTGTGAACACTGTTTACCCACAGCATTGAACTTGCCGCGCATATGGAATCCACAAATTGGAACTTGGATCGCATTGCTGTACCCACAATGTGTACCACATTTTTAAAGAAATGTAATTGTAACATTTATGATAACTGCTTAGCACTTATGTATCTCACACTACAAAAAGTGTACAACTTTGATAGAAGTACGACAATGGAATCCACGAACTGGAACTTGGATCGCATTGCTGTACCCACAATTTGTACCACATTTTTAAAGAAAAATGTACCATTTTAGACAAATGTGTAGCAGTTATGTATCTACTCATACTACATTAAGTGTACTATACAACTTTAAAATAACGTACGAAATTGTAGCAGTGAAAAATAATTTTCCAGATCCATACTATTTAAAGGTATTACGGGACTTAAAACTCTCATAACTTTATCAAAACTCAACCGATATTGACAAGTAACAATTTCACAGCACAGTTTAGTAAATTTACCACAGTTTAGTTGCAGCTTTTAATGAAATTTCATTTTGCAGTTTTCCTTACGACGGATGTGTCGACTGGACGACAGAAGCTGCATGCCCAGATCCAGATCGATGTGGGCGAACTGTCCGGGCATGGCAGCAACACGGCGACGTATTACATCTTCAGTTTGGTGGAGACGGAGATAAAACTGCAGCAAAGACTCAGCTACACGTTGGATGTGGATCGCAGTGCAGGCGGAGGAGGAGGAGGAGGAGGAGCTGTCAATGTCAGTCACAACACAACGCCCAACAGTTCGGAGACAACGCCTGAGCATGTCAAGGTGATAACCAACTGCCTGGCAGCCATATCGCCAGTACAGATCGAGTATCTGGATGAGACCAGGCTGCGCAAGTCGCGGGAGGACACGTTGACTGTGCGATGCATTGGTGACTTTAAGTTTAGTGCCCGTTTCTATACTCTGAACCGGCGGCCGTTGAGCCAAGCTTATCGTGGTGAGAACTTCCTGCTGCGGGCCAATACGGAGGTGCTGGCTGTGGACGAAGTGGAAATCCTGGACAGCTTCTTTATATGTGTAAGTGGCAGGCTTTCACAATTGCAGCTCAGTTGTTAATACTTTGGGTTTCTCGACAGGATCACAATTTAGTGCAATCGAACTACAGTTTTAGGCGTAAGAAGTATACCAACAAGTACAGAGCTGGTGACCAGCTGGAGAGTGTGATTGTGCTGCGCACAAATGCCACGCTCCAGGATTGGACGACCGCTCGGGATCTGGAGCGCTCCAAGTCCGAGGAGAGTGTGCCCAGCAAGTTTATGAGTCGCCAACAAAAGGTGCCGCCAACGGGCCACATTGGAGATGCACCTGCCCAACCGCCAACTGCTCCAATCAGCGGATACATGAGCAAAAGCCTGATGTCCAAAATTCCAACAAGCATGACCATCATCAATAACAACTCTGGACTGCTGGTGGCCAATGCGGGGATCATGAGCAATTCATTGCACTCGGATGATGGTAAACTGAGTCTCAGTGGCGCTGAAGATAGCGCAGTGCTGCCGACAGCTGGACAGGATGCACCCAAGAGCATGCGGATCATATTCAACAAAGCGCTAGAGGCGGTCCAGGCAACGGGACATCATCGTGGCTTCATCAAAGGCGTTTACACGCTGCACTCTGCAGCGCCCACGACGATCCCCAGATTTGGTGTCTTTTGCATACGTTGGCGTCGTCCCGGCGTCAAGGAGGAGAATGAATCCAAGTTTATTATAAGTGGTCTGGATATCGCAGAGCCGCCGCTAAACATTTACTGCACCATTGAGGAGAAGATGTTTGTCAAAATGCCCATGGCCTTCAAGGTGGTGCTAAAGAATCCCACAACGCATGTACTCCATCTGATAGCCACGTTGTCCATCAGCAAGTCGGATAACTTTATATGCTCTGGCCATAAGCAGGTGCGTTGCAATTGATTCCATTATTTTTTACTTAATTTACCAAATCAATTCTTCGCTTCCAGCTGGACGTTTCCATAATGGCATATGATGAGAAGGAGCTGGTCTATAATTTATATCCACTGCAAGTAGGCTGGCAGGAGCTGCCCGTGCTGACGCTGGAGTACAACACAAAGGCCGATCCCCAGAAGAATGATAGCCAGAATGTGCTGCTCGATGAGCTCGTCCAGCGTGCGCTGCCCAAGCGCGTCTTTGTGCTGGTCAGTATCACAATCACAATCACGACTATCTTTAAAATTCGAATTTTAATCAAATGTTATTTCATTTTGTTGCAGCCTCCGTTGAAGCAGCTGACCAAGTAACTTTGTTGTTGGCAACTTCAATTGTCATTTGTTAATCATCTAAGTGTTTTAAAGTCTTAATATATCATTGCGACTACTTCGAAATTTCTCTTTATTTTTGCCTAAAGTTAAACAACAGCAGTTAACAACAAGATCAACATTATTTAGTCAGACAGACAGACAGATTGACAGGTAGGACAGACAAACAGACACATACATGCATACATATATATATAAAGTTATATTTATAGTTACATATAGAGCATAATACTTGAGTGTGTGTTGTATGTGTTTTTGTTGTGTTTGTTGTAAGCAGAGCTGAGAATAGTGAATCAACTTCTTGTTTATTATTTAACTTATTTTTTTCAATTTACAAATAGTTGAAAGTAACAGCATTCGATCAATTATTAAGGGTAGGGGATTCCCCTGTTTGGATTTTCACTACCATTGACTATTTAGTAGTTTTGATTTCTGCTAACTTTAAATATTTAGTTGTTTAGTTATTTCATCCCAACATTATTCCCAGCTCTGATTGTCAGTGTGATAGCAAGGAACTACAATATTAAAAAAGGGCTCGATAGAATATTCTTGTTAAATTATTAGGATTTGCCTGTGCCCGCTGCGAGTTTTCACATCCGCAATACCGTAACAAATATGCATATAAATAATTAATAAATATATGATTTAAATACAGCATTTAGTTGTTGCGAGTCCTTTATTAATCAGATCTCTTGCCGCTTGATGGAAACTTAAAGACGCCGCCACCTTTTCTTTGGTTTCGATTCTCGCTCTACAAAATGAAAATGAAAATTGCATTTAAATAACATTTCAGATAATATTATAGTTTATATTTAACGCACCAGTAATCGATTGCCAAAGAGCATCTTGGCCTTGTCCTCCTCTTGGGGCGTGGCTCGCTCACCGGCTGATAGAACCGGCTGACGTCGATGGATTTGCAGCTTCTGTTTGATGGCCTGCGAGACGATAACCCGTTTGCTAACGGACTTCATGGCCAGCAGCAGATCCAGCCAGGTCCATGTGACGTTGTGATACTCCAGCGTTGGTATGACCAGCGAGTAGTCGGTAATATCCTCCAGATTCTTCTCCTTGTTGCCCTTGTAGCTGACACGCACAGGAACCTCGGGTATTTTAATATAGATAAACAATTTGTTCTTCTCCGCCCGCTCCTTCATCTTTTCCACGTCATCCTTTTCGATTTTCACATAGAACTCGGAATCCTTGGCGCTCTTCTTGCTCTTGGCGGATCGTTTGGAAGACGACGATGCCTTGGCCTGCAGATTCGTCGAGGAAGCCGAACTGCTGGAGGCATTATCGTCCAGCTCATCGCTGACCTCTGTCTCGGAGGCATCGCGATCCGGGAAGCAGAACTTCAGCATGGTGCTATAGAACTTCTTGGTGATGGCTATCGTTATGGGCGCCACATTGATCTCAAAGTGATCCTTGACAGAAATCCCACCCACTGGCGGCTTCTCGCGACAAAAGATGCGGAGGACACGCTTGTGCGTATCCACGGGCATATCCTTCTGTATTTCCGTCGCCAGGAGCACATCGCGATAGATCTCACGCGGCAACAGGTTCTCCATGCGTATATTGCCCAGCTCCAGGAGATGCTCCACAGAATCATCACTCTTGGACTTCTTAGTATAGAGAAAGGCGCTTAGCACCAAATCCGCGATACCAATCTGACCGTCTGTTTCCGTGAGTCGCCACTGGGCACGCTTGAAGCAAATCTCATTGGCCCGCACCATGGTCACCGACTTGTCCGAGCGCACATTGGAGATTTTGCTGAGCTGGGAGAGTTGGGTTTCCTTGTAGCAGAGCAGCATCATGTCCAGCTCCTCGCTGTAGGTGTTCAGCTCCTCCTTGCTGTCCCGGATCTGTTGTTGGACACGCTCAAATTCGATGCGTAGCTCGAGCGTGTCGCCATCCTCGACGCGCTCCTTGCTGATCAGATGAATGTCCTTCTCCAGGGAACGGATCTTCATTAACAGACTCCGGATGACCGTCTGCTTCTGTTGGATGGGTCGCTTCTGATCCTCCGTGGAGTGCAATTGGAGTTGGAAACGCATTCGGGCCAACTTCTCGGCTGCCTGCTTTCGCTGTGGCTCCACATAGAGCAGCAGATTGTTGACAATGTCCAGAATCATGGCGTACTGCAGAGAATTAGTGAACACGTCCAGATCGTGATGCATCAGCGTGAACGCATCCATGGGATCGTCCCCTTTCTCCCAGGGCGATAGCGTTTCCTCGGCCGGCGGTGGCGGCACCTCTGTGATGCTGTTGGGATCGATGGCATCGCCATAGCTGACATAGAAGAATTCGCATTTACATTTGGACACGATGCGCTGCAGCTGCACCGGCTGTGCCTGGCCAGAGTTGTCGCTGAGGAAAGCACCGACTGTTTCGGACACAACACCGCCCACACTGCGTCCACTGCCCACCAGATGGGAAATATCCTCGGGCAGATGATTGTTAATCACGGTCTCGTCCTTATCCTGTATATTGTCCACCGTCAGCCACATGATCTCCCGCTCCAGCAGGGAGTCATTGTCCCCGGCACTGACTGTCGCATAGTACTGCATGCACTCGAGCAATCCCTTCCAGGTTGTCTTTGATATGAGTGAACGATCTCGCCACACTGGCCGATGTTCACGTTGAAGTATCTCCGCCTTGGCCGCACTGATGATCACATAGCCCGACGTCTCACAGCCCTTGAGCAGCACCTGGGAGTTGACTAGACTAATGGACCAGTTCTCATGGATGATGTCCTGCATGGAGCACGCCTGCAGTCCCTGCAGCTGCAATTCCCTGGACTGTGTGCTATGATCATCACTGTACACATTGAACTTGTGATCCGCCTCCGCGATGAGCTGCTGCAACATGGCTGTGGCATGCACCTGCCCGGGCGCCTTCTTCAGCGCGGCGCTCGCATTGGCAACTGCAACAGAGAAGAGGAGAAGAGAAGAAGGAATTAAGAAAGAAACCATTCTCCTGGCATGTCTACTTACTGGGCAGGACCTCACTGTTGGTGCTGGACAGGGTAATGGTGCTATCGCTCCGCTTGTGCTTCATCACATTCGAGTTGGCCGCCTCCTTCCTGTAGCTTTTGACCGCCTCTGTGGACAGATTGTTCTTCAGCTTCTGCGACTTCATGAAGGAGTCAAAGAGGGCAAATGCCACATCCCGATTGCTCTTTGTCCAGGCACCTTTCAGATCGTATACCACCAGCTTGTGGGTCGGTGTCGATGACTTGCTTTTGGCATCCTCCTCCGCATTGCTGGCCGTCGTGGGCATCAGTGCCTCCCGTCCATATGATACTTTGGCAACACTCAGAAAATAGAAACGCACTATTTTGAAGGCATCCCCGGCACTGGCCAGGTTCTCGGAGCTGCTGTCCAGCTTCTCGGTGACAATGCTCTTTAGCCAGATCTCCGCATCGTTGAGTTCACAATTCATGTAGACCGTCGACCAATCGGCCCGTGGCCTATGGATCAGGCCATCATCAATGGGATTCAGTGTCAGACAATACTCCGAGCTGAAGGAAACACGTCGTCCGTTCAGCTGGAAGCCCTTGTGCAGAGCATGCGACATCCAGTAGAGCACCTGAAACTTGTGCAGACACATCTGCAGATTGGCCTTCTTGTAGTGCCGACTTAGCTGCTTCTTGCGAGGACGCACATTGTTGAATACCGGGCCACGTCGTGTGGGACGCGTTACGCCCGAGAGGATGAGCTTGAGGCTCTCAAACCAGCGCAACGTGCTGCCATATAATACAAGACTGGGTATATCTAACTCCACCTCCTCGCCCACCTTCGGTTTCGTCTCGAACGATGCCCAAATGTTGAGGTTAAGCGAGCGAAAAGCTCGAAAGGAATCATGCACCTGGTTGCTGGAGTACTCCGGCAGCTTATCGGGAGCACAGGGCATTACAGCATGATGATCATTGGGATTTGCCAGGCAAACCCAGTTCAGCTTAAACGTCAGCTTCAAATTGGGAAAGTGCAAGAGACGACAATCGTCATATCGGGACGCAGTTCTCACCGTCACCTGGAAGGAGATTCGAAATGAAGTTTAAATAACTTAAATATTATTTATTATGATTTAAATGCTCACATTCAGTTCACCCTTGAACATGATCTTGGCATTTGTCCAGACAATGCCGCAATTATTCCACGTCAGCTCCATTTCCTCTGTGGTATTGTAGGGATCCAGGGAGGCATGGAGCAGCACTGTAAATTGCTTGGCAATTAGAGTCAAGCGTCCATGCAACAACAAACGTAATTTGTCCCAGAATGGTAGCGTTGGACTGGGGTCCTTGGAGGGTGCCGAGATCTTCTCAAAGCTCAAATTACACTGGGCCATGACGGGCTCCCAGCAGGGACCAAAGGCGTAGCTACAGCTCTCCAGCTCGCAGTCGAAATCGTGATAGAACTTAATCGAGGGCATGCTCCGCTGCACTACGTCCGTCTGGAAGGGCTCGCCCACCTCCACGAAGACATCGCGCTTGGCACGCTTCGAGGCCATCTGCTCGGCGCCACAGAGATTGCCATAGAGTCGCATGCTCTTCACATAGAACATGGGCTGCGGAAAGTCTCTGTAGTATTATAAAGGTATTGGATTAATAGATAAGAGATGTGGAAGGAATGTTTAGCATTTTATGCGAACCTCAACATGAACTTCCACTCGGAGCAGCTGACGTTGACGCCGCGACACCAGAGTGTCGTGAACTGCAGTCCCTCCTCTGGCCAGGGACTCTCCGAGTCGATTTCCCGCATGGTGCGCGTCACGTTCTCATAACCATGTATGGAGGTATCTGCCATGGCCAGGATCTCCACATCCGTCATAATCCAGGCGAGCAGTCGGGTGCGAACCGGACCGCTCTCCCGTATCTTCTTCGAGCGCTGTATGTAAATCTCGGCATTCTTCTTGACGAGATTCGCGTAAAGACTTTCGATGGTGCCGGCAGGGACAAGAAGGCGCTCGGAGCACAGTTCGGCGATCTTCTTGTCGAACAACGTCTTGCGCTTGAGACTCTCCAGGTATTCGTCCACCAGCAGTACATAATTGTCGCGCAGCTTCACCTCGAAGGGATCGTCACTAATCTCAAGCAGAAATTCCTTGATTCTGATGACCAAATCACTGGGCAGCGGCGAGTTCACGGTAAAAGGTTTCTTCTTATAGTTGTGGACCAGTTTGAGCCATTTAAAGTGTGTAACGCACTCATTATTGATGGCATCATAGAAGTCATGATCATACGGAAATATGGCCTTGAAGGAACCAATTGTTGTCTCCCACACCTTGTTCGAGGGCAGCACGAAGCCGGGAAAGTTTTGTCGCTCGTAGCGGAGCACCTCCATGTGTGGTCGGGCCTGGGTCTTTAGCTCCTTGACCGTGAAGATGTGTTGATCATCGATCTTCACAAATACATTCTCGGCATAGATAATATTGTGCTCCTTGTTGCTGAAGAATAGGTTCTCCACAAAGAACTGTATGGAGTGACGCTCCGATAGCTTCAGTTCACAGATGGTGCTACGCTCCGCCGACAGTTCAATGATAAGCGAACGTTTCGGTTTTGACGATTCCGGCTGGACAGGTGATGATGGTACTGCCAGCTCCGTTTTCA
The DNA here is from genome assembly GCA_037043435.1 of Drosophila suboccidentalis. Classification (NCBI taxonomy): domain Eukaryota; kingdom Metazoa; phylum Arthropoda; class Insecta; order Diptera; family Drosophilidae; genus Drosophila; species Drosophila suboccidentalis. The sequence goes on along the minus strand of JBAMBK010000397.1, from coordinate 653,922 downwards.
GATCCTTCATATCGCGCACCAACGTCAACAGATGCATGTGCAAATTGGAGTTCCACATGGCTTCAGTATTGCCGGGTATATAAATGGAGAGTTTTCCCAGAGAGTTGTTATCTTCTTCGTAATGCTGTTCATGCTCCAGGCGAATCATCTTGCAGTTGGCAAACACATCCGAGAAGTCAGTGAGGCATAGCGATGAGGCAGTCATCGAACGCATGATTGCCATTTGGAACTCCTCCAGTTTGAGTGTCGTAAAGTGCTGTGACCGTGTCAGATTAATCTCTGAGAAACTGAGCAGCATATAAACATTGTGATGGTTCACAAAATACGCCGTGATATCCTTAACCTTAACTGAGACACGCAGAGATGTGCCTTGGTGTTCCTCGGCGGTGCTGCTAGGTCGACATTGCAGCTGCTTGGCGCGCCTATTGCCAAGTCCTCCATACTGCTTGACGCACATCATCGACATGACGATAAATTCGGCCAACTGCATGCTGTATTCGGTGCGGAAGGTGTGTATGGAGATGTCCAATTTGGTGGTATTCGCATAGGAGCACAACTTAACCAGACTTACGCCCAGAAAGAATGGTGATCCCGGTGAATGGGTCTTCTTCAGATTGTTGGTATCATTGTTGGAGTTGCCCAGATTGGACCAGAGCGTTTCCACCATTAATTCCATACTCCATTGCCGCTTGTTCAGCAGCAAATTAAGAAACTTGTTGCGATACATCGAACTGCGCTTTTCCTCAATCTGCTCCAGCAGGAAACGTGTGTGGCTGACACTCATTGCAATGTGCTGATCATCCAATTTCATTAGCAGCGAAACATTCCACAATTCAGCGCAACCCTTGACCACAATGCGTTGCATGATCCATTCCAGGATCCCACCATCGCGACGTTGTTTAGCCGGCGACGAGGCTGGAGTAACTGCCTCCAAGCCCAAATTATCCGGCAGAGACATTTGCTTGTTGCCCAACTGAAGCAGTTGATGGCTGCTGGCACGTTGGCGAGCCAGAAAATTATTGTTAACAAAGTCATAGATCTCGCTGTGATTGTAAATAATTTGGAATGTCTTCAGTTTGACATACAGATTGAATATGTCCTTCTCCAGCTGCAAGAGATTAAATAGTCAATGGTATCCAGTATCTGTAGCCTTAAGGAGTGTGTGTGTCGTTCACCTACCACTGAGTCAATGGTAAACTGTTCCACAAAAAGCAGCTTCTCGTATTTGGTATCAATGTCCAGATGCTGGAAAACCAACTTGGCCAACATCGAAGGCAGCAGCGTTTTCTCATCCACAATCTTTGAATTGAATTTGCCCGTTATCTGAAAATTCAACAATTACTACATTGTATACTCAGAAAACATCGATGTACTTACCGTAAATAGTTGTAATTTGGCACTAAAATCATTTTGCGAGTTTTCTTTAACCGCGGAAAATGTTGCCGCCTTAATGCTGAAATTAAAGTTCTTTGGTATTATGGGCGCCAGTTTCTCATAGTTATCATTGTCGTAGCTCTTGGCGGCGGGTGTAAGAGCCTGCTGTAAGCGCTTGGAATGCTGGCCAGGATTTGTACGTTTCTTAGCCTCGCTAAGGAACTCGTAGAGGCCACCATGAATGACTGACTTGCAATTATTTATGATCAGACTGAGCGTCTACAAATGGAAAGAAAAGGAGCATTTATTAATGTTTAAATATATCTAAAGCAGTGGCAGCAACTTACATCCATGGAGAGCGGGCCATGTGCAAATAGGGAGGCATCCAGTGCCACATCGAAGCTCACTTCGCCCAAACAGGGACGTATTTTATTGAGATTCTCCAATGACTGTCGCCGGGCATTGCAATGTCTCAACATCTTGGCCTGCGCCTCCGTCAGTGCTGCATTAACCAGCAGGACACGCGCATTCTGCACAATGCTGCCGTCCAGATGCAGCTCCTTGGCGGTGGCATGTATAAACCAGCCTGGATCAAAGTCATTGTTCATTAGCACCACGGATATATTGTTCACATGAACCGCCATAAACTGTGCAAATGTTATAATACTCGCAGGCACTTTAGTTTGCCGGAAGTCTGGAACACCCCTGACCTCGGACTTTTGTTGTTTACGCGGCTCGTAATAGAAACCATCACTGACGTCATCCTGGCGATTAGTATGTATGTCCTTATTGATGCGTATATCGCGCACATAAATTGACAACAGTTTGGTCACCTCCGTGGTAAAGAAACTGCTGCGCAAGCAAACCTCTTCAATTTGCTAAAGAACAAATGTAAATATGTATGAAAGTAGTGAAATATGGGGGCGGTTAACCGCAGGTCAATCAATTATTTGGCACTTACGACAGAGAAGCCGCTTTTGCTGATGTGGACATTCTTAAGTGACAAATAGGGCAGCGAAATCCGCCCAATGCGCACTTTGACCCGAAAGCGTTTGATCAGATACCAGCTAATGCCCGTGGGCAGAATCCTAATTAGACGATAAGGCAGAGTAAGCGTTACATATATACATATAAGTAATTTAGCCCGGTGCGGCTGCACTTACCAATAAATGAAGAGAAATAGAAACAAGGCAAATATCAGCAGCTGCAGCAACATGATCACGGTCTAAATATCATTGCACAATAATAATTATATTGAAATAATTTAAATTGAGTAATTATATCTATTAATTTAGAAAAGATAAAAATAAATAGTGTTCGTTCTTTGCTCTTGTGTTTTTAGCGTCTGTTGCTCGGGCCCAACAAACAAACAGCTGTTTATGTTTATGTCACTTTAAGTGTGTCCAAATCAGTGTTGCCAATTTAGCATATTTCAGGCTAGATCTAGCATTTTTGAAAATGAAAAAGCTTATAAAATTTGCATCTAGCTTATAGCCTGAAATCTAGCATATTTTAAAATTCATATAGCCTATTCTAGCAATAAATGTTTTTGTGACATCAACGAAATATTTCATACGTATAAAATAATACACGGCATAAAAATATCGGATATTGTTCTTTATTACGTGAACTTTATTATGATCACAAATTCACGATCATTAGAATAAAGTTCACGTAACAAAGAACAAGATATCTAATCGGTGGTGTCATCGATATGATGATTGGTGTGTTATCGCCGATTTTGAATTGTGAAATCAAAGTGAAGCTTGCAAAAATGCCAAAAATATTGTATAAGCAACTATTCTGCGATGCTTGGCTGGAAAGTAGTGAATTTAAGGATTGGCTACGGAAGTTGCCAGCTGACGCAACAAAAGCATATTGCTGCTATTGCAAATCAACAATAGCAGCAAAAGTTTTAGATAAAAGGCAGCATGAAGCGTCCAAAAAACATTTATCATCAATGGGAACAATAGTTCAATCACATGAATATGTTAGTCATATTCAAAAAAAACAATAAATATTTACGTGAGGAAGAAAATAATGAAATCTATGATATGTTACCCAATTTAATTTCAGCTAAAACCTAATGATTTTGTATGTTGTTTTGTATTTTCTTGCCATTTTAAATTTTTAGCTTATTTTAGCTTATTTTTACTCAAAATCTAGCTTATGCGAGCGCTCAACTCCTGGCAACACTGGTCCAAATGGAAATATGGAAATATCGGTATCGTGCCAAATCACAATCGATAAAAGCACTAAGCAAATAATAGGTTATTTGCTTGGTGATTATATTTAAAAGGATATCTAATTGCTAACTAATATATATTTATTATTACTATCAACATTTTAAGACTCTAGCTTTTAATTTAGAGAAAATGCAAAAAAAAAATACTTTTTAAAAATTAACCTTTTCTGAAAACCAGTGCTGCAACACGTTTCAAAACTGTTGGTGACTCTGTGTGTGTGTGTGTTTTGGTGGTTGTGTTGCGGCAATTAAAGAAACAGCTAGCAACTTAACAACAATATTAAATAAAACAAAGTTAGAGTAGCTCCTGCGCCAGCATGTCGTTTCACTTAAGCACGAAGGAGCGCTTGCTCCTACTAATTGACGACATTGAAATGATCTCAAAGGAACTAATTGAGCACGCGCACCAAAAAAGCTCCAGCGAACTCGCGGATTTGCTGGACTTGCTGGTTTCCAAAGATGAGGAGTTCAGGAAAATGTTGGAATTGGCAGAAGAGCAAGCCAAAGTTGAGGAAGCAATGGACAAACTACGTGCCAAGGTTGAGATTCACGTATGTATATTTAATTTATCTGGTGTCACTTTTACTTTGACGTATAAACTTCTCTCCAGGATCGGGAAATTCAAAAGCTACAGAAATCTCTGAAAGATGCAGAACTCATTCTGTCGACGGCAATTTTTCAGGCCCGCCAAAAACTGGCAAGCATCAATCAGGCCAATAAGCGACCAGTCTCCTCAGAAGAACTTATAAAATACGCACACCGCATTAGTTCGGCAAACGCCGTCAGTGCTCCCTTGACCTGGTGCATTGGCGACCTAAGACGACCATACCCCACAGACATTGAAATGCGCAATGGACTTTTGGGTAAATCTGAGCAGAATATCAATGGCGGAGTTGTGACACATCAGAATAGTGCTATCCAATCGGATGCCCAGCGAAATTTGAGCGGACCAAGCAGTGCCGGCGGAGAAGTGCCAAATACATTCCAAAATCAATTCAGTTGGAATCTGGGCGAGCTGCACATGATGGGCGCATCGGGTTCGGTGGCTCTAGAAACACGTGCAACAGCACACAAAGAATCTTCAGCACAAGATGATGTCGAAGTCATGTCCACAGACAGCTCTAGCTCAAGTTCGAGTGACTCGCAGTAGAGCTTTTGATATGGGCCACATAAAGCATAAGAAAATAGTAATACATCCAGCCAGTAAGAATTAAATATAAACTTAATTAAATTAATGAACAACAAAAAAATGGCTTGTTTTCTTTTTAAAACTGAACCAAGTCCTGGAACGATAACGATTGCCGATAGTTCAGTGTTACGTAGTTATCGGCATTCCAACATCAATGCCAAATAGAATGGCAAAAACTTTGCTGGCATCGCCACTCACACGGAAAAGTTCGACTAATTTTAGTTTTTAATGCAAAACGAATAGGCCACAAATTTCGCGTTTAGATTATATATATATAATTTGCTGTGCTCGAAAAGAGTCGATTTTGTAATGTATATGTGTGTGAGTGTGTGTGTGCGGAAAAGCTAATGCGAAGGCCTTGAAAATTGTTACGAAAAACTGACGTACGGAATAGCCGAGGTTTCGTGCGAAACGAAGAAGAAGAGAAGCCTCGCCAGCGCAATATTGTAGAAGTGGTGGTCAGGGAGCAACATCAGCACCAGTGCACCCCGCATTTAAGTTACACACACACACACGCGACACTTTTTTCTTTTGAATGCTGGAAAATTGCACCTCGTGTGGAGCCAGTGCAGCATGATCCATTGTACGTTTCTAGTTTGCGCATAGAAAAGCCACCAGAAAAAACCGAAACTGAAACCGGATTAGAAGTGCAGCTCTGTCTGTAACTAGGGCGCCCCGCTAAGTGAAAAGCTCGTAGCGTCGTGGCGTCGGAGTGGAAACAGATTTTCAACACTCAGTTTGACATAAAATTCAAAAATCATGATGATACAAGAGCCCGTGCAGGTAAATCGATAGCAAACGATTAAATAAAAAAAGAAATTTCATTGTTTTTCATATTTCTTTTTATCTGCATTTCTGCTACTTCACATAGGCCGCCATATGGCACTGCCTCAACCACTACGATCATAAAGATGCCGTTTTTCTGGCGGAGCGACTATGCTCAGAAGGTGAGTCCGGCAACAGCCTTGACCGACCACATATTCATGGTGATTAATACTCTTGACCTATCTCTGATTTACCCATTTAGTGGAAAGCGACGAAACGATATTTTTATTGGCCACCAGCTACTATCGTTCAAATCTATTGGATCAGGCCTATTGGCTGCTTATGGAGAAGGCGCGTCGATCGCCGCAGTGTCGCTACTTGCAGGCCAAATGCGCTTATGAACTGAAGAAATATGCAGAAGCTGAATGCGCTCTGATTGCTAATGGCTTTGCGGATAGCAAACACATTGATGAGCTGCAGCGAGAATTTGGCGAAATCGCCTGTTTTGCTTATCAGTTGATGGCACAAGTCTGTATGCGTACTGAACGCCAGAAGCTGGCGGTAAATGCGCTGCAGCGTGCACTTAAACTGAATCCATTTTTATGGCATGCGTTTGCCGATCTGTGCCTGCTGGGTCAGGATACGGATGCAGCGTCGATATTCCAAATTCATAGCACTGATGTGTTCAACACTTGCCAGGGCAGCAGCGCCAATGCCACTTCCATGGTTCTGTTTGGCGGCACCGCTGTCAACGAGCAGCAGCAGCTGGAGAATCTATTGTTGAACAATTTAAGCAATAATTCAAATTATATACTTAACACGCCTGTGGATCAGCAGCAGCAGCAACAGCATAACAACAACACCAGCATTGCCACACTACAGAATCTGATGACGCCAAACAACAACATCAACAATAACATAAACAATAACAATCTCAACAGCTCCATTACCATGTTGCGAGGTGGCGTACAGCAGCATAACATCAACAGTAACAGCAACAACAACTCGAGCATGATGCTCCTTGAGGACACACCTATGGGTTATGCCACACATGATGTGCACACACAGCAGCAGCAACAACAGCAGCAGCAGCAACAATTGTACGATACCAACAATGGCACTCCATTTCGCAAGCAATTCAAATATTTGTCTGCAATATCGCCGTTAACGCCCAGCTTTGGCATCATGCCCTTGGCTAGTCCTTGCGAAGGCAGCACAGCCGCCTTACAGTCCAATTTAAGTATGTCTGCGTACTCGCCGATGCCCCAAATGCTGGTGGAGGTCAATCAGGAGCCGAAGATCATTGGCAAAAAGTTGAAAACACATGTGGGCGGCCTTATCAATCGTCAGGAGAAGAGCAAACCCGCCGTATTTACACAGGCTGGCAACATAACGCCTCGCACACCCAACAATGGTGTAGGCAATGCACCTTCTAATCCAAATGCGGCAGTGCGTCGTAGTACTCGGCTGTTTAGCAATTCAGCGTACTCTGTGAAAGAGAACAACAAATCGCCTAATATAACAAACAACAATAAATTTGTGCAGCCGCGTTCGCCGCCACGTAAAACAAAATCTTCGCGAATGCCGAAAATCTGTTTAAACAACGAGCTAATTGAGGAGAAGACGCATCATCATCTTGCAGAGAAACTGAACGAGAAGCAGTCGCGCAAGGAGAAGGAGAAGGTGGAAACAATCACATCTGCAGCCACAGCTGGCAACAATCAATCCACAATCAATAATCGCAACACAGAAGATGCCAAAGTTCTGCTTAACAATAATCTCAACAATGCACAGACCTTGGCACATCAGTTGCTCAGCATGAAGAAGCAATCGGCGGATGGTTTAATGCTGCTGCTGCGTGATCTGGCCGAGGCTTTTAAGCTTCTGTCGGCATTCCACTGCAAAGCGGCCATCAAGCAGCTGGAGTCGACGATACCAAAGCATCATTTAAGCTCCAGTTGGGTGCAATCGTTGATTGGCATGTGTCGGTATGAGCTTCGGGACTATGAGGCTGCCGTTGTCATATTTCAACGGATACACGAGACGGAGCCCTGTCGCTTGGACTACATGGAGATCTATTCAACGTCGTTGTGGCACTTGCAAAAGGAGGTGGCACTGTCGGCGCTCGCACAGGACCTCATCGGTCAGGATAAACGCAGTCCGGTGACGTGGTGTGTTGCCGGCAATTGTTTCTCGTTGCACAAGGAGCACGAAACGGCCATCAAGTTCTTCAAGCGTGCCGTTCAAGTGGATGCGGACTTTGTATACAGTTATACGCTACTTGGACATGAGCTAGTGCTCACCGAGGAGTTTGACAAGGCCATGGACTATTTTCGGGCGGCAGTTGTGCGCGATCCGAGGCATTACAATGCCTGGTTTGGCATTGGCACCATCTACTCCAAGCAGGAGAAATACGAGCTTGCTGAGTTGCACTATGTGAAGGCGTTAAAGATAAATCCATGGAACTCGGTCATATTGGTGCACATCGGAGCGATGCAGTTCTTCATGCAGAAAAAGGATTTAGCATTGCAAACACTTAATACGGCGGCTACGTTAGATCCGAAAAATCCATTGGCGCGCTTTCATCGCGGATCCATATACTTCTCGCTGGGCAAATATCAGGAGGCGTTACGTGAACTGGAGGAGCTCAAGGAGATTGTGCCAAAAGAGTCAGTTGTATTCTATCTAATTGGCAAGATACACAAGACGCTTGGCAATATGGATCTGGCATTGATGCATTTCAGCTGGGCCACCGATCTGGATCCCAAGGGCGCCAATAATCAAATCAAAGATGCCTTCGATTCAATGGCGCATCCCAATTGCTGTCCAGTCAATGACACTGTACTGGATGTTGACTTTGAACCAACCTCGGAGCGTTCCGATGACTCAACGCAGGCGCAGCAAGATGTTAGCTACGACAGCGACTACTAGAAAAGGTCTCCAAGTCTGAGCGCTTGTATATAATTACATAATTAATATATATATATATATCTTGAATGAGAAACAAAACCAATTATGAATTATATTAAAGTCTAGATAACATTTAGCATTAGGTTATTTATAACAACAACAAAAACAAAACAAAAAAAACAACCACAAAAAATAAGATGAAGAACGGTTTAAACAATTCTCTCTGTCTCTGTGCACTCTGAAAGTCTAAGGCAACAAAAACAACAACATACATTATACATATATATATTGATTACCAACTAAATTATACAAAATACAAAATTTAAATGATCAACACACGAAAGTTTTAAAACGTCAAGTTCAACTTAAAGTACAGTTTCACCTTGTAATGCTCAAATCGTCGACTATATGTATCTAGATATATTGGGAGTATACGATTCGGGCATTACATTTGAGGTCGTTGTCTCAATATGTGATTAACATAATTAAATCGATCCGAGACATGACACGAGTAAACAACAGAAAAATAATATACAAATTAATCTAAAATTTGACAAGATTTTGATATATCTCAACTTAATTGTTAATGGCCATCACTGCATCTCTTCGTTGTCCTCAGCCTCGCTGGATGAGTGAATGCTTATAACGTCACGCGATTCCTGCGTCATTTCTTGAACCTGGTCGAGCGTCAAGCGTTGTGTCATCCCCAAAACGGCGCGCAGGCGTCCCAGTTCCACATTCAGCATAAACGCGATCGCGGGCAGATGAACTTCCAGCACCAGATACTTGCGTGGCGGCTCAATGTTTAATATGTTTCGTATTTTCCGAGTGCCAAATACCTCGGCAAGTGAATCACTCAGTGATGGCGTTGTTGAATTCATTGATTCGGCAATCGGTGGCGAAGGGGAAAAGGATTCATGGGCGACGGTTGGCGTGGTATCCGGCGTGGGACACATTTGACGCAGTTGCGTGGTTGGTGGGTCTCTAGATGAATCCCGCACAGCGGTTCCAGTGCCAATGCGCTGCAATTCGCTTGACAAAATCTCGCCGTTTGTTGAGGTAGATTCCGGCGGCAACTGATGTATGAAGTGGGCTGGATAGCGTTCCGGCAGCAGAGTTTGAGTTAAATTTATACGTTGATATGCATATGTCTGAGTGGTATTGGCGATAACTGCAGACGGTTTGGGTTCTGGTGGATTTATGGTCACTGTGCTGCCAGGTTGACGGTAACTGTGCTGCCATGATATTCCGGATGGAACCTGGGGTCCATCTACATTGCCATGGGTGGATATGGGCTGATGCGGTTTTGTTGGAACTGGTGGATTTACGGTCGGCTGCTGATAACTGTGCTGCCATGATATTCCGGGTGGAACCTGGGGTCCATCTACATTGCCTTGAGTGGATATGGGCTGACCGGGTTTTATTGGAACTGGTGGATTTACGTTCACCGGCTGATAACTGTGCTGCCAGGATATTTCAGGGTTATGTACATTGCCATGGGCAGATATTGGTACAGCTTCAGGCTGCTTTTTGGGACGACCTCGCTTAGTTCCTGATTTCTGCTTGGATTGATACCAAAGTTGAACAGAGCTTTCTGTTATTTGAGGATTCTGTACTTGTGGTATTTTTGCTTGATTTTGCATAGATTCAGGCTGTTTTATAGGCGATGTCTTGAATTCTAACGGGGCTGAGTTGAAGTCAGATGGGATGACAATCGCCTGAGAGTTATAGAAATGCTGCCAGTCCGCATTATCAACTTTTGAATAAGACGTTAATGTTCCGAATTGCGACTCAATTGGATTTGTTCTAAGTTTTAGTTTTGAAGACAATGTTGCTGGCTTCTTTATAGATTCAGTACGTTTTCTGGAACGGGATCTGTTATTGTCTTTAGAGAGACTTTTACGGCGTCGCTTTTGTTTTTGGCCCTCGTCCACAGGAGTCTCATTATTTGAGCGCTTGCTTGCTACATTTTGCGGAACTTGATTTTGGGCCGTGTCTGTTATAGTGGCCTGGTTAGGAGGCAGTTGACCCAGTTGACTGAATTCCTCGTCCGTCTCGACAAACAGTTGCGGCGAGCCAGCGCCTTCATTATTGATAGCATTATCCCTTCTAATCTCGCTAATTTCTTTGCGAGCCTCTAAAATAGCTTGCTCCTTTTCCCGCAAACGCTGGGAGCGACGCGGTTGGGAGCCACATAGTTCCTCCGATTGCAATTCAATTAAATATTCCAGCTCAGAACAATGGGTAGTTGCTGGACTAGCAGCTGGCAATTTATGATGCAAATCCATTGTTTAAACTATTTGCATTTAAAATTCGTTTGTTTTAAAAAAAAGTGTCGTTACACTTAAAAGCCGACATATTGAGTGACATAGCAGCTAGCCAAAATCCGCAGACATTATTACGCAGTCTGGCAACGCCTGTAATTTTCTTTTCTTTTATAGTTTGTTTTCTTTCAATCATCATTTGCTGCGCTTCACTGTCAATTTATTTTGGTGTTTCGTTTTGTTTTTATTTCCCTGGCAAAGTTTAACTGCAAAATGAATATCTTGGACTTACCGGACACGTTGTTGATGGACATATTAGAGCTGCTCACGTACGATGAGGTTGCCAGGAAACGAGAGGTGGCCAATTCATTAAAAAGCATACGTAACTATCTTGTATTCAATCATAAACTTCTATTCTTTTCTAGATTTGCGCTCGCTTCAATTACATTTGCCAACAGGTGTTGAATACGGGATTTAACAAGGTTGTGCAGGAGCATGCCAAGCATTTTAAGCGCATCAAGTCCCTTCTGCCACGTCGCGAGTCGGAGCGACGGTGAGTGAAATCGAATTGAATGAGAATCTGATTCTAAATCTGCATTGATTACAATATCTTGTTTTATTACAGTAATCACATGCTAGCGCGTCACTCCGACATCCTGACCTCCATCGAGACGCGTATCTCGATGCTGACAATGACATACTCAAAGTTTATAGACCTTAACATATGCTGCTTTATACCAGGCCGCGTGCTGGACGAGATCATCAGCATATTGAAACTGTTGTCCACCACAACGAAACCTCTGCGTCCCCATGAAGTATTGCAAGAGCTTCGCGACATCTCGTCGATGGCTATTGAGCATTTTGATGAGAAAATTGCCGTCAACTTTAAATTGGCCATGAAACTAAACGAATCTTCAGCCTCGGGTAGCGGACGTGTCGTCGTCTGCGGTTCCCTGGGTGACATTAGCTTCAATGGCGTCAAAGTAGCTCCAATAAAGAAGGCGCCGGTTCTACAACAGTCGCATTGCCAAAATACAATCTGTATGAAAACAAAAACCGATGCATTGCAGCAAGCACTTTTATTGGCCAAATCACTGCCCACCAGTGGAGCAGGCGCAGATGTCCACCAGTGCACTATGGATCGTGATCTATCCAAGCAGTTACAGAGACAATTTCAAACACAGAGATTGTTAACGTCACGAATACGATTCCTTGAAGTATCACGCAGGGCACACGAGCGTCGTATGCAGGAGGCGCTGGGCAGCATTACAGAATTGGCTACACAGGTGTCGGAGCTGAAGCGTCAACTGGAGGATGTGTTGGCCAAGGGCAAAAACTTAGAGGCGTCTCCAAGTGGTGCTGTTAAACGCTCAGCGGTCGCTTCTGACTGCCTGCCGCCCAGCAAGAAACCAAAAGCTTAGTGTTGTCTCTTGTAGTTGTAGATTACTGTACTGTACTAAGCTTGATCGTAAGTTCAATAGTGTACTTAGTATTTTTAATCACGTAGATTAAGATCAAAAGTATCGCTTACACATTTCTCAATGAATACTGCCGCATAACTACATCTATATATTAATGTATAAATATAAATAAAGTGTGCGGATGTAATATTTCGAGTTAAGATTGTGATTTTAATATTGTATTACAACTATATAAATACATTGAACATCTAAATTAAAGTTTTCATTTATATCATTGCCATTGACTGCCTTGTGGTTGGTTTTATTATCATTTCTATTTATTGTTTTTTTTTTGTTTGAGTTATTCGGATTCTATATAGCACTGGTAGGATGGTAGATATATATATATATATATAATTACATACATGGAACTGGAACATCTATTATCATCATGCAAGATTTTATTTCTTTTTAGTTAGTTGTCACTTGGCTTCTTGGCCAGTTGCTATTGTTTATGACCTGTCTAAGACTACGATTCCTATTGACTTTAGGTGTCTCTATATGCCTATGGTAAGTGTAAGTGAAATTGTAATTGTTATTGTTAATTGTTAATCGTATATTGTATAAAAGGTAGTAGAAATTGCCACTTGTTAGCAGTGTATAAATCTTTGTATCAACTGAGGGCGACTTAATCAAAGGTCTAACTAATTGCTATGCTTTATATATACTTATGTACAATCAATAACACACAGATTATAATCAGTAATAACAAAAGATAATGGAAAACAAAATTCATTGCAAACGCGTTACTTAAACCTATTAGTATATATATATGTATATGTATTTATATATACGTATGCATGTATAAACTAGTCAAATTGCAAGCATTGTCATTGCCACTGCCATCTACATATATGAATATTACATTTATAAATACATCAATGCATATATGTAGCGTATATATATATATATATGTATGTATATGTATGTACAAATATATTCTGTTCACTTTCAAACGCTGTCGTCTCGATTAAATAATAATTATTGAATCATTATTGTGCTGCGTTTAATAGCGACGCCGACGATGCTACTTTTTCTTAACCGCCGCCTTGTGTTGAATCTTCTCCTGCAGCTGGCGTATCAGTTGCTGAACATCGTCCACGTTATAAGCATAAATCAGTTTACATTGTTTGGCTTGAATATTGCCATTGTTGAGATTTTTAAGCGCATGCTGCAGACAATAAACATTGCCCTCTTCGGTGCGAACCATCGATATGTACAAGTTGGCCCGACACAGATCGCATTCACTCTCGATGGATTTGTGCGGCGGCTGCTGTTGCTTTTTCGCCTTTTGTCCCTTTTCCGCCTGCACCTTCTCGGTGGATGTCACTCCAGCGGCCTGTAGAATAAATTATTGTTAGCATTTAATATTTCAAATTCAAATGGATTAATCTATTTTATAAATTTACCCTGAGTTGTTCTCGTGCTGCTGATTCCTTCTCGCAGACCTCGTTCAGCATGGGCAGCATCTGCTGCAGTGTGTCCGAGTTGACGCGCTGGTCGTAGCCCAAGGCAAAGAGCAGCTGCTCCAACGAGAACATGGCCGGTTCACAGCTCTCGTGAATGTCCTGCAAGAATAAACAAAGATATTTATTGAAATTCATATTTGTAATTTTTAATTTAATGAAACAATCAATCAAGAGCTACACTCACCCTAAAGTCATCCTTGGCCAAATCCAGCCACGACATAGTGGCAAAGTAGACACTTTCCGAGACGACATATCCGGTGGCCAGGCTGGAGGTGTAGGCACGAGGAAAGACGACAATGAACTCGCCGGGCTTCTGCTCGATGCGGCACAGGGAGACGCCGCGATCAGTGAGCATATGCGGTGGCACCATCACCGTATCACAGGGCAACCAAATCGTCTTGTTCTGACAATGCGTCGGTATCAGCGACGTTAACGCCGAACGGAAATTGGCACTCTGATCGTCGGGTATGCCGTACCAGAGTTTCGAAGCGCCAGTGTGCAGATATTCGATCCAGGACAAACCGTGTGGATCCCGATACCAACAGCAGGCGGAGAAGAGCATGCCCACGTGCAGCGTAGGCACCGTGACACCCATGACGGGTCCCAGGGAGCGTAGCACAGATCCCGAATTATTGGTCAGCACCTTAAGATTCCACGGATGTCGGGCATAATTGGATCCCTTGCCCTTGGGCCCCGGACTGGGAAAGCCATAGCCCCAGCCGGAGCTATCGATGGAGCCGGAATGGACACAGACATGACTATCGCGAACGGCGACATGACGCCAGAATTCCGCCTCGACTTCGTTGACCGTAGGATCGGTACTCTTGAACCACAGGGCCATAGTGTTGCGGGCAATGCGATAGAATTGACTGAGGGGCATGCTGCGACCCTTGACAATGCACTCCATGGACACACCATCGATCTCCTCCTCCGACTCCTCATCCTCATCCGTGGAGACATCATCTTCCTCATTGGATACGCTCTCCGTGCTATTGACAAAGCGATCCGCATTGCGACGAGCACGTGCCTCCCGCTTTGCCCAATCCGCTTCGACCTCATCGAACAGCTTCTGTCGCTCCGCCGGCGAGAGTGTGTCATAGGGCAACAGATACTTGCAGTAGATGTCATCCAGTTTGGTGACCCGATCTTGTGCCAATTTTGGTATGCACATTTCCTCGGCGACCCGTGCCCATTTCTTCTTCTCGATGACCTCTTTGAGGCCACCAAGCTCCTGGACCGTGTGATAGAGACGCGGCAGATCCACTTCCATGCCGCCAATCCATGGTGCATGATTCATCACAATGCTCTGGGTGGCCAAATACTTTTTGATCGCGCTCAACTCTTTGGCACTCGGACCCCAACGATGCAACATCTTGTGGACATACTGATTGTAGGCGGTAAACCTCATCTCGTCGGAGATGCGACACTCAGGCTTGAAGCTAGCCGGCGGTATAATCTTACAGATGCCAAACCTAGCTGCGATTGGTGTGATGCGTTCGATAAACTCTATGGGATCGGCGAATTCCTTCTCGGTGGGCTTAAAGATGGGCGCCTCGACCATTTGCGTGGGATCATCGTGACGCGGGAATGCCGTGTTGTTGGCCATCTTGATGGGCGTGTCATCTTTGTACTTTTTAGCCAAGGCTGTGGTTGTTGCCGTCGCCGCAGCAGCAGCTGCTGCTGCTGTTCGTGACTTGGCAGAGCCGGAGAAAAGCGATGAATTGGAATTGACACGCACGAGATTTGTAGCTGTCGTCGTTGCGGAAGCAGAAGCAGCAGCAGCAGCTGCTGCTGAGGTGCTGGCCTTTAAGCTGTTGCTGCTGCCGGCAACTGTTGTTGTTGTTGTTGCTGCTGCTGTTGTTGCTGTTGCCGCCGTTGCTGCAACATCATTGCCGGTTGTTGCTGCATTCAGCAATGTTTTGACCAGCTCATTATCCGGCAATGGCTTTGAATTGGTGTCCATTTGTGCCTTGGTCACCAGTGTTGCCTGCATCACCACCTTTTGATTGGGCCCGTCGGGTCCCTCGCGTCCCAGCTTAACGGCCACGCCCTGAATGCCACCAGTGCCTCCACTGGCGCCTTGCAACAGTGGTATATAAAAGGTGGCACCTTCTGCATCCGAATCAGCGCCGGCAGTTGCAGTTGTCGTTTGCAGTTGTTGCTGCTGTTGTTTTTCTTGTTGTTGCTGCTGTTGTTTTTCTTGTTGCTGCTGCTGTTTTTCTTGTTGCTGCTGTTGCTTTTTGGCATTTCGTGCTGCTGCTGCTGTTGCTTTGGGCTTCTCCAGTTTATCCGTTGGACTCAATGTTAATTGCACCGCTGTGGCAGCTGCTGCTGCTGCCGCTCGTTTCTTGGTCGGCGAGCGTTCGCTGAGCGCAGGCGGCGGCGTTGTTGTTGTCGTTGTTGTTGTTGCTTCCACCTCGGCAGCATTGCGTCGTCGATTTGTTGCTTTGCTGGCAGCAACAGTTGCTGTTGTTGTTGTCTCTTCATCCTTGCCAAAGACATAAATTGATTTTGTTGTCTTTGCCGTTTGTTGTTGTTGTCGTTGTTGTAGCTGCTGCTGCTGCTGCAGCTGTTGTTGTTGTTGTTGCTTGTTGTCCAGCTGCAATTGTGCCTTGCTTTTGTTGCTCTGATTCTGATAGACAGGCGTGCGCTTGGTTGGTGTTGTAGTTGCTGCTGCTGCTGTTGCTGCTGCTGATGATGTCGTTGTCGTTGCACTTGTTGCATTCTTTTTGTTACCTGCCTTTTGTTTACTGGGCGGCGTTGGACTCGCTGTGGGCGTGGCTGCTGCGCTACGTTTACTGCCAGCTGTTGCTGCTGCTGCGGATGTTGCTGTGGCGCTTGCAACAGTTGCCTTGACACTGTTGCTGGCTGTATTCTTGACCTTTTTATCGGGCAATTTCTTATCGCTATCCAGCTGGGATTTCTGTGTCAGATTCACAGCCGTCACACACTTGTCAAAGTTGTCCAAGGCATCCGACTCGGCGGCAGCTGTTGCTGCTGCTGCTGCCGTGCTGACCAGGACGGGAGTTGCCTTCAACGATGGTCCCTTGGCTGACCAGGCGCTTTCGCTTTTGCCCAGCTCGCCACGTGTCTTGTTCGACGAGCTGCTGAAGCTTGTGCTCTCCTTGTCATCCCGGGTTGCTCCTGGTCCTGGCGGCGTTTGTGCCTGTTGGGGTCGCAGGCTCTCATCGAATTCATCATCGAGATCATCCTGAATCTCGTCGGGATTCGAGCTGCACTCGATGAGCCATTTTTGTATCTGCTCATGGGTCATATTCACCTTGGCCTTGCGTCGCTCCTTGCTGGTCAACTGATCGCCAAAGTAACCCTCTGTGGGCACCACGGGACCCAGCACCGGTTTATGTATGGATCCGCATTTACCCAGCGTGCATTTCGTGTTATCCGGCCCGGAACTTTGAGCCAGACTCACGCTGGCAATGCCAAAGATCTTGCCGGATTCCTCTTTGCTGGGCATGAGTGTTGCCTGCGCCAAAATGCTGCCAATTTCATCTTTCAACGGATCAGTTGCAGTTGCAGTTGCACTTGCTGTTGCAGCTGCATTGTTGTTGCTGTTTTGCGCCAACAACTGTTGCTGCTGCTGCTGATGCTGTTGTTGTTGCTGCTGCTGTTGCTGATGCTGATGATGTTGTTGTTGCTGCTGCTGATGTTGCTGTTGCACAGCTGCCGCTGCTGCTGCTGATGTGGATGCCACAGCTGGCAGACTCAAATTCAAGCTCTGACCCTGACTGACAACAGGAGGCGGCAGTACACTTTTCACAGTGGCTGCCACACCAACTGGACTACTTAGGCTACTCAATGTGGCACGCGCCACAGTTGGTGACGTGAAATTGTTAATATTGCTGGTGTTGTTGCTGTTGCTACTGCTGCTGTTGTTGGCGCGCGGCAACACGCTGCTACGATCATATTTGGGTGTTAAAAAATTTGGATTGATTTTGGGACATTGATACGCCTCAATTGGTGGCGGATACGTTGTGGGCGGCGTCTGATATTTCAATGGTGATGTCACTGTTGTCGCTGTTGCCAATGTTGCCGTCGTCTGCTGTTGCGGCGTCTTGTTGCCGGCAGCGGCCGCAGCAAACGTTGCTGGTCGCACATATGGCGTATGATAATGCGGCGATGCTTGTGGCAAATACGACGTCGTCTTGGCAAAACCAACAGCTCCCAATCCCGCACCTGCTCCCGGCAACGCATATGTTGCTGGCACATTAAGTATCTTTGATGTGGGCACTGGTGATTTCTTTTCCATTGTCTTTAGGGGCGCATAACTTGGCGGAGATATGGAAAATTGTGTTGGCTTCGCTGTCAGCGGCAACATTGTTAGTTGCGTTGTGGGCGTGGCACTTACAGACATGCCCAACTGTGAGGCTAACGATTGTTGTTGCTGCTGTTGTTGTGGTAGTTGCAGCGGTTGTTGTGATTGTTGTTGTTGTGCTTGTGTTTGTTGCTTGGGCGGCGTGCAGTTTAATGTGGTTGTTGCAAGAGATGTTGCTGCTGCCACTGATGCAGTTGTTGTTGCATCAGTTGTTGTGGGTGCTGCTGCTGCTGTAGTTGCTGTTGTTGCTGCAACTGTAGCAGCTGTTGTTGGAGCAGTTTCTAATTTGCTGCTGCTGTTGCTGGCTTTGGCTGGTGTTGCTGCTGCTGCTCCTGTTGTTGTTGCTGCTGCTGCTGCTGCTGTTGGCACTTTTATGGCCAATGGTTCATCATCCGAGTCACTAAAACTCTTTTCCAGCTTACGCTTCGTTTCGTTTAGCTCCTCGTTGATTAAAAAATCTTCTTCCGCATCGGAATCGACTTTTTGTTGTTGTTGTTGATGTTGTTGTTGCTGTTCGGACTTTGCTTTTGCCAGCGCCAATGCGCCCTTTTTAACCAGCATTCCCTCAATTTGAGGCTTGCCTGTTGCTGCTGCTGCTGCCGATGTTGTTGCTGCCGAGGTTGTTGCAGCAGCTTTTGCCTGCTTTGGCGGTCTGCCACGTCGAGGAGGTGCAGCTGTTGTTGCTGCTGTTGTCTCCGGCTGCACTTGCTCCATAACAGCAACAGTTGCTGCTGCTGCTGCTACGGTTTCGGCTGTTGCTGCTGCTGCTGCCGTCTTGTTGCTGGGTGACTTTTTCCTCGTCGCAACTTCACTTGCTTTGCCCGCCGCATTCTTCTTGATTTCCTTTTCCATTTTCTCCAATTCCTTGACATTCGGTATGTCGGGAAAACTGCTTAGCGAGAGGTCATCCTCCTCGTCATCCGCCATCTGCAGCTTGTGACCAATGATGCCCATGTATATGGCTGCCGCTTCCTTTGTCTTACGCGATGGCCGCTGACTTCGTTGTGGACTTGGACTCACGGAACGTTCAGCTTGAGCTTTGGTCGCTTTGACTTGCGCCTGACGACGCACTGGACGTGCATTGTGTTGGCTATTGCTCTGCTTCTTGGACTGGGGTGGTGACAGCTGCTCCTCATCCTCCTCCTCCTGCTCCTCTTGATCCTTTTCTAGATCTTTTTCTATATTCACCTCGTCTGCTTTCTTTTTAAGCGCTTTGCCCCGCTTTGTTTTTGGCTGCTCTTCTGTTTTGCTCGGAGTGGTCTCCACTTTCTCCTCTTCCTGCTGTTGTTGTTGCTTCTTGGCTGCACCTCCAGCAGATTTACGTCCACGTGCTGAAACAGTTGGAGCTGCCGCCGTTGTTGCACCTTTTTTGGCGCCCTTTTTCAGCTTTATGGACTTGGCCAATGGCTGCTCATCATCCGAGCTAAAGTCGAAGACATTAAGACCCTTTTGTTGCTCAGCGGCAATAGCGGACGCAGTGCCTCCATTCTCCAGTTGCTGCTGCTGCTGCTTGGCAGCATCTTTGGCATAAATGCTGGAGTTTGTCTTCTCCTTGTTGAGCTGTTGTTGTTTAGTTCCAGCAGTTCCTGAGTCAGTTGCTTTTTTGGGCGGTTCTTTTTCCTCCTTTAGCTCCTCCTTCAACTTCTTTTCTTCTTTCACCTGCTTCTCTTGCTCCTCTGGCTCTGGCTGCTTTGGCATCACCTTGACGGGCTCAAAAAAAGCACGTTGTCGTGTCATGCGTCCAGATGATTCTGGTGAGGGTATAAATATGGGTGATTCACGTTGTCGCACACGTTTTACGGGCGCCTTATCCTTCTCCTTGGTAACACTGCTCTCTGTGGCAGCTGGTGAAGCTGCAGCTGCTTTTCTGGTTAGTGCTGCCTGATTGCGACCACGTTTAACATTCGAACCTGTGATCTCCGACTTGGAAAGTGTCTCATCCGCACCGCCATTGCGTGAACTCGCATCGTGCGCTGAAAAGAATTCATCCTCATCATCCTCCTCCTCAGCATCGTCTTCATTATTTTGCTGGTGCTGCTGCTCCTGGTCATCATCCTTATCCTTGTTGTTGGCCCTATTTGAGCGTCGTTTCAATGACTCATTGCGTCGTGCTCCTCGTCTATTGCCCTCTGTAATCACCTCGGCTCGCTTACGCACTGCACCCACTAGGGGATGAGGAGGAGGCGACGTTGTTGCTTCAATTTTATCACTTGCTGCTTTATCAGTTTTATCAGCTGGCAACTGTTGTTGTTGCTCTTGTTGTTGTGGTTTCTCCTGTTGTTGCTGTTGGTGTTCATCTCTTGATTTTTTCCCTGGTGTTGTTTTGGCGGGTCTCCCACGTTTCTTTTTGCTGTTGTTGCTGTTATTTTTCTTCTTGTTGATGTTGTCGTTGATGCTGCTGCTTTTAGGCGGGACTTCGTTTGCTTTAGACTTGCCCTGATTCAGATAATCCAAGTGGGCGGGCAATGCGGGTGTGCCGCGAAAACACAGAAATGTTAAGAAATCCTGCGGCTTGGGACACTTGTTGGGAAGTATCTCAATCGGTGGCTGAAGGCTGTCTGCAGAGGTGCTCGGTCCAGATGCCGCTGCTGCTGCCGCCGCCGCCGCTGCTACACTGGCAGCGCTGTAGGCACCTGCTGAACTGGGCGCATTTTGGCCTTGTGCAAATTTACGCTGTGCCTGCACCTTCGTTCTGCAATAGACGAGTAAGAATAAGAGGCGAAAAATAGGCAAATATAAATATGAGTGAATTTTAATTGGTAACAAAATGCAATTTAATACAAATTATGGACAAAAGCAGAGTCGAAATCAACAACGCATTGAATTACCATAAACGAACACACACACACACTCACGCACACACAAATGCATACACCTGCTTTACCCCAAAGCCAATTGTAATCAGCCCTTTGCTTCGACAACAACAACAACGCCACGACGCTTGCTTAACAGTGCTGACAATTTGGCTATTTTGTAAACACTTTTAGCAAATAATTAACCTTTTCACATACTGTCACAGTGTGAACCTAGTATACATAAATATAACTGATTTATTAAAAACTCAAACGGTTTGCAACCAAACCGTAACTGTCAAGTAGAAAGAGAGCTTAATTAAATTTTTTTCGTTTTTCAACAGCGCTTTTCTATTGGGCATTAATTAAATTTGCCAACACTGTTGCTTATACAATGGAGGCGCACCTCACTTCATGTTTTGTTGGGGAGTGGGGAGAGCGCAGCGCTGTTGCTGTTAGTAAAATGAGCACTGGCGGGCAATGCGTCGTCATCTCCCTCTTTATACAACAATTACACACATATGTAGACATAAACGATCAACTGAATAGATAGAGGGAGATATAGGCTCACCTTTTAGGCATCTCGGGTGATGACTCCACAGCCAACGTTGTTGCCGCCGCCACCGACGATGACGTTGGCGGTGTCTCGGTCTCCTTACGGCGACGCTTGTTGTCTTTTGAGACAACCATTTTGTTGCGAATTTTTCGCGCCTCTTTTTCTTCCAATATTTCTTTCTCTCACACTCGCAACGAGATGAGAGAACGAGCTCGATTTGTTCACCAGTTAATTTAAAAAAATCGCTACACACTGGCAATTTGCAATTTGTTTTTATCCCCCCGTGCTCTGCATTTACATAAACGTACGCAATTGCCAATTTTCCACTGACACTACAAACACTGATTTTGTTGGTGGTGCCTGCACGGAGTTGAAATCATATTTTCGCGTCATATTTTCATTCTACACCATTCCGTACTCATTATAAATGCTACACTGATGTATATATTATTGTCTCGCTATTATTATTATAA
Organism: Drosophila suboccidentalis; assembly: GCA_037043435.1. NCBI lineage: Eukaryota > Metazoa > Arthropoda > Insecta > Diptera > Drosophilidae > Drosophila > Drosophila suboccidentalis. Next base: position 632,092 of record JBAMBK010000397.1, on the reverse strand, counting down.
TACACATAATTAATTTGCATTTTATAGGCTGCAGCAAAATTTAATTTTTTACATTAGATTTTTTCATTCTTTGCGCACATATTTTTTTCTCCCACCGCTTTGCTTTGTGTCCGCCATGACACAAAAACTATCGACACCATCGCAACTCTGACAATCAGTGTTGCCAGGTGTTGAGTGGCCGCATAAGCTTAAGCTAGATTCTAAGTAAAAATAAGTTAAAAATATAAAATTTATGCTATAAAACAAGTTATATCCAAATGCAAGAAAACATATAAAAATTTTTATTTAAATTACATTTTTTAACAAATCACCGATTACATCATTTTCTTCCTCACTTAAATATCTATCGTTCTTTTGAATAAGACTAACATATTTCTATGGCGCAATCCAAAAAAGATTTATAAATTGGAAATTTTTTAAGCTATTCCATTTTCAAATATGCTAGATCTAGCCTGAAAAGAGCTGACAATAAACTCTCCTCATTTATGTGAACATGTTCACTTCTTCATTTTTTTAGGTAAGTCCCATTTTCTTTTCTGTAACTCTAATTGTTGCGGCGCGAAATCTTATTAAATTATTTCCAAATTCAATAATAATTAAAAAAAAGTGCAATAAACCAATAAATTATAAATTACTTAAAACAATGAAGTTAATTTTAAAGAATGTTTGATGCACCCTTCGCGTGGTGTAGTTGGTATTTTAATTTTAAATTAAATGTTAAAAAATCGACAAAAATATAACAAAAATTCGTGTGAAATTTTCAAAGTTCTAGCTTCAATATAAAAAAAGTTATATTGAAATTGAGTTATTTCTGTTGCTTGATGGCTGCCACCGTGATTTGGGATCCAAGGCTGCCACCTTGATTTCCAAAGTTGGGCAAAGGCTGCCACACGGTAGAATTCCGTTTACTTGCTCACTTCAGGGCAACTCTTTTTGTTCACTCATTCAGAAGCAACCCAACACTAACACTTAGTGTTGAAAACTACTACACTAATCGTGTCTTGTGTGAGTTGACAAAAATTTTGTAGCTGAAGTAATTGCAAATTGAAAAGAAAAAGTACAAGACTGACCATAATGAGTGAAGGAGCAGGTAATTGGTGTCTCATAGAGAGTGACCCGGGTGTATTTACGGAGCTGATTCGCGAATTTGGTGAGTATGTGTGCCGCGCGCGCTTTTTGCAAGAGGACGCGAAATGCGATGCCGGCTTCAAAATGTGATTGTGCGTGATTCAATTAATTAATTAACTGGAGCACTTGTTTTGTCTTGTAGGATGCGATGGTGCACAGGTAGAGGAAATCTGGAGCCTAGACAGTGAATCGTTCAAGGACTTGGAGCCAATACACGGATTAATATTTCTGTTCAAATGGGTTCAGGAGGATGAGCCCGCTGGCAAGGTGGTGCTTGACCGCGATCACATATTCTTTGCCAAGCAAGTGATTAACAATGCCTGTGCGACCCAGGCGATTTTAAGTTTGTTACTCAATCTGAATCACGAGGACATCAAGCTGGGCGAAACACTAACAAACTTCAAGGAGTTTTGCCAATGCTTCGATCCCTACAACAAGGGATTAACTCTCAGCAATGCATCCCAAATTCGCACCGTGCACAATTCGTTTGCACGACAAACCCTCTTTGAGCTGGACATGAAAAACCAGAACAAGGATGAGGATGTCTATCACTTTGTTGGCTATATGCCCATTGCCGGCCGTCTCTATGAGCTGGATGGTCTTCGTGAGGGTCCCATTGATTTGGGTGAAATCAAGGCGGAACAAAACTGGGTCGATGTGGTGAGGCCAATCATTGAGAAGCGCATGCAGCGATATAGCGATGGAGAGATCCATTTCAATTTGATGGCACTGATCTCAGATCGTCAGCGCATCTATGAGCAGCAAATTGAGAAACTCCTGAATCCGGCTGACATGGCCATGGAGACGGAAGACCGACAGACTGAAATCAATAGCCTACGCTCCTACATACAGTATGAAATTGAAAAGAAAAAGCGATACAAGGTCATTATATTGCAGATATTATATTTAAACATACATGTATTAATTGAAATTGTTTCTTTGCAGGTGGAGAATGTGCGACGCAAACACAATTATTTGCCTTTCATTGTGGAGCTGCTGAAGATGCTGGGCGAGACCGGACAACTACTGCCCATCTATGAGAAGGCCAAGCAGCGAGCGTTGGAGCGTGAGCATCAAATGAGCAAAAAGGAATCCAATTAGACAGCATTTTTAAAACATTTTTCGATAGCATACACTTGATGGCAATTCAAAATTGCTGTAAGTCGTAGTAGAATATTTCAAACATATTCTAATTGCTATATTTACATAAGTAACTCAAATCTTTTTCGCTGTTAGTTAAGGTCGTCCAGATAAAACTGCCTTGTATTGTACTTTACTTCTTTTGTACCCAATGCCCCTAAATCGCTGCAAGTTAATAATCCTACATATTTAAAAGAAAGAAAAGATTTGAACACAAAATAAAAAGTTTCCGTACAATTAAATGAACAAAGAATGTCTTTGGCTTTTCGTATATAATATATTTGCTGTTTATGTTATTTTTAATAATATATTCATATATGTATGTATGTATATTGAATTTACAATTGCTATGCCTTGGTATTTGATTTTTGCGTTTAATCTTTATGTATATGTTGTATATATTGTTGTATATAAGTATTGTATATAGGAATAATTGGTTTGTTAATCTTTTACGTTCATTTTGCTTTAATTTTACTCTCAATTTATATAATGATCTGTCTCTGTCTGTGTTTATTTCTCAACTTACAAGCTATATGCTATAGTTGATGTGTATATTGCATATTAGGGAACTTTCTTGGGAGGTCTTTGATTTATTTTTTTGAATTTTGGTGTTGCTCTTAATTTCTACTTAATTTTTACATACTCCGTACTAAGTATATTTATTTTTATAATATGCTAGTGTAGCTTTTGGAAAACATAATTGTGAACTAATTTTGGAAACCGAAGCAGGAGCTACAAATATAGCGTAGAAGACAAGTGACTCTGCTTATGTTTGCTTCATTCGACTACTTGATCAAGACTGACTCGTGGCTGTTTCTTACAAGCTGGTGTATGTACATCTCAATGTAAGGATTAGAGAGAATGAAGCAATAGCCAAAATCCAACCGAGTGCGCATAATGTCTGTGTATATATATATTGACTCTTGTCCTACTACAATACTATAGTATTAGGGAAATGCAGCTCCAGAAGCGTTAGACAAACTCAATATTTAACCTAAGTACTATATTTATGTTTGTTTGTTATTTCTTCTCGCTTAAACTGCATTTTTGGTTGATTTTCCCATTTGTTGTGTATTGGAATTTAATTCGCATTGCCATTATTATTATTTTTGTTTGTTATATTGTTAACGCTAGTTTTCACTAATTTTCGTATTTATTTATTTTTTTTTTAATGATTTAGCACTTAGTTTTCAATTGTTTACTTAGCAACATGTTGCTTAACAAGTTTCCCATTTCCATATAATTTTGGTTTTTGTTTCTTTTATGTTTTGAAGACACAACAGTTACTGGTCCAGTTCCAGGAAGTATATGTAATATGTATGTGTTTATATTTTGTGTGTATTTGTTCTTGTTGTTGTTGTAGTTGTGCAACGCCCGCGCAGGCGCTAAGGGCAGCTTTTACCGTTGCACATAACTGTACTGCGTCAGATCGTTGCATACTTCGCTGTGTTGCGTCGTCGCTGTTAATGCGGCGAATGCGTGATGTGGGCGTGATGCTGCTGCTACCGCTGTTGTTAACAGAGCATGCTGCTGTGTCGGCTGTGTTGAATCGTATGTAGTCAGATCTACACTGGCGGCTAAAAAAGTTGGCATACCAAATTAAATTTTAGCTTACAATTTGTATAAATATTTTGGATTTTTTATTTACCAGCTGCATGCAGGCGATTATAAAGATTCTTGCGCTTCTTCTTTAACATAACATCCAAATTGTAATTTTCCGCTCTGGAAGGCATATTAAATAAAATATATGTAGAAATCAATTGAACAGATAATGACACCATAATAAATTATTATACACTTGCAGACGGTATTATGATTATGTCACGTAATATGTAACGCTTTAATGCGGAGGCGTGGCTGAACCCATAAGTAAAAATCTGTATATATATCATGATCGGACTCGATTTTGCGGAAACGATTTTTAATAATTTTCGATAATTAATCGAGGTAATTTAATAAATCGTTATATTGCGGATAAATACATTTAATCGAAATGGAACTATATTCTCTATATATTGCTAATTTTTGGTATCAAATTGAGGATCTTTGTTGTGTTTTTAAACACCGCAGCAAATCTTACAGACTGTATGTTTCATATCGCCCTGTAAAATTCCGTTTAAATCAAACTAATAAACATAAAGAAACGGTCAGTCGAAAATCGAATACAACGCTCTGCAAGGGTATAAAATATTCGTAGTGCCGAAGAAAACTTTTCTATCTCGTTTACTTCTCAGATCTTCCGCTGCCCAGCAGATCCTTAAATGCCACATAGATCTTGTTTAGCGTCAGATTGGATAGCCCCTGGCCCAGATATCGTACAAATTTAAGTTGCTCACATTTGGATAAAGCGCTCTCGTGGAAGTCCAAAAAGGGTCGATGATCGGATATCTGATATTCCTGTACAGAAATATATGTATAAAATAAAAAACAAAAAAAGGTATCGAATGAACAACAAATATTCCAAACTAAAATACGGCAAGAGTTTTGTTCTATGCGCTAGGAATGATTGGTGCAATTTAGATCTAGACTCAGAATCAGAATGAAAAATGCCAATTGTATTTTTTGTGGGGTGGGGGGAATCAAGAACAAATCTCCGCTGCACGCTACACAAATCGCCATCTTGTCTTTGTGGCTGTTTGGCTGGACGGGACGGACATCATCCCGTTACTCGTTTGCTCACATTGCAAAACTTGATGAAGTTCTCGATGAGTATGCACTTTTCATAATTGCTCAGACATTGCTGGCTACTACTCTGTATACCGAACTGTTTCAATAGCTCCTGCTTCTTGGGCGGCAGGCGGCTGATGTGCGTGCAGACGCCATCTTCGATGCGATGCGTCTCATGCACATTGAAATTCTCATAGATGATTAGCTGTTCCAGCGAACGCGGCGGCGGACCCAACACTGGCAGCGGCAGTGGCATCGATGGTGGCGGCAAAAGAGACACCGACGATGACGACGCCACACAACCGTAACGTGCGTCCAGTTTTTGGGAAGAAGATGCAGATGATCCTCCAGTTACATAGTTGTTAACAGTGTTGGACAAACTAGCAATCGTACTACTGCTGTTGCTGATAACGCTGCTGCTGCTGCTGTTATTGTTAGTTATGCTGTTACTGTTGTTGGTGTTGCTGTTACTGTTGTTGTTGCTATTACTGCTGCTGCTGCTGTTACTGGCAAACTCGAGCGTGCCGTCATTCGCGGCCGCCATATTCTTGAGGTCTACAAGAAAGATTTGCATTTTAAGATTTATCGGTATCGGCATTTCAAGTTCGACGGCCATTTGCAAAATATATTTGACCTTTGCCTAGCACAAATGCAGATATTACGAGATTACAGGCATAATTAATACATAATATGTAAATACTATATACATAAATATGCATATGCAGAAAACTCATTAAAAAAGTAGCCATTTGTTGTTCGCTATGTATTGTATATATATATTTGTTGTTTCTCTTTATATGTTTGTATATATTTATGTAAGTTTCTATATGTAGATGTGTATATAGTTAGGATTGGTTTTTTTCACAAACATATTATTTGTTCTTGGCTTACTAAAATATATGCTCATCATATATTAATTTGTATTATTATTAATAGTTTCGCATTAGCTGGATTCTCTATAATGATGTTGAAAGTTTACATGTGTATATATGTATATATATATGTGTGTGTTTGTAATTGTAATAATCTCTTTTCAAGGAATAACATTGCATAGTTTAGGGCGTGGTCATCGTCCAACAATTTAGTCGTTTAACATAATACGTATAAAAATTTGGCAAAAAGCTTGTAAAATTAGACTAAAAACGAAACGTACGCTAAGAGAGAGACAGATGATGATGATAAACAGAAGACACAATAAAAAGAGGACAAAGACAACAATTTTAAAAACCAAATATACATATATATATATGTAATAATAATGAAAATTAAAATAGTTACGAGGTTATAAGCTAGTAATAGTATTTTGGGGGCATTTTGGGTAGCTGGAGCAGCCTACGATTGTCAACAGGTGGCGCCACTGCCGCCATATTTGGCGCCACGCCGACGCCAATCTCACATGCTGGGCGGCAATGCATGTGATGGCAACTGAGGCGGTTGTGGTGCCGATGAGGGCGCCGGTGGCGCCACCTGTTGTCCATATCCCATTGCTGCTGCCATATGGGCATGTGGATGTGGATGTGGATGCGGATGAGAATGCGGATGCGGATGAGGTGGCAGGCCATAGTGGGTATGATGCGGATGTGCGTAGGCGAAATGATGAGGATGTGGATGTTGCTGGGGATGTGGATGGGGATGCGGATGCTGCTGTTGGTGTGGATGCGAATATTGATGTGGATGCGGCGGTGCTACATGATGCTGAGGATGTTGATGCTGCTGCTGGTGATGATGTGGTTGTGGATGTGGATGCTGCTGCTGTGGCGTCATGGGCGTGCCACGAGTCGGCGTTGACGGATGCTGCTGCTGCTGCAAATGATGCGGCGTATGTGGCGGCATCAAATGAGAATGTTGCGGATGAGGCGTTGTTGGCATCACCGTCGCTGTTGTTGCTCCTCCTGCTACTGATGTTGCGGCTGGCGTTGTGGGCGTTCCCGGCCTGGGCATGGCCGTGCCTGTGGGTGTCATTGTGCGTGCTGCTGACGGCGGCTGCGGCTGCGACTGCGCTGCTGCTGCTTGTTGTTGTTGCGTGTGTAAATGTGTGCTGCTGTTGCCTGTTGCATGTGTATTGTGGCTGTTGTTGTTGTGATTGTTGTTGTTGTTGTTGCTGTGTGTGGGCATCGTGATTGTTGCCGCTGTTGTTGTGGTTGTTGTTGCTGTTGTATTAGCTGCTGCTGTTGGCGATGCAGGCGCCGATTCACATTGCTCTTGTGTCTGTTTGACCGGTGTGGATGTTGTTGTTGTTGTGGTGTTGGTCTTGTTATTATTGTTGTTGGTATTTTCGCCTAGTGATTTAAAGCGTATGCGTGGAAAAAGAAGAAGAAGAACACAAACAAATTGAAGTCGAAAATTAAAAATGTTTTTTTTTTTGCACAGTGAAAATACTTTTAACGTTTCTTTTGCTAGTTTTAGAGAGGCAGCCAATTTTTAAATATATTTTTTTCAATTTTTTCGTTTTCGTTTCGAGAGCGAACAGAAAGTGCATGTGAAAATCAAATATATAGAGCAAATGAGAAATGAAAAATGCAAAATAGAAGAAATCATAAAAGAAAAATCGTTTGTAGGCACTGTTTTTGTGTATATTTTTAAAAATTTAGCACATTTCGCCTAAAGCTATTTTGGCTTTTCACTTTAATCTTTTTTGTTTTGTTTTTTTTTTGTATATAATATTTCTTTTCTATTTATTTTTTGTTTGTTTGCCTGTTTATTTTTGTTCTTATTTCATTTTTCTTCGTTGCTGCATTTGCACTATACATAATATTGGGATTTTAGATTGAGATTTCGTAGTTTGGAACTCACCAGCTGTTGTGTTGGCCAGGAAGCGCTTGGTTTTATCGAGTATATAAGGCAGATTGTAGCCATCCTTGGTATAGCTATAATAATTATTTATATGATTACATGTTGTACATACAATATTTATTTTATATATATTTTTAACTTACATTTCTGTGCGTTTGGTGCAAAACAGATTCTTAAAATTGCTATAAATGCAAAAGAGCGTGAACGTTGGCAACCCTTGGCCCAAATAACGCGCAAATTTGATTTGTTCGGGTTTGTTGAGGCCGCATTGATTTAAGGATAGCCACGGCCGATGATCCTTGATATCATATTCCTGGATTCAATAAAAAAAAAACATTTAGTTTAATTATTTAACGGCAAATGTTTCTTACAGTTTATTCTTTAAAAAACCTTGCTTGAATTCTAAACTGGCGCCCCAAAAAGTATGCTATGTAAAGTCACTTACATTTACTGAAAAAATATCCTATTTTACCTTTTCTAAAGAATGATAAAAGCTAGACATCCTTAAAAATGTACATACAGCTGTGTTCACAAAAATAGCAGTGCAGATGACCTGCACCTTTAAGACCGATTAATCCTATTATAGATACCATTATCGGACAAAAACTTTTTATAATTGTTAAAAGTATTTATTTTCTCATAACTAACCATATATTTTTTTTTAATTTAGCCGATATTTTTTTAGTTTTGATGATTAATAAGAAAAAATCGCTAAATTGTGCTGTTCACTGAAATAGCAGTTTTAACAAAAAAAATGGAAAAATCGAACATAACTCAATAATTATCTTAATAATACTTGAGAACATTTTGGTTATGCCCTAACACTTGGTTCTAGATGCATTTTTGGCTATTACAGCTTCGCACCTACGTAGCATGGAGTCACCCAAGTCCTGCCAACGCTTGAGCGGAATTTTCGCCCTTTTCTCTTAAACAACCTGCCAAATCTGCGACTTAGAAGACCCAAATCGTTTTGAGACATTGCGTCTGATGTTCCCCTATAAGTTTCAAATGGGGTTTGGGTCCAGGGACTGAGCTGGACATGGCATTCGGTCGATCCTTTCCTGGCAACGCCGGTTTTAGGCCGGATTGCTGGTGGATTTGGATCGCTATCCTGCTGGAATGTCCAGTTTAAGGACATATTCCAACTGGCATATGGCAGCATAACATTCCTCAATATATTGACGTACCGATTTTGGTCCATAATCCCCTCGATCAAATGTTGTGAGCCCATACTGCTATACGAAAACAAAACCCATGCCATGTGTGAACTGGCCACCGTGCCTAACACTCTTGGCCCTATGATTTGGAAGATTCTCCGTATTGGGCGTCAACTGACACACTGCCTAGAGTCTATTCCACCAAATAAGATCATTTGGACTCATCTGTCTAAAGGATATTACGCCATTTTGATATTGGCCAGTTCACACATGGCATGGGTTTTGTTTTCGTATAGCAGTATGGGCTCACAACATTTGATCGAGGGGATTATGGACCAAAATCGGTACGTCAATATATTGAGGAATGTTATGCTGCCATATGCCAGTTGGAATATGTCCTTAAACTGGACATTCCAGCAGGATAGCGATCCAAATCCACCAGCAATCCGGCCTAAAACCGGCGTTGCCAGGAAAGGATCGACCGAATGCCATGTCCAGCTCAGTCCCTGGACCCAAACCCCATTTGAAACTTATAGGGGAACATCAGACGCAATGTCTCAAAACGATTTGGGTCTTCTAAGTCGCAGTTTTGGCAGGTTGTTTAAGAGAAAAGGGCGAAAATTCCGCTCAAGCGTTGGCAGGACTTGGGTGACTCCATGCTACGTAGGTGCGAAGCTGTAATAGCCAAAAATGCATCTAGAACCAAGTGTTAGGGCATAACCAAAATGTTCTCAAGTATTATTAAGATAATTATTGAGTTATGTTCGATTTTTCCATTTTTTTTGTTAAAACTGCTATTTCAGTGAACAGCACAATTTAGCGATTTTTTCTTATTAATCATCAAAACTAAAAAAATATCGGCTAAATTAAAAAAAAATATATGGTTAGTTATGAGAAAATAAATACTTTTAACAATTATAAAAAGTTTTTGTCCGATAATGGTATCTATAATAGGATTAATCGGTCTTAAAGGTGCAGGTCATCTGCACTGCTATTTTTGTGAACACAGCTGTATATGAAAAGTTGGAAATTCGAGAGGTCCATTTACATAAATAAATGTTGTATGTATTGGGTTCTACCCCGACCAACCCAACGGAACACCTTCTTGGCCATTTGGCAACCCCCTAAAATTTTAAGGCTATTATAACGCTGACGTCAAACTCATTTCCTGCATACATATGCATGCATATACATAAGAATACTTGTATAGTAGATTTTACATATGTAGATATGCATGTATTTATCCTAGAGCCGTAACTATTTTACAACCACCACCCCTTTTCCTGAGAAACACACACACACACAAATACATGCGTTTGAAAACTTTGCCCACTACTAATCAAAACTTATAATTCGTGTACAACGAAAAGTTTAAAACGAAAATTGTACAAAAGCCAAAAACTTGCAGACCCCAAAATGCAAACACAATCATAGAAAGGACTCTGCGCCTAAAAGTATACTATACTATGCATAAGCGAACACACAACCGCACACTCACACACACACAAAACTCATACTCACACCCATACAAAATATATGTTATAGTGTAAAAATATAAAATAAAGCAAAAACGAGAAGGAAAAGGCAGGAAGAAAGCAAAACCAAATAGAAAAGCAAACAACATTTTCAATGAAGCCATTTTCCACAATGGAGGCAGCCAAGGGGTGGCAGGAGAGACAAGGGCTGGGATTGTGGGGCTCAAAGGGTTGCCGCATGCCTACTACTAACTGAGTGTGTGTGTTTGTGTTTAAAATAGGCGCAGCAGCTTGACAGACTCTTGTGTGTGTGTTGAGAGAGCGTCAACCAGCATCGCCGACGCGTCGTCAGCGCTCGTCGTTCGTTTTGGTGTCGCTCGTTCGTCGTCGACGTTGGAACTTATCAACATCCTCATAATCAGCGCGACGCCAACGTTGCCACCCAAATATCAGCCCGCTGCCACCCATCCACCTTCTAAACACACATGGCAACGCTGTCGAAAATTCCATGTGTGTGTATGCATGTACTTATAAATATACGTATGTATGTATGCATACATTTTCGGTTTTGATTATGTTAAAAATCAATAGAGCAAAAAAGGAGTGACGACGCCCCGTCATTGAATATAGTGGGAAGCATAAGGTCTCAAATTTCCAGAGTCAAAAATACTTTAAGTTTAACTTAGTATATGTGTGTCTGAGTATACCAAATTATGAGAGATAGAGAGAGCGAGCGCGAGAAAGCAATTCAACGCCTTTTAAATGATGACAGGCCCCTTCAGAAAGGTGTTATACTGGCGGCTCATTAACAGCAGCCTGCGTGAGAGAAAACGAGAAGCAGAGTGGGAGAGATGGCAGAGATGAGAGAGCCGAGCTTGCCTGTCAAGCTAAGTGTTGCCATACTACTGATGTCTGCTGTCGTCGCTTGATTGTTTTGGCTGCTGCAGGACTCTCAACGGGTGGGTGGGGTATATTTGTGTGTTTACATTCCCATAGCCGCTTAACTGTTTCATAGCACACACACACACAAACAAACGCAAAAAAAAATCAACACAAAAAAAAGGAATGAAAGCAGAAATGGCAATGTGTTGCGGCATTGTGTTCTTGCTTTTCCTTTTATTGTTTTGCTGTGTTGTTGCTTTTTGCAACTTATTGGCAGTAAGCAGACTTTGTGTTTGTGTTGGTGCGTGCCTGTGCGTGACGTATCCTGTTGTTTGAATGTGTGTGTTTGTTTGTTTGTGTGTGTGTGCGGCCTGCGGTTGTTGTCTGTGGTGTGTGTGGTGTGATGCGGCTTCTTGTTGTTGTTGTTTTTATTGAGACAAGTGTGAATTGTTTTTCTTTCTGTTTCTGTTTTGTTACTTGTGCGTGCAAACAGCAACAACAGTTGTTCGTTCGTGTTGCTGTCGCCTGGCAATGATTTTTTGATTTTTGAGGGTTGCGTGTGCGCCCCAGTCCCAGTTTGTTTTGTTTTGTGTGTGCATGTGCATGTGCGGTGTGTGCTTATGTGTGTGCGATGGGGAAGCTAACAATTTTCACACTTTCACTCTTTGCGTTTAACAGGTTTTTAACAACAATTTTAGGCGTTGCACGTGTGAAAAAAAGGGATGGAAAAGGCTCATCAATTATTACCCTCTAGTGGTCTTTTTGACTTTTCATTCGACAAAAGTTATTTAAATGTTTAATTAATGTCGCAGGTGAGCAACTCAGCTAAACATAACCTCACATTTTGCTGCTCGACCAATGATAATGAGAGACTCGTGCGGCCACAGCCGATGCACCACAACAACAACAACAACAAAGGTTATGTATACAACAAAATTGTATATATTTTACATTTTTGGCAACAATCTGTGGTTGCTCACACCCCTGTGCAACCCCTTCTGTTCGTTATACAACACTAATTTAACACATCCCCAAAGGCGGCAAAAACGACGCATAAAAGCTAAATATTTTATATGCATGCTTGTGTGTTTCTGTTGACAATATATGTATATAGTCATCATATAAGTTTGGCAAGTACAGTTATATGAATATAGATACAATAATATGTAAATGTATACATATGTATACGTTTGTATATAATTTAAAATTATAATCAATGTTCATGTGTTTCTGTGTGAGCGCGTAAATTGTGCGAAGCCGAGACATTGTACCTGCCCAACTGTGCGCCACTATCACCCCTCCCTTACCAACCACACTCATCCACACAGTTAAGCTGTCCCTTACACTCACGCACACAGAGATGGGCAAACTTATTGCATATGTGTATTGGTGACTGCGGCTGCTGCTGCTGCATGCGCATTTAGTAGCCTTCAACGACGCCTCTAGGGGCCACCACACAAACTCACAAATACATACATACATACGAAAGGACATACGAAGGCAACTCAATGGACAGTCCGACAAACGCCCCAAGTAACTTGATGATTGTATGTATGTACGCACATACATACATATAAGAGAGAATGAGTGTGTGTGTGAGAGAGAGATAGAGGGAGAGGGGGGCCATATACAATTACTCAATAGCACCCGCTTGAGCTTTTTGGGGGTTGCCACCCGACCCACACATAGCTATACACAAACATACATACACATATAGAAAACTTTGTAGTTTGAGCAGCAGTCGAAGTCGATGCTTCTGCTGCTGCTTCTGCCACCGCCTCAACCGCTGTCGTTGCTCCCTGTAAGTAAAGTTTTTCGAGCAGCAAAGGAGTGAGTGTGAGACTGCAAGAGAAAGAGAGAGAGAGCGCGCAACAATTTTGAGTTGAACTGGAACTAAAGGGGAGAGGAGAGCGACAACGTCAAAGCTAGGCATCTTAGAACTAAAATGTTGTAATAGCGGCCGAAGGGCCGAGAAAGCAGCCATGTTGAAATAAGGTTAGGCTCTAGCTGCCGTTGTACTTGCTATACGTTGTTGTAGCTGTATTTGTTGCTGTTGTTGCTTCTGCTGCTGCTGTTCCTGTATTATGCCATCAATGTCGTTTCATACATACTTAGTTTGAGTGTGTGGGTTGTGTGGGTGCCAAATCTAGTTGTGTGCTCCTTCTCTTTATGTATATGTGTGTGTTCTTGTGCGTTCCGATAAAGCTGAGCGTAATGAGCATGTGTCGGTGTGGGGGCGTTGGGCAGGGTTGCCAAAGGATGGCATAGTGTTGAAAAGGCGCCAAATGTGTTAGGGGGGAATTTTTGTATGTAGGTATGTGTGATATACATGCATGTTTGTAGGTAGGTGTTTAGAAACGCAGAGACATATGAACAGACATTCATACATTGTGCCACACATGATTACAGTTGTATTTGTATGCTGAATTTGTGGTTGTGGGTTGCTATCCCTCAGTCGACGCTGGCGTCGCTGCTGCTGTTATTACAATTTATAATGACATTCGTTGGGTGAATGTGTGTGTGTGTGTGGGTGGGTGGCATATAATAGAGTGAGAAATGCGCTTGTGTAAAGGATATGAACGGTGTATCCGCGTTATGAATATATCTTCATATATAAATGTAGTAAATACATACATATCTACATATGTAGCATTTACATACATACAGAGATATGCATGTATGGGTAAGCAAAAATTAAGTGCTATTCGGAAAAAGCTCTGATAGAGCATGTTAAAAATTGATTGAAATTTGCAACACGGGCACTAAAAATACATACAGTTGGTCAAGTAATTGTTCTGACAAGTATAAAAAAATGCAAATATTATTTTCATATTATAGTTTTATATAGTAACTATAAGATACATAAAAATGAAAGACAAATACAAACGTATGTAATTTTCTCTCTGTCAAAGCAATTACTTGCCTAACTGTACAGTTTAATTAGAATAACAAAATAGTATGCTATTCATACTAAAAATTCTTTCCTTTATCTTTATAAAATGTTTACATTTCCACATCTCATCTTTGCCCAAACCAATTCTGAAAATTCTCTACACCAAAAAACACTTGAAATGCCTGAAATTAAAACCCCTTTTGGCCACATTCCCCAACCTAACCCAAATACTCGACAACTCCCTTTTTTCAAACTCACCTCGCAGAATTTAATGAAATTTTCGACGACAATCGATTTGTCCGTCAATGTCATTTGGCCAGTGAAGCGGACGCCCAACTGTTTTAGGGTGTCCTTCTTCTTCGAGGGCAGCTTGTTCATGTGCTGAAAGATGCCCTCCTCCACCTTGTGCGAGGGATGCACATCGAAGTTCTCCTTGATCACAAAGCTGCCCAACAGTTTGGGCGCAGATCCGGCTGCGGATGCTGATGAGCAACTGGCGCCACTTAATAAACCGCCAAATTCACCGGCACTGCCACAATGCTCCTCCGACGACGTATTCGAGTTGGAGGCATTCAGATGGGAGCTGGGAAAGGCGAGTAACTCCAGCGATGATTCATTCGAATTGGAAGCATTCGATCCGTTTGAGGTGCTCGTCATGTGCTGCAACTCGAAGATTGTTTGCTTCGAGTCGTGATCAAAGACAGCATCCAGCGTCGATGAGTTGGCGTCCAAGCTGTTGGAAGAGCGCGAAACGGAAGACAGCAAGGCGGCCACTTTGCGGGAGGCGGAGCGTGACTTTTGCGAGACGCTTGTCGAGTCCAGATCAAGCAGACCAACTCCCCCGCTAGCCCCCACGGGTGATGCGGGCAGCGGCGGCGTTGTCACTCTGCCCGCTGCTCCCCCTCCTCCTACACCTACTCCACCTCCAGCAGCTCCAGCTGCACCTCCTGCTGCTGCTGCTGTTAGTTTACTGCATTTGTCCGCTGTTGCTGCGCTCTCGGCACCATCAGCGACGACAGGGCCAACGACGACGCCGCTGCCAGCGCCACTGCCACTGTTTGGCGTAAAGTCCGTGGAGTGGCGCAGATATTTGATAAACTCAAAGGAACCATCAAAGTGCTGGGCGGCGGTCGAAGCGGGCGCGTGTCCGTTTGGTGTGGCTACCGCTGTGGGCCACCGATTGCTTAGCAGCGGCTGCGACGCCGGCAGCGCTGTCGATAACAATGCCGTTGATTCGGTACCAGCAGCAGCAGCCGCAGCGGAAGCGACAGCAGCATCACGCTGCGACTGCAACGTCGCTGCTTCATAGCCAAACTCTCCGCTGCCGACGCCATTTGTGTGTAAATACTGTTGTTGTTGTTGCTGCTGCTGTTGCGTTGACTGCGCAAACACTTGAAATTCCTCGAAATTTGTGCATTTCAGTTCGCCATTGCTCAAGTACTTGGAAAACTCTGAAGGATCATTCAGTGAGTTCAGAAAGAATGAGCTAAAATTGCTCGATATGCAGGACATTTTCTTGTTCTGTTTCTTTTGTTGTTGTTGTTGCTAATACTGTATATGTTTGTATATAATAACTCTTAAAAATATCTATTTATTTTTATATTCTTGTATTTCTATTTCTATTTTTATTTATTTTGTTTAAAGCTGCTCCTTTTGCATAGATTTAGTTTTGTTGTTGCTTTTGTTGAAAAATTATGGCACATTGAATGTTATTCACTTTAATTTGCTGCTTATTTATTTTCTTCGTTTGCTTTTGCTTTGATTTGCGCAGCCTAACTGTTAATAATTTACACACACACTCACATACAGCTGCATATTTGCGCTGCCTCTGCTGCTGCTGCTGTTTTGAAATTTACTTTTAGTTTTCCATTTCCAGCGTTTTTCGTTCGTTCATATTTTATTACAATTTTCCCCCACATACACACAAAAACATTACTTGCTCATGTGTGTGTATATAAATTTTTCTTCTTATTATAGCAAAAGCAAAGTGTAATTTATTATTCTTATAGCTCTCGCTCCGTTGCTGCCTCTTCCTCTCTTTCTCTCTCACACTGCCTTTCGCTCCTTGAGACGGCGACGCGGCCTTTTCACCGTATGTGGTCGCTTGTTTCTCTTGTTAGTGTTATTGTTGTTGTTGTAGCACTGTCTTGGCTAGCATGTGCACATGTGTGTGTGTATGTACGTTCAATTGCCTGCCACTGCCATTGCCCCTTCTCCGCACTCAAAACTATCGCTAGCTCTTTCACACACATAGAAGCACATGCACTGCTTCTGCCGACGGCAGCGCGTGTATTGCCCTGCAAATAGGCGGCGATTTGAAACTGGTCTCTGCTCTGCGGTCTGGGCCTGTCTTTTGGCTATCTTATTATTATTACAATTTTGTTTTTTCGTTTTTTCTTTTTTGCACTATTTTCACTTGACTTTGCTTGCTTCCTTTTTCGTCATATGTATATATTCGCCCCACTCACAGTCACAATACACAAACACAAATAAATGTTATAAGCGAGGCGCGGTCGCGACGTTAGTTTATATTTCGTTTTCCTCTTGCATTGCGTTCAAAACAAATGCCGCCCATACGTTTCGTTGTGTCGTCGCCTAGCGGAAAACGGAAAATCTTGTGTTGTATTTTCACCGCTGCTTGTAAAGCAACGCGACGTAACCGTACCGCACTCGAATGAGAACTGAGCCAAAAAACTGAGCGCGCTAGTTAATCTGTGTTTGCTTCCTCTCCATCACAGACGCTCACTCTCTCTCGCTCTCGCTTTCAGGGAGCGCAAGTCACGTCTGAGTATGTGTTTGCGAGTGTTTCAGTGTGTGTTTGTGTAGCGCGCGCTCCTTGTAGTTGTAATCAAAATCAGTTGTTCGTTGTTGTTGTTGTGAGATGTGGCTCAGCGACTAGGAAACGTGTATTTCTTCCTGTGACAGGCTGCTTTTGCTCTTTTTAACCCTTCCATATAAACCTGATTTAATCTTTGATTATTATGCCTGTGTGTTGTAGCTGCTGTGACTGCGACTGGGGCTGCTGCTGCTGCTGCTCTTGAGGATTATGGTTGCCTTTCCTTTGCTATTTTCGAAAATTCCACTAAATTATCCGTTGTGTGTTGACTACGCGCTTGTGTATGTGTGCAGGTAAAACAGTTCATTTGCGTAGAGTTGCCACACCGTTGTATTTTACGGGACCACCTGGAATGCGAGAAATGATTTTTTTTTATTAGTTTTTCGTTTTGAGTTTTCATTTACGACTCTCAGTGAGTGCGACAGGCTGTTTCACCATTAAACTTAACTGCATGCAACGAGCAGGTAGAAACAAACAAACGATCCAGTCCCAAGGCCATAACAATACCGTAAAAAATATGAGTGCAACTTGAAACCGTTGACAACTCTGGCAGTCACTAAATAGGGATAAGCGCCTACACATCCCCCCGGCATCACCCCCACCACCCGCGCACACAGTAATAGCCCGCAAAAATACTTAAGCCGCAACGCGACTTTCAGCACAATTTATGGCCATTTAAAATTTTGTGCAAAGAATTTTTATAGTTGTTTTATGTACATACATTTCATATATATATGTACATACACTGGCGAACATATTTATTGGCACAGCAAACATTTTGAGATTTGGGGGCTTAATTGTTCCCTTATCGTTAACATATTGGTATCAATGGAAAGGTCATTTAAATTCCGTTTGAATGATATAAAACTTTCCTTAACCCATTAAGTACCTTACGAAAATTTCGAATTTATGTAAAAGTCAATTTTCGAAACATTTTTCCTCGATTTTTTCCAAAAAATGTTGGGATGCAAAAAAATTCTTCAAACAATTTAAGGAGTGACTGCAAAAAAATTTTTTCAAAAATATTTTTGCTAGTATTTTTTATAATTTTTTGAAAATCATAAAAATTAGCATTTTAACCCCTTTTTCCTACTTTTTACCACAAAAAGTGCCTTTTTAGCAATTTTCAAAAAATTATAAAAAATACTAGCAAAAATATTTTCGAAAAAAATTTTTTGCAGTTACTCCTTAAATTGTTTGAAGAATTTTTTTGCATCCCAACATTTTTTGGAAAAAATCGAGGAAAAATGTTTCGAAAATTGACTTTTACATAAATTCGAAATTTTCGTAAGGTACTTAATGGGTTAAGGAAAGTTTTATATCATTCAAATGGAATTTAAATGACCTTTCCATTGATACCAATATGTTAACGATAAGGGAACAATTAAGCCTCCAAATCTCAAAATGTTTGCTGTGCCAATAAATATGTTCGCCAGTGTATGTATGTACACATAAGCAGATTCGCCTTTTGTTCAATAAATATAATTGCCATTGCAGACGATTTTAATTATAAATAGAGCGCGGCAAGGAAGTCATCAATTAGGAAAGCACAAAAACGTGCATTTTGGTTATTATAATTACCTCTTTGGATGCGGCTGAGGCTCATGATTTTGGCACAATTTCGTGTTTAAATTTTTAACGTGCTTTCATTCCATTTTAATAGACACAAATACTGAATTTTCGTCGTTACAACACGCGCGCCACTTTACATTTTATATGAATAATATCTATACATACAGCGTACTTATGTGTATGCATATGTGGGTAATTTTTCAATTAATTTTAATTATAAACTTAATTAGGAAATCAATGAACGAACGCGAACCGAACGGAACAAACAGACACAATTGGGGAAAAGTCTGTGAGCGCTAGCGATGCCAACAAGTGAGAGCGAGCGCGAAAATGAATAACTAGAACGGTGCGGCAACAAAAACAATGACAATTCTCAAGTGCGCTGCGCATACAACAAAAACACCAGCGTTACGTGCCCCCAGTAAGTTTACTGTTTGAATAACATTATTTGTTGTTGTGGAAAAGAGAACCAGTGCTGCCAATTTAGCTTTTTCCCCGTCAAATCTGGCTGTTTTTGAAGACCGATAGCGGGACAATTTTGGGAATTGCGGGAAGCGGGAATTCAGGATTTTTTAGAAATGCATTTGGCTTTTTTTCCGCTTTTTTTAATGCTGAATTTCATGAATATGTACCGTGCAGTTGCAAGGAAAAAAATATGTTTACCAAAAAAATACCATTTTTGATAAAAAATTGGCAGCACTGAAAAACGGATGTCAAAACAGACATGTTATTTAAAATAACATTGTCAATATGGTTAACATTTGCAGTACTGTTATTAACAGCAAGCTAACATTTTATTTTCATGCTGTCATAAGTAACTGCAAGTGAAGAGTCACAGTTATAGTGATTGGTTTGTAGATGTGGCGCCACCTGTTGTTTGTTTGCAATAGTTGTAAGCACAAAACGTGCCAAAGACGAATAAAAACAAACTGTTAGAATGAAGTTCGTTATTAAAAGTATAAGTAAAAACTCTGGCCGGCTGGGTCAGCTGCGAATCGGCAAGGACAGCAAAGAGCTGCAGACGCCGCTGCTTATGCAAACAACTAAAGGCGGTAGCATTCCATATCTCACAGCCGATGCATTTGAATTGGTCACAAATGAGCAACAACAACAACAGCAACTGTTGCAGCTCACATTATCCACCATGGATCAAATGGCAGATTCGCTGGTCCAGTGGAATCGCAGCCTAAGTGAATATTTGGGACTTCCCGGTCATGGCACAGTGCTGCTACTCCGAGATCCCTGCGAAACGACGCCAGCCGGGGGCAATGATCGTGACGTGGTGCCGCTCTTCACACGACGCGGCAAGGAATCCCTGACAGCCACTCAATATCTCGAAATGGTGGCCAAGTTTGCTCCCGATGTTTACCAAGGCCTGTGCGATGCGGACACAAATCCTGACAGCACCAAGAAGCGAGTGCAAAAATCCGTAGATCGAACCGAACGTTTCATGACTGAATGTTACGAACAGCACGGGAAACTGGCGCGTCTGGCCAACTCCACACTGCTGGCGCCAATTGTGGGTGGCTACAACACCTTTGCTCGGACGCAGTCCATCAAGCATGCCAGACAACAACCCGCCAACAGCTATGGTGGCTACGTTCTCGAGGGATTCCACACGAACGGATTGGCAGCGACAGCTCTTAAAGCTGCCCAGCTGTTGCCAGTTGTGGAGCACTGCCTGCAGCAGCTGGAGGATGAGAAGCCGCGTCTAATGCCCGGCGCATATACGCCATTGCTGACGCTGGAGCTGATACGCAGGGGCGTCGATGTTTTCGACACTTCCTATGCGTATTGTGCGTCCGTTAACTACAAGGCATTGACATTTAGCTTTGCCAAGGATGAAGTCGCGCATTCCCCGTTCCTGGATCTAACGGATGAGTCCATTAAAGAGGAGTTTGTCCCCATGCTAAGTGGCTGCAGCTGCTTGGCCTGTCGGAAGCATACGCGTGCCTATGTACATCACCTGTATAAAACCCATGAGCTGCTGGGACCCATTCTGCTGATGATGCAAGTTTATATATATATATCTATAATATCTGTAACAATTCCAATTAAATAGCATTTGTATTTATCCAACAGCCACAACTTGCATCATTACATGGCCTTCTTTGATGCGATACGTGCGAGCATTGCGTCGGATCAGCTGCCGGAGTTGATTGAGCATGTGAGAGTGCAGAACACAGACTCGGAGATAGATTATCGCATTGAACAGAACGTTAAGGTGGTCACCAAGGCGGCCATGGGCAAGGGATTTGTTGCTGCAGCTGCCGTTTAACCATAAGTATTTTATAGAATAAATTTTTAATAACGAAATGTCTGTTTCAAATTAAAAACGGTTGTCGCCAGAGGGATTCGCTGGTTCCATTAACAATGTGCTGGACCTGCACATAAACTGCATCATAGGCATTGCCCGATATGCTGCGAATGCGCTCGAGCACAATCTTCTCGGTCAAGTTGTGCAACTTTTGCTCATCTGTAATTCGCATAATATAGTTGACAAGATTGACAAGTAAAGGATTTAAGATTAGTGTTCACCTGCAAGTGGAATAAAGCCGGCCAGCTCGCAGAAACCCACATTGAATGCCGTCACATCTTTGGAAACGCAAAACTTTTCACGAACAAACACAAAAAGCCGCAGATCGTCACTATTTTTCTGCTGTGTAATGAAGATATTGTGTGGCAAATTGTTGTCGCACAGCCACTCGGTGAGCCTATGAATGGCGCTTATCTTCTCCAGCACCTGTTGCTCATCATCCTTGGCAGGGAAAACAAAGCAGAGAGCCTCTGTGGGGGAATCCTTTCTCAGGCGATAAGCATAGCCGCCCGCGAGCTCCTGAAGATCAACGTTGTCAATGTACAACTCTTGTGGCAAATTGAGCAGATGAAAATGCAAGTGATTTACAGAGGCGAGAGCCCCAGGACTGTTGTAGCCCATACGCATGTCCGGATCATCAATGTTCCTCATGAAATTGATGCAGAAACTGAGGGAGGATGCCGTGACACGTTGTACCAAATTTCTTTTAACATCTGGACAGCAGACTGTATGATATTTGGTCAGTGGACTCTTGTTGATAATCATCTGTACCTCGACCTTGTCTTTGATATCATCTATTGTCAGTATCACCTCCAGATCGTTGACTTTATTGAAATTAAAGTGATTTGGCTTAAATGCGGGTCGCATGCTCTCAATCGTTTGCGGTGCGCGACGTTTCAACGAACGATCCGCATTTAACTAAAATGTAAACAAACAATAACAAATGTATATGTTACGTTACGTTACGTTGCACGCACCTCAACATGGAAACCATGCCGCCCTGTGAGTCTTCGGCTCAGTCTATCATCTTGCAGCTGATAGGCAAACAAACCGGGTATCTCGTGCAACTGCATCCATCTCACTTTAAGTGCATTTAAATAATGCTGCGCCTTCGAGTCAATTGTCGAGTTGTACTTGACTTTACTCGTCGTTCGAATACGTTTCCTTGGCTCCATTAAACCCACAACAACGGCGAATTTCAACAGAGTTGCTAGGTCACATAAATATTGCCTATCGGCGATTACTTTCGGCGAAACGCCTTTCAAATTCACATTTGAAATATGCGAAAAAATGCGACTTTGTCTTAGAATTTTTCGAATGTGGCGCCAAAAGAAAGCCATGATTGGAGGTGAAAAGAAAACGTGTTAATTTTGCTGCATAAATTTAATTATTTTTTATTACAATTTTAGAGACAGCGACAACTCTGTCGTTGCCAGCTGATTTTTGTTTTATTTTACAGTTAGTGGGGGCATATTGTAGAAAAGTAATTATGGAAATTCATAGCCTTGTACGAGGCTCCTGTGAGCGCTTTTGTCCCGATACTGAGGCAAAAATGTAAGTACAGTGTGTTAGCCAGTAATGAGTTAATTCCTAGTCGCTTTTGCTCCACAGGCGCGTTCAAAAGAAGCTGCTGCACTTCTTCGAGTACAAAGATGGTCAAAAGCATGTACCCGGCGTGTTGGTAAAGGAGTTTACGCGGTCAGCAGCGGACGCTAAGGTGCCCAAAGCAAAGGACATGCGCACTGAGCTCTGCTTGACCAAAACTGTTGAATATCTGCTCAAGGAGTAAGTAACATGGTAAAGTTATAAAGGTTACGAACTTATTCACCGCTGCCTTGAGTCCTTTTTAGTTCAGCAAGGCAGCGAGGAGTACAGAACTATATAGTTTTCTCTATTTATCTCATTATGGTAGAGTTGAAAAGTTGTGCGAGGTCACTATCACTTATTGGTAAATTCACCTTGTTAGCAATTTCACCAAGAGTAATTTTAGATCAAGAGCAAATGAGAAATTAGTTTCCAACACTTTGCAGCATTCTTCTGGATGAACGCAAGCCTTATCACATGGCATACGATTTCATATTCGATCGCTTGCGAATGGTGCGTCGGGAAATTGTCATACAACAGTATGATGCACGGCAAACGATTCGGCTGTTGGAGCCAATGATAATGTTTCTGGCTTACAGTCGATATCGCCTATGTGCGGAACCAATTGAGAAATTCGATCCCAAGATATGCAATCAGCATTTGCAAGAATGCCTTAATATGACGCTTTGTTGCTACAAGGAACTGGACGATGAGCAGGAGAAGAAGATAAACATCAAGTCCACAATACGAGATTTTCAACGACGTTGCTTTATCGAAGCTTTGTATCAAGTCTTTAATTTGGGAACGTCGGAAGCTTTGGTGCGTGGTCTAACGTTGCCTGCGGAAGTACAAAAGGATAAGATTTTTAAGCTGGCCTTTGACATTTGTATGAACTATCACCAGGGGAATCTGTATCGTGTAATTATTGGGCTGCCACAGTTGCCACACATTTTATGCGCTGTGGCCGCCTCAAAACTACAAATGATAAGAAGGCAAGTTCACACACATACATATATATATATATATTTTAAAATTTTAACGTTATTATTTTCCTGTGTATACAGGCGCTTGCTGGAAATTTTCACGCATGCCTACAACAACAAACAGCTTACTGTGCCGACATCGTACTTGTTGCGTTTGACATTGGTGGAGCCTCAGTTCTTTGCCGATTTGTGTCACCAATATAACATAGCATTAACTCCTGATCGTAAGGCGGTTCATTTTAATAAGACTGATTTCCGCAGCTCCGCTGAGACAATAAAAGCGCGAAGAGAACCTCTTGTTGAGGCAAAATTGGAGCGCATTTATCTGCCCGAGGTGCTGCTGCTGAAGAAGTTGTGGTTATAAATTCGATCTCTCATTGTAATTGTATAAAATTAAATAAATTTACAACAAAAACGATTCCCATACATAAAACGGGCGGGCAGATAGGCAACCCTGTTTCAAAGCTTATCGTTATCGATATTTACAGAGTAATATAAACAAATAAATAATAATTGCTCAGCATTTATGTCTTTGTAAATTAATTCTCAATTGCATCTGTGTAAAGTCACTTAAATTTAGTAAAATTATTTAATTTGATTTTCAGCCCCCGGCTGGACGCTTGCCGCACACACATATGTATACATAAAGCGCGCGCAGGGTTGCATTTGATGCCGTCGGTCCGCTGTCAAACACTAACACCAACAAAAGTTGTACGCAAGAGAAAGTGCTTGAGCCATTTTGGAAAATACAATTCCGCCATATTTACCGGCAAAATTCAAAATATTTACATTGCTAGTAAACATTTAGCGGCATATACGCACCATTGTGCATTAATCGGGCCGTGTGGTATCTCAAGGCGATCAAAAAGCGACACATTTGCCAGACAACGTCTGCTACAGCCGCTGCTGCCGTCGACGCAGCGCCCCACGCACCGACGACAATAGTATAGAAGTAAAGAAGGCAAACAAAACTCAACGCAACGCAAACGATTTGAAACGCAATTGGGCTGCGGGTATGTATTTTGTGATATTGCAAAATGGTTTGCTCTCTAATTGGCAATTTGCAGTGGGCCCCATCCACAAATTTGTGGCATATACACACGAACGCGCGCGACTACACACACACACACATACAGTGACGCAGCACACAGAGACAGACAGACACAAACATACAAACACGCCAAACGACGACGAAGACGACGATGACAAGTCATCATCAAGGCGGCAAATATCAGGCTAGGGCGCCACCAATTGTTAAAAACTTATCACTGGCAGCAGCAGCAGTACCTCTGCCCCTTTCCCTGCCCATGTCGATGTCCTCCTCGGCCGTGCACAATCACAATACAAATACAACATCGCCGTTGTATTTTACCCATGTTCTGCCACCAACAACGGCAATTGTGGAGCATCAGCATCCTTACAGCACTGAACTGGATGGCACGGAACATATGGGCAATGCTGGCGACAATGGTAGCTTTCTAATCGAAGAAATCATCGATGATTATGATGATGAAGCCAATATTGTTGTTGACACGGGTGAGTTTTTCATATCTGGCGATGTCTACGAATACTATCCAGTGGATCGGATGGATAGACTCGGCTCCTCAGTTGGCATGGCCACGGCAGACGCACTGCCGCCGCCCATAATCATGCAACAGCAGGAGCAGGCCACCGATGATGAGGATGATGATGATATGCGTCTGTCATCCGGCGAAGAGGAGGAGGATGAGTCACCGGTCATGCAACGCGATGCAAATGCTTTCGAGATTGCCTCTGAAATGTTGACCACCATTGAGGCAACGGCCGAAACCATCAAAGAGGAGCAGCTAGAGAACGATTATTATATGAAATCGACGGATGATTCCAATAGCTGTCACGTGCAGGACTTTAAGCCCTTTGGAAGAGCGCAACGCCAGGCCAACAACACCAACAGCTGCAGCAACATCAGCAACAGCAATGGAACTGCTAAGCGTTGGAAACAAACCAAAGTGCCCATTCGCATTACGGAGGATCAGTTCAATGTGACGCTTTGGTCATCGTTGAACTCGGAAGATGAGGACGAAGAGGAACTAGACCTGGATGATCCGCATGTGCAGCATAAACCGAATGTTAAGCCAAAAATGGTCCTCGATCATATGATACATCATGATGTTCTCAACGATGGTATTGGAAATGAGTATGTTATATTGCCGGATCCGTTTAGTGCTGCGGCCGTCACAGATGTGGAGGAGGTGGTGAACGCATATATGCGGGATGGTGAAGGCGATGCCGATGGCGATGGAGAAGATGTCAAGGAACAGGTCGAGGAGGACAGCCAATCGCTAAGCGAGCAATATCAGCTGGATGAAGCATATGGAAGCATTGAGCTAATTGAGAATATGCCTCATCCCGTTGAACTAATGACTGCGCCCGTTTCCACACCTGCTAATCCCACAATAACAACAGCTGCACCAACAACAGCGGCAACTAAAACTCTACCAAAGTTGGTATTGCAAAACAGTAGCACCAATGTGCGTCTGAAAGCAAATAACAATAATGTAAACAACAATAAGGCAATAAAGCGTCAATTGGCAACCCAACCTCCACCGTTGGTACCAGCTAGTGGCAGCAGCAACGCCATGTCACAACAACTGCATCATCATCATCATCAGCAACAACAACAACAGCAACAACAGCGTGGTAATCAACAAGCTGCAATAATGACAAACGCCGCAGCAACACCGCCAACCGAGGATGATGAGGAGCCCAAATTTCGATGCACACATCGTGGCTGCAACAAGGAATTCCGTAATCACTCCGCCATGCGCAAGCATATGCATACGCACGGTCCCCGGGGTCATGTGTGCAACGTCTGTGGCAAGAGTTTTGTGGAGAGCTCCAAGTTGAAGCGTCACCAGCTGGTCCATACTGGTGAGAAGCCGTTCGAGTGCACTTTCGAGGGATGTGGCAAGCGCTTCTCGTTGGATTTCAATTTGCGCACTCATGTGCGCATTCACACTGGAGATCGGCCATACCATTGCCCCATCGATGGATGCTCCAAGTGCTTTGCCCAGTCCACCAATCTCAAGTCGCATATGCTGACACACACAAAGCCCAAACGAAAATGGCCAAGGGCGCCGCAAGTGAGCAGCAAAACGCCGCTGGTGGCACGCTATGGACGCTTGGAGTTTGGTGAGGATCCAACGCTCGTCTATGTCGAGTCCAATGAGGAGCTGGCGTCGGTGCTGCTGGATAGCACGTCGACACCATCCTAACAAGCAATGCCTCTGGCTGTTGTGATCTGAATTGAAATGATGAGAATGAGAATGTTTTTTTAAGAGAAGTTTCTGTCTGTACAGTTAGTTGTAAGATATTTAGTTTTATAAAACAGGCGATGGCCGGATGGCTGAGGGATGCGCACCTGGTGTTAATCCCTCGGCTACCGATGCTGCTTAACGCCCCACAACAAAATAATTACTAAGTTTTATGCTAATGAGAATGAGAATGATAAGTTTGAAGTTGGATTGATTGGAATGCCCGGCACGATGGTCAACAAAAAATTTTAGTAATTAGTTTTTTGTACTCTTAAGCGAAAAAGTATATATGTACCCATTATATCCCTCCCCCCACGACTCCTGCAGAACAGCGCTATCATAATTTACTCTCACTCTTGGTAAAAGTATATACTGTTTAGCGTTTTTGGTTCTGATGCTGATCCAATTCTAATTCTGATTCTGATCGAAATCTGTGCGGCCACTCGAATAACAAAAGGCTGCACAATTTTTCTATACATCTTACAAATACAATTACTATTTAATACACATAAACATTTAATAACAATAGGCTATATTTTTGTAATGAAATTGTAACATTTAGTGCATGAAGTGCGAAAGTAAAGAATATATATACATGCATATATATATATAAAATCAACAATAAAGATTGTCAATTATTTCCATCATTTCCAGAGAGATAGCAGGTGTAAACACTTCAAAAGCAGAAAGAAATAAAAGACACACTGATGACTCAATTTGTTCAACACATTTATTGGAACGGCCAGAACTAAATCTTAAATCTACATTTGACTTAAATGCTGTGAAATGAGAGCTATGGAAATAAAGTTAAATAGTGTATCAGGAATATATCCTATATATGGAAATATGTCAAAACAAAGCTGGAACACAATTTACAAATATATCTTTAAGCTTATGCGAGAGTTAAAAACGAATTCCATGAGTTTCTAAATTTAAGCTACATTTAGTTTTTCGGCATTACCAATATTTAGCTAGTTCATAACTTTTGCAGAAAATGAAAAATATTCAATTGACGATGGCGTCATGATTAGTTATGTGACCTTGATGCCGGCTCCATGAGACACCGTGGGTAAAATATCTGCAATGGGCGTATATCCAAAGATATTGCCGGTAAGCGAAAGCAGCACAGAGTAATTGAAGTACCAGAACACACAAAATAGGACCATAAAGATGACGTCTGTAAATAAATGCGATAAGAGCGCACGCCAATAATTATCACGAATCCAAGTATGACGAATGATTGATGTTTACAACTTACGTATCGTTACACGTTCCCATTTTTCGACTACATACAGCTCAGTCACCTGTCGCAACATACAAAATGTTCAATTAACAATTATATACATATTTACAAATATATTAACATGTGCATCTACTAATAAGTAGCATCATTTAAGTCTAACTATTTTTCATTTTATATACACACCATTAGGTATCGAAACCACCAGTAATTGGCAAAATTCATAATATTGTTCAGCATGCTGGTGAAAATAAGTTACGGATACTTGAAACCTTAGTAACAGCAGCAATCAAATATAATTGATTGTAGTGCCTATTAATTGTTTAATCTTAATACTAAATGGCTTAGTGTTCACAGCGCTAAAAGTGCGGCTGCTGAATCAGTGCTGGAAAACTCTTTTTTTTTGGCAAACGCGATACGTTATCGGAAACAGCTGATTTCAAATGTATCCTAGTTGTTAGCCCTGGGACTTTTAATTCTGTGTGCTGAAAAGGTTCGGATCTAATTTTTGACTCGTAAACTTAATCTTTGTTTGATGGTCTTCTATTCAATTATTATTTGCCGAGACCAGCTAACTTTTTCAGTTAAATAATGTTAATGTATTATTAATAAATGTAAGCTAGCTGTAATAAAATGTCGACGAAACGTAAATTTAAACTGTAACTGAACGACCAAATGAACGATGAAATACGATCATTCGCTCATTTTACTTACCCGTTCACTTAAACTTGTTCTTAACGAAACGACTGAAACGAAACGACTTAACGAGACGCGAACATCTGATTTTAAAATTTTGTTATTTGTTAGCAATTTAAATGACGGAACACATTGTGAAAGTTTTGCAGCGCACGCAGCTGTCCCACAGCCAATCAGATGTAAAGCCTTTTATCTACATGCACAGTAAGTGGCTGGAGGATGCGACAGAGCTGCAGCTGTTTCTCACAACGAGCAATTCGTGCTACAAAGCTACTCTGAAACATGATGAAATTCGAAGTGCAGCTGAAGAATTGGAGCAGCCATATAATGAGTTTTTTGCTGAATGTGAAAAGGCACTCACTACGCAAATGGGATTGCCAGGATTTGATTACGAGCTGGACGAACATCAGGCACAATTCAAGCTTTGGAAATGCACTGGCTTTGAAACGTTGTACGTTGAGGTTTCATTGCGTAAAGTGTCCAACGTCCATCAGTTGCTGGACGCAGCCATCGAATGTGGACAACGTCAGTCAACGGTCGCCACTGTTGCTACAGAAAGCTCCAGCCAGATGGCAGCTGATGCCAGTCAACCCAACGAATTGGCTGCGGAATACGAACAATATATCAAAGACTCCAAGCTTCAAGAAAAGAAACTACTCAAGAAGTTCCTGTTGCTGCTCAATAGCAAAAAGCAGCGCATTGAAGAGCTGGAGCGGCAACTGGAGCGACATCGGAAAAGCGCTGCTGACACAGACACCGATGTGGAGGATGTGCAGCCGGAGAATGATGATACCGACGATGACAGCGATTTTGGAGGCGCCACACAAGCCTTAACACAGAAGGACGCCATGCAGGAATGATACCTGACTGATTCCAGTTGCACTCAGTTTGAGTAAAAGTATTTGTTTACAATAAAACATCGCTACAAAAGATTCATATAAGATTTCACGTTTATCCTTTCCAGTGATTTGTTTTTATTTTTAATAAATTAACTTTATAAGGTATATGTGTATATGTATAAATAAACAACAAATAGATTATTAAACATAATATACAATACAATTACAATCAATACGTGTTTTTATCTGCATAGCTTAGAATTAGAGCAAATTAAGATTGCATTTTGGAATAAGTTACAATTGTCGTTGCAGAAATTTGTTTTCTTTTTTTTGTTTTTGGAATTTGTAAATAGTGTTGTAAATATTAAAAAAAAGCTCGAAAGTCAATTAAAAAATAAAAGCATTTTACATAAAAATGTATATGTATGCTATTAATATGTATGTATATGTATATACGTTATGTATAAATATGTTAGGCGTGTGTAACATTTGAAAGAGTAAACAATTGGCGCTGCTCCATAAGGATGTCACACTCAAAGCGCAAGCAGATCCTCGTCAGCGCCTGGTTTCTTTGGTGTCTTTCGTAAGCTGCTGTCGGGCCCGGATCCCGAGCCCAGACCCGTCGTGGCACTAGCGGCGGAGTTCGATGCATTGATCGTTGGAAGATTTTCAGCGGCAGCGGCGCGTTCTTCAAGGAATTTATCAAACTCCGAGCTGGTCAGTTCCTCAATGCCATCAATGTCCTTCTGCTTGAAATCAAATTCAATCAATCAATAAACAATTGCAACAGCGAAACATTTGAATGGAAAGCAAAAAGGTAATGTATTAAAATGAACAACATAAAAGTGTATGTGCCATTGATAAAAGTAGACGATAAAAGGCGAGTGTGAATGATTTGTTGCTGTTTTTGCTACTTACTGAGCTGCCCAGCCACGCCTCCATTTCGTCGATCTCATTCTCTTTCGTCGACTAAGTGGGCGTCATCCACAGAATAGAAACCGAAACGAACAGAAATCGAAATATTGCATAAAAACAAAGAACAAAGAAAAACAAACGCAAATTAAATGATTTAAAATAGGATTTAAATATAAATATATAAAAAATATTAAGTTAATAAAAGAAATATTAGAGTGCTATTAGTTAACATTGATTCCAGTCGCTATTTTACTCACTTTACTTACCACCGGCGGATCGCCGGCTGCACGTGGTTGCTGTGGACTTGGTGATGGCTTCTGTTGCTTGTAAGGAGACGCAACGCTTCCAGCTGCTGCGTCCACAGTGGGAATATCCCGTAGCAGATCGGTTTTACTAGCACAACAAGAACAATTCACAGATTAAATAAAGTCAATAATCTACAAAATAGATGCTTACTGGTTGCCATCGGTGCGTGATTGAGCCAACATATCAAACTCGTCGGCAGCGCCTGTTGGGATTGCTGCTGCTGCACCAGCACCAGCAGCTGCTCCACCAGTGGCTCCCAGCTGCAATTGTCCAAAGGTCTGGGGCAGTTGCTCCTCACTGCTTTCAATCAGATCAATTAGCAGCTGATCACTTTGTGGCGTATTACTGACAGCAGTAGATGGCGACACAGCTGCCAGGCCGGCACCTGATCCCGCGACCGCTGTCGTTACACCGGGCACACCCATGGCAGCGCCCAGCACTGCAGATGGGGATGTCACTGCTCCGGCTGCTCCGGTATTGCCCTGAGCACGAGTCTTCTCGTAGCGCTGATGGCGCAAGAACACATTGTTGAGTTCGTCATTGATGCGCAGAAATTCAGCAGTCAATTCATCGTCCTGAACGCGTCCAATCAGATCCACAATACGCGACTGCATCTCCTTGCAGGTGGCGGTCAACTCGTTGAGTAGGGCATAGTCATCGGGCGACTCCTGGCCCGGCTTCATTACGCTCAGCATCTCCGCCAGAATGGACATGTTGTTGCTAACGATTTCCAGCTCAGAGCGCAGCTTGGCCCCCTGTTCGGGGGTTAAATGCAGCGGTCCACTCGGAACAGCTACGGAAGCTGCAGCTGCCGCTGCCACATGCTGAGGAGATATAGTGTGCTGTGCCGCCATAAGCTGCGGATGCGGCACTGGATGCACTTCAGGCACGCTCTAAAAGTAGTAACAATTTAGTAAACATGTTAAATCTATCTTTTAGAGGTGCCCACTCACCCGTTGGGGCGTGTATATTGGCGCCATGGCATCCAGATCGGTGGGCGGAAACTCAATGCCCTTATTCTTCAGTTCCATGTACATCAGAGTGACACCATTGAGATCGGGCTGATTTTTGAATGCATCTGCCCAGATCTGTATCAGACTTAGCACCTTTTCCTGCATTGCGGCCGGCGGATCATTCTTGGGACCAATCAGCTTGACCAGGTCATTGATAAAGTCCTTCTGGGCCACTAGAACATGGAATGCCTTGCCGCAGTTCTTCACACACGTCTCCAGCACAGTCAGCGTATACATGACCACCTGATTGTTCTTGCCAGCATTCTGTGAGAGACGCTTGCGTATGGCACGCATTGCATCTCGTGCCGTGTCCGAGGATTCGTTGATCATGTCACAGATTTCCATATTAGCCGCCCAATTCTC